>CM060308.1:5331982-5349482 GCA_030674185.1 Monoplex corrugatus | reverse complement strand
AAAGGGGGCCAAAAGATATGAAAAAGTTAGAAAATAAAGCACATAAAGCAAACAAGCGCAAAAAAGGTAAAAAGGGCTCAAAAGAGCAATAAGGCTAAAAAAGGGTAAAAAGGCGCAAAAAGGACGAAAAGGTGCAGAAAAAAGACATAATATATATATATATGTATATATGGTCGACTATCGTGGTCAGTGAAGTCCAACCTAGCACTTTATTTGTGTACCCACAAGTGGGATCTCAGTTCAAAATCTGATGCACACATGCGGCAGCATACTGTACACTCAATGGAACGATCTGCAGAGTTGGTTCTGGCCTTTATTACTGCACGCTTTTCCACTTCGCTGCTACGTCGTTCATTTTCATAAGCTTCTGTTCCCTTCCGAATAGTTTGCCTCCATTCAGACCTGTTTCATTGTTCTTCATCAATGTCACATTCCTGGAGGGATTTTTTCAGGGTGTCTTTGTAGCAAGCTTTGGCCATCCTCTTGGTCGATGGCCCTTTGTCAGTTCACCATAGAAGAACTGCTTTGGAAGCCTGCCATCCTGCATGCGCACGAGATGTCCAGACCATCTTAGCTGAGACGATGTTAGCAGTGCATCTATGCTTGGTATCTGGGCTTGCAAAAGTACATTCACGTTTGAGAATCGGCTGTACCATTTGATGTTTAAGAGACGTCGGAGGCTGCGCTGGTGAAACTGATCTAGTAGCTTGACATGCCTACGGTAGAGAGTCCAGGACTCACATCCATACAGCAGTGCAGTCAGGACTACTGCTCTCTATACTGCGCACTTCGTCTCCAGTTTCAAGACCCTTTCGTTCCATAGTGGCTTGTGGAGTATGCCATAGGAAGCACTTGTCTTAGCGCTGCGGTTGGTTACCATCTTATCGAGACTGTTGGAAAAGGAGAGACTGCTACCAAGATAGGTGAAGGAATCAACATTGTTAAGGACCTTGCCGTCGATCTTTGTTTCACGCATGTTTGCTGTTGAAACACAGTTTCAGTCTTCTTGATGCTTATTGTCAATCCAAAGTGCTTAACGGCCGCAGAGAGATAATCTGTAAGTCTGTGTAGGTCATCCTCTAAGTGGGCAATGATAGCACAGTCACCAGCATACAGGACGTCACGAACAAGTGATTTAGTGACTTTTGTCTTTGCTTTCAGACGTTGAGTATTGAAGACACCTCCATCTCTCCTGTATGTGATTTGGATGCCTGGATCTGAATCTTTAAAGGCAGAGAGAAGCATCATGCTGAAAAGGAAGCAGAATTTGCTTAAGATCTATCTGGTAACAGCTGAGAAAACCTTGCCGACACATTTTTGGTACAGACAGCAGACAGACGACAGACAGACGACGACGGACAGAGAGAGACAGAGACAGACGCGACAAGAGACAGACATAGATAAAAACAATTTATTGTCAGATTAACATAAATGTTGTAGGTCAACTGTGCACACGCACGTGCACACACAAAAACGGACACAGACACAGACACAGACACAGCACACACACACACACACACACACACACACACACACACACACACATATATATATATATATATATGTATATATATATCATATATATATATATATAAATAGATAGATAGAAAGATACACACATATATATATATATATATAGATAAATAGATGTGTATATATATATATATATATATGTACATATACGGACAAACACCCACTTGGATTAATAGAAATGTTCTCCTTATTCTTTAATCTGGAGGCAGACACAAGTAGCTCACCCAAAGGAAGATTAGGAAAAGACAGGCAACATTTATAGGCCATTTTATGAGGAAGGGGATTTAGAGCACCTGGTCACAACGGGAAAGCTGGAGAGAAAGAGAGCACCAGGTAGACCCAGGGAGAGAGTGCTGGACAGACTTGCAGAGTGGCTGGGGACGAGGGGGGTGGGATAGATGCAAGGGGCAACGAGAGGTAGGGACAGATTGAAGTTCATGATCGCCAATGCCATGCGGCAGGGCACATGATGATGATGATGATGATATATATATATATATATATATATATATATATATATATGTACATATACAGACAAACATCCCCTTGGATTAATAGAAATGTTCTCCTTTATTCTTTAAAGGAGGTTAAAACAAGAAAGATGGCTACAGAAAAAACTTGCTACATGTATTACAAGTCAAATAGATGTTCTACAAAATGTTTGAAGAAGTGGCCACCCAGATTATAACAAAAACTATGCCACTGCATGCTGTTCTACAGACTGATACGACATCTAGCGTACACTAGATTTTTTTTTATATATCTTGGCATATCTGAGCCAGTCCATACTATAACGTTTTACTGTCAAACAAATCAGCATGAGACTCCAACCACTTTAACAGCTTTGTCTCTTGGGATTGTCTTCGTTTTTCTGCCAGTGTGTTAAAGGTATACACAAATGGATTCAGAGCAGAGTTTAAGGGCATTACGAAGATAGCCAAAGCAACATTTACCTCTCCAGGTATGGGAATACCAGCCAATGCCAAAAATCCACACAGTCCTATGGGAAACCAACACATGAAATCTGTTACAGCCACAGTGATTAACCGCCGTGCTATGGTCATGTCTTGTGATGCTTTGGTCGTGTTAGTTCTCAGTGCATTCTTCTGTATTGACCAGTAGATAAAAGCTTGGCCAGCTGAGATCAGTGCAAAGAGAATGAAATTAAAGACGATTAAAACACCAAAGGAATAAAAGCGCCCTTTAAACGTCTTACGAGTGACTGGAAGTGGAATACAGATACCTGTCTGACTGTAGAACTCCCAGTGTGACGTCACTGGAAGTAAAGGCAACAAGGCAACAAGCCAGCCAATCAACCATATCAGCAGACAAGCCACTGCTGCTGATCTTATCTCAAATCGCAAGGTGCTGAATGGAAAGTGAAGGACAATGAAACGATCCAGTGTAATGAGCCAGATGGTCAGAGCTGATACTTCACTGGACAGCAGAGACAGAAAACCAGCCACCTTACAGGCCACACTGCTTGTCCATGTGTCATCATAATAAAGATATTTACCACGGAACAGTTCATCAGCCACACCAATAATAGCAATGTAGACACCCATGAGAAAGTCAGCCATGGTCAGGTTGGTGACAAACACACTGAAGCCACTTGAAGAAGTTGTCTTCTGTGCACACAAACGTACAACAAAACAGAAGATGTTGCCAGTCACTGACAAACAGCTGATCAGCCAGAGAAACCCTCGGTACATTGCTGATTGAATTAAGTCTTTACATGATGAAATTTCGTCTTTGGGGGAATAGCAGAAGGTCTGATCAAAGTTATGTGGTAGTATTTCATTGCAACACAACTTATAATTCAGTGTTGATATGACACGGAGACGAAAAAGATCTTTGAATATGTCGGATGGAAATGTTTTCACAGGACTACCTTCCATGTACAGTGCTGTTAATGTTGGTATAAACTGAAAACCACCAGTGCTGACAGTATTGATAGTAGTAAACTTTAATTTCAGTTTCTGCAATTTCAAGAACTGGGACAATACTTTAGTGTTAAACACTGTCAGGGTGGTATATGACAGATCTATCATTGTGAGTTTACTTTGCTGAATATCAGACGAAGGATCAGAGTAGAGTGAGCTGATAGGATTGTTGGACAGGGACAATATCTGTAGATTTTCTAATCCAACAAAATGAGCCATGTTCACACGTTGCAGTTTGTTGTCAGATAGATCAAGATACTGTAAGTTGGGCAACTTCATGTTGGACAGGACAGACAAAGAACACTTTGCAAAAATCAGACGAATAAGATAGGTATGATTACTCACATCAGACAGATTCATGCCTGTACCTGTGGCATCCAAGTAACGGAGCTGTGGGAAAAGGTGAGCAGAGAAAGGCTTATGGCACAGAAATGTGTGACCTTGACACAGACAGCCCACAGGACAGGTCACACCACACAACAATTCATCATCATACAGTG
The DNA here is from genome assembly GCA_030674185.1 of Monoplex corrugatus. NCBI lineage: Eukaryota > Metazoa > Mollusca > Gastropoda > Littorinimorpha > Ranellidae > Monoplex > Monoplex corrugatus. The sequence goes on along the minus strand of CM060308.1, from coordinate 5,345,506 downwards.
GGCAGTGAGGCCAGCCATCACACAGGTGGTCACCATGTAGGCATATCATGGCAGTTCTGCATCGAAAGAACCCTGAACACGTCAATTCATTACATTCTTTTTCATCTTCATGGTCTATACAGTCGTACATTCCATTGCATCGTGTGTACACAGGCAGACAGTCATTAAACTTACCAGGACAACGATAGTGGCTGTCAGGACAGGACTCGTTGGACTTAATTGGAGTTGAAATGAAAATGTTGATGCCATCAAAATCGATGAGAACAGGGGATGGGAAAACTGGTGCCTGGACAATTTCCTTGTGTCTGTACCTATCACAGTTCAGCTCATCTGATTTGTCTTGACAATGGAACACTCGGTCACAGACAACATCAGAGGACACACACTGATCGTTAGCACAGGTAAACATGTTGACACAAGGAGGATGTTTACAGAAAGACTCATCACTCTTATCCTGACAGTCTTGTAGGAAGTTACATACCAGAGTGTGTGACAGTGTGGTGGCGTCACTATCACATGTAAATAAGGGAACAAATATTAAGTGATCAACTGCTGAATCAAACCCACCCTGTACATTTGACGAGTGATCAGAAAAAATACACGAAGATGTGTGATATTGACCACACACGTCATAGCGGTGTGAACCACACAGTAGAAATATGTGTGTCACGTGACCATCAGGACACGTCATCAGAGATTGGAGTGTGTGGATAGGAAAAGGAGTCCTTGTCAAAGTTATTATTTGTGAAGGATGGTGCGTTTGATTTGTCCTAAATTCACAAATTAGACAGTGTTCGTTCTCACGAATAGTATAGAGTTCGGAAGTATAGTTGCAGTCATATCTCCAAAGACGATTGTCCACTTTGAAGATACATAGTTGTTTCTTTCCACAGATATTATCCTTATCATCTTGAAACCCAATAGAATGGTAAAAGACGGTCCTGTCTTTACTGATGACGTTCATTCTGTACATGTTAGGAAACGATACGTCGCCAGTGATCAAGCCGATCCAAGAGACAAAAGGGATATACAAATATGGATTGGTTAAATTGTTAACTAATCCAACCCAGTCCTCATATGTGGGCATGTTAGGCATACCTCCCAAAGACGTGCAGTAATTGTTAGATATTGTACACATATTACCGTCAACACTTTCTGAAGTTAGAACACAGACAAATTTGTAGCAATGGTTATATAACGCCACCAAACCCTGACAATCAGGACTGCTGAATGGACAGTGTTCTGTTTCATCCTGTCCATCTTCACACTCTGACTTGAGGTTACAGTTCAGGTGGTGCTGAAAGCTGGAATAGTGATCGACAGAACAGTTGAACTTCCGATGGGGTAACTTTTGAGGTATTTTACTTTCAGGGTGAAAGGAAAAGAACAGTGTGAAACACCGTGCGTTCATGCAGCAAACATTATTGTACTTAACTATGAGTATTTGAGTTTGGAACACACAGTCGTACAGATAGTGCCTCCAGTCGAACCATACCAAGGTAAAAGATCTAGTATTGTCCTTTGTATACAGGGAGACCCTTGCTCTTTGACAAAACTTCACCATTTTTCTTAGACTGATCATAATGGCATGTCTAGCTGGGACAGAGATGTTTGTGTACATGCTAAAAGCTTGCCAATATACCTGAGTACCATAATTCCCCTTTGGTGTGACGAACCCTGATAACGGTGATGTCTTCACCAACAGCAGATTCTCAGGCAAAGAACTGTTTCCTGAAAACAAACCAGCATGCCAACAGACACACCAATCAAACCATCACCTAAATCATCCACCCATCCACTAACCCAAAAAGAAAACCACAGAGAGAGAGAGAGAGAGAGAGACGAGACAGAGACAGAGACAGAGAGACAAACAGACAGACAGACAGACAGACAGAGAGTCAGACAGAGAGAGAGAGAAAGACAGGCAGACAGAGAGAGAGAGAGGGGGGGGGGAGAGAGAGAGCGAGAAGGAAGAGAGAGAGAGAGAGAGAGAGAGAGAGAGAGATAAAGAGGGAGAGAGAGACAGATAGAACAAATTACGACAACAACTAGAAAACGAGCAATATGTCACACCCAAAGTCAACATTACTTCAGCAAATGGATTAATTCATTGTTTACCACTGTAATGGCGCGAATATATTAACTAACGTAATCATGAATAATAATCAAAAACGGAAATGACACAGTGACATAAATGATCTAATTGGTTAGATATCTGAGCAACCAGCAGGTGGTGTCCATGATAATTCTTCTTTTATGTAGAATCTAAGTGGACAACATGTCCAGATGCTCCAGACATATTTGCATAAATGAATAAACAAACCAGTTTAGTAAATACTGAAGGAAACCCAAAATTGTGTACCTAATATGCTGAATATTCAAGTGCTTGCCCAGTACATAAGCAATGCTCACCTTGTTACCCACACAAACTTCCACAGTGCCAATCTTCAGTGTTCATTATTTCCATATTTCAGTCTCTACGAGTATGTATCATGTCACACAGTAAAACATCTCACTTTGTTATCATTGTTTTCATTTCACTCAAAGTTTGTATGGTTTGATATTTGTTGTAAGTTCTCTTCACAGTTTAAATTTATGTAATCCTTCATACGGTGTGTTTTATATTTTCCAGTCCTTGGACTGGTTTGCGATTTTACAGTTTAATGGGGTTTTTTTAATAATTTTTATCATATGCCATTTCCTTACAGTTTAAGAGATTCCATTGCATAATGCAGCTGTAGTTTCAATTGCTTTCTTTGATCATTGTTTACATGGTTTCACATTTCATTCTCTATATTTCCACGAGTTCATGTTTTGGTTTTGGTTTTGGTTATCATACCTTTGGGTTTATTTACTTCAAGCCTTTGACTGAACGCATAGTGCATGTTATTATTATCAGATTGTTTGACTGAACGCATAGTGCATGTTATTATTATCAGATTGTTTGACTGAACGCATAGTGCATGTTATTAGTATCAGATTATCATATTTTCCCAATTTTGTATGGTTGAATTTTTATTACTTTGATTTTTTAAAAATATCATCTGCACACTTTTGGAACCTCCCTCGAAGAATCTGGGCCCATCCTGATAACTACAGACATCATTCAGCTGACGACGCCAAATTCCCCCAGCCAGCACATCCTAGACGTAAGTCAGAAAACGCTAAAACATGTGGGACACCCTGCAAGACAATGTTTCACGCATTCCACCATTCTCACTATACAATCACAGTAGAAACCTAATATTAATGTCCTACGTTCAATTGTCAATTTGAACACGTGATACTTATTAAGGGAATACAATGACATTATTTTCCCGATCCGTGCAGTACTAGAATTATACATAATTTTTCAAACATCTTAAGTTTGATAGCATATGCCAGTGCCATGACTTCTTCTTATGCCTGGCGTGACCCATTCAGGACGTAGCCAATCATGCGCTGCCATTTACTTCAGTCTTCTGTTCTTCTAACAAAGGCGTTGTTGCTGGACTCGCTACTTGTTGCTGCACGTAGACTGGAGACATATAACTTTTTTGTCTTCCTCGATTTCTAGCGCCCTCCATCGTTCCACTGAATGCAAGTTTTGCAATAGTGTCGCATCATATGTGTGACCAAGGATTTGTCTTTTTCTTATCGCCTTTGAAATTTTTTTCCAACTTTCTCAAGTACATCTTCATTTGACATCTTGACAGATCACATAATTTTAAGCAGTCTTCTGTATATCTACATCTCCATGACACCGTCTGCTTAACGAAATCCTTGGCTAGACATTCATTTGATCTCATTCAAGGAAACTTTAAATCATTTTCTCTTTGCATCAGCCACAACAATCCTTTAATCAATCATTACCCCTTCTACCCACGTGATGACCAAGTTGACAATGTCTTTTATTCCCTATGCTTTCTTTCAGCGGTCTGAGAGTTTCCTTACTGATTTGTTATGTTTGAGCATATATACTACAATATTTGTCCCTTTATTTCTAATTCCACAAATATTCCATGTTCCAATCTTTTCGACTGACGTTTTTTGCTGTCCATTCTTCGTTTCGATTTTTGTTTGTTTCCCAGTTCCAGTCCGTTTTCCGTCTTGATCCATCCATTTCTTTCTGCTTTTATGTTCTTGAGCAATTGATAAAATTTACTTCTGGCTTGCCAGGCTTGTCCAAGGTTTACCAGAGCCCCCGTCAGCCAGCTGTTTCAGAGTAATCCAGTTGGTCTTCATGGCTGCCTTAGCAGTCGTGTAGGTATAATCTACGCCATCATTCTGTCAGCTCGACAAGCCCCTACTTTGACTGTTTCCACCTCCCACGATGATGGACGAGGGACTGGCTTTTGGGAAGCACAAAGTAGAATAGGGATTGGTATCTACATTGTAGCTTGTCGTGGGAACAACAAAGGCTAGTGCAGAGTTCGTAAAAAAGCCGGTGGAAGGCAACGGGAAGCCACGGTAGGGACCGTCATGCTGTATAGGTGACACTCGACCGTCAGTAAGCTACTGCGATCAAAGTAAGAAAATATCAGAATTGCAACGTGGAACATAAGGATATTGCTGCGAAGGGGAAAATTGGAAAATGTCAGAATGGAGATAGAAAGGTTTAACATCAATGTTTTAGGGCTAGGTGTAGTGAGATGGAAGGGGGCAGGCATGATAACATCAGGCAAGTATAAAAGTAATATATTCTGGTGGAAACAATTTTCATTAAACTTCCAAAGAAAACAGGGGCTATAGAATGCAAACTTCATCGTTCAATCAGCTTGATGAGTCATGTAACAAAAATCCTACTAAGAATAATCATGAAAAGAATCAAAAGAGAAATAGCAGAAGAACAGTGTGGATTTGTCGAATGGAAAGGAACTACTAACGTCATATACATCCAAAGAACTATCATACAGAGGTCAGTAGAGTTGAATAAGAATTTATGTTTATGCTTTGCTGATTATACCAAGGCTTTCGATCGGATAAGACAAGAAGAACTGATCAATTAACTAGAAATGTTAAATATTGATGGAAAGGATCTAAGAATAATCAAAAATATATAATGGGAACAAATAGCAGCAATGAGAATAAAAAACGATACAAGCTCTTTCCAAAATATCAAAAGAGGGGTCAGGCAGGGCTGTGTTTTGTCAATAGATTTGTTTTCAATTTACAGCGAAACCATCATGAGAAACCTAGAAGAATGCCCTGGGAATAAAGGTTGGAGGCAGAATGATAAACAATATTCGTTATGCAGATGACACTGTGCTAATTGCAGTAAACGAAAAAGATCTACAAAACCTTGTGAATATAATAGAAATAGAAAGCAAAAATAAAGGGCTGGAGCTAAATAGCAAGAAGGCTGAAGTCATGGTAATCAGTAAAACAAAACAAAACAAAAACAAAACACACATACAGAAACAACAGCAACAACAAAACCACAAGAAATCCCCTCATGCAAGATAACAGCAAATGGCACAACTTTGATACAGGTTGATATATTTAATATCTGGGAACGGTCAATTCATCAGACTGCAGATACACATTAGAAATATCCAGCAGAATCAGCCAAGCCAAAACAGCATTCAAGAAGACGAAAAATGTTCTTACCAACAAATGCTTATCAATTAACACCAGGAAGAGAGTTCTTGAATGTGGCATAGAACTGATACTGTACGGTTGTGAGGTGTGGATAAACAAGCAAAGTCAGAACAAGATTGAAGCAATTGAAATGTTGTTTCTAAGAAGAATGTTGAGAGTTCCACGGACAGCAAAGAAAACAAACGAGACAGTCTTGAAGGAGGCACACACAAGAAGATCATTAATAAAGAAGATTAGTAAAAGACAAGCAACATGTATAGGCTATTTCATGAGGAAGAAGGAATTATAGCACCATATCACAGCAGGAAAGCTGGAGGGAAAGAGAACACCAGGTAGATCCAGAGAGAAAACATTGGATAGATTTGCAGGGTGGCTGAGGACATAGAGGGTGGGAGATGTACTTGCAGCAACTGGGAATCGATTCGTGTGGAGAGCAATGATCACCGACGCCATTCGGCAGGGCTCACTGATGATGATGATCTATGTTTGGTTGGTTATACCAAGATTTTTCTACATGTAAGACCTGAAGCATTGATTTACCAACTGGAAAACTCAATATTGACTGAAAAAGTCTAGGACACACACACTCTTCGTTACACAGATGACACTGTTCTATTTGGAGAAAATGAAAAAAAGACCTACGACATGTTTTGAATATAAAAGAAATAGAAAGCAGAAATAAAGGGCTAGAAATAAATAGCAAGAACACTGAAGCAATGGTAATTAGTAAAAACATGAAATCTCATAACAGTAAATGGCATAACATTAGACAGGTTGATAAGTTTAAAATATCTGGGAACAATATCTCCTAGACGGAAGGTGCACATAAGAAATATCCTGCAGAATTGCCAACCTTAAAAGCATTCAAGAAAATGAAAAGCATTATTATCAACAAATTCATATCAATTAACATCAGGAAAAGAGTTATTCTGTATTATATAAAAACCAACACAGTTGTACGGATGTGAAGCATAGCCAGTCAACACGCATAAGATAGGACAAGATTGAGGCAGCTGAAATGCGGTTTCTAGGAAAAATATTAAGAGTTCCATGGACAGCAAAGAAAACAAACGAGACAATCTTCAAAGAGGTGAACACAAATCTAACACTAGTAAAGAAGATTAGGAAAAAACAAGCAACGTCTGTGGGTCATTGTTGAGGCAAGAGAAATATGAGCACCTAATCATAACAGGAAAGCTAAATGGAAAAGATCATCAGGTAGATACAGAAAGTGTGGGAGATGTCCTTGCTGCGACAAAAGATAGATTCACATGAAGGGCGCACATGATGATAATGATGACGAATGAAAACCATATCTGTGAATGTGGATAATCTGTATTGACAATGGGTTTTCAATACACTTCACACTTTCCAAGGCTCTAGATACCAAACACAACGACTGGTGATCCACAAAATCAACGTTGAAAACTAAAATGGAGCGGCCAAGGTTCGGATAAATCCTGCCCCATGTATGCTTGTAATATTATGTATCTTCAAACGCTCTGATCAATTATATTATTTCCTGTGTTGTTTCTTTCAGGAGTTCTCGTAAACTGTGCTATTCCGTGTGTCTTGTGATTTCTGGAGTTCTCATGAATTGTACTATTTTCTGTGCTGTGTGCCTTCTGGAGTTCTACTGAATTGCACATTTCCTGTCTTTTGTGCCTTCAAAAGTGTTCATGAATTGTACTATTTCCTGTGCTGTATAACTTCAGGAATTCTCACGAATTGTACTATTTCCTGTTCTGTATGCCTTCATGAGTTCTCACAAATTGTACTATTTGCTGTGCTGGATAACTTCAGGAGTTCTCATTAATTGTATTGTTTCCTCTCCGTTCTGAATTTCTCATGCATTGTGCTTTTTTCTCTGCTGTGTGCCGTCAACACTGAGATTGTCAGGTCTTTCTGAAGGGGAATTCATAGATGAAAATTAACATAATATTACAAAAGAGTACATCCATGTTGGAAATTGAAAGCATATGTCCACTTTTAATTTTTTTTATAATCAAGGTCTCTTTCTAAAAACAAAATCAAAAACTAAAGTGGTGTAGTCGTGAAAGATCCTGTCTACTGCTACATCCATTGAGGATCCTGTCCACAACTACATGCAGTAAGGATCCTGTCTACTATTATATCCATGAAGGATCCTGTCTACTGTTACACTATGGATGATCCTGTCTACAGCTACATGGATGAAGGATCCTGTGTACTGTTTCTTGGACGAAGGATCCTGTCTACTGCTACGACCATAAAAGATCCTGTCTACTGCTACATCCATGAAGGATCCTGTCTATTGACAAGTCCATGAAGGATCCTGTCTACTGTTACATCCATGAAGGATCCTGTCTACTATTATATCCACGAAAGATCCTTCTACTAACACATTCATGAAGGATCTGTCTATTGAAGCCAATGAGATCCTGTCTTTGTTATGTCCATGAAGGATCCTTCTACTAACACATCTATGAAGGATCTTGTCTGTTGACACGTCCAAGAGGGATCCTGTCGACTGTTACATCCACGAAAGATCCTGTCTACTGATACATCCATGAAGAATCCTGTCTTCTGACACATCCATGAAGGATCCTGTCTACTGCTACATCCATGAGGGATACTGTTTACTGTTACATCCATGATGGATCCTGTCTAATGACACATCCATGAAGGATCCTGTCTCCTGCTACTTGGATGAAGGATCCTGCCTACCGCTAGATCCATGAATGATCCTTTCTACTGACACATCCATCAAGGATCCTGCCTTCTGCTACATGGATGAAGGATTCTGTCTACTGCTACATGGATGAAGGATTCTGTCTACTGCTACATGGATGAAGGATTCTGTCTACTGCTACATGGATGAAGGATCTTGTCTACTGACACATCCATGAAGATCCTTTCTACTGACACATCCATCAAGGATCCTGTCTAATGACACATCCATCAAGGATCCTGTCTACTGACACATCCATCAAGGATCCTGTCTACTGACACATCCATCAAGGATCATGCCTACTGACACATCCATCGAGGATCATGTCTACTGACACATCCATCAAGGATCCTGTCTACTGACACATCCATCAAGGATCATGCCTACTGACACATCCATCGAGGATCATGTCTACTGACACATCCATCAAGGATCATGTCTACTGACACATCCATCAAGGATCATGCCTACTGACACATCCATCAAGGATCATGTCTACTGACACATCCATCAAGGATCATGCCTACTGACACATCCATCAAGGATCATGCCTACTGACACATCCATCAAGGATCATGCCTACTGACACATCCATCAAGGATCATGCCTACTATCACATCCATCAAGGATCCTGTCTACTGACACATCCATCAAGGATCATGTCTACTGACACATCCATCAAGGATCCTGTCTACTGACACATCCATCAAGGATCATGTCTACTGACACATCCATCAAGGATCATGCCTACTATCACATTCATGAAGGATCCTGTCTATTGACACATCCATCAAGGATCCTGTCTACTGACACATCCATCAAAGATCATGTCTACTGACACATCCATCAAGGATCCTGTCTACTGACACATCCATCAAGGATCCTGTCTACTGACACATCCATCAAGGATCCTGTCTATTGACACATCCATCAAGGATCCTGTCTACTGACACATCCATCAAGGATCCTGTCTACTGACACATCCATCAAGGATCATGCCTACTATTACATTCATGAATGATCCTGTCTATTGACACATCCATCAAGGATCCTGTCTACTGACACATCCATCAAGGATCATGTCTCCTGACACATCCATCAAGGATCCTGTCTACTGACACATCCATCAAGGATCATGCCTACTATTACATCCATCAAGGATCCTGTCTATTGACACATCCATCAATGATCCTGTCTACTGACACATCCATCAATGATCCTGTCTACTGACACATCCATCAAGGATCCTGTCTACTGACACATCTATCAAGGATCCTGTCTACTGACACATCCATCAAGGATCCTGTCTACTGGCACATCCATCAAGGATCACGCCTACTGACACATCCATCAATGATCCTGTCTACTGACACATCCATCAATGATCCTGTCTACTGACACATCCATCAAGGATCCTGTCTACTGACACATCCATCAAGGATCCTGTCTACTGACACATCCATCAAGGATCCTGTCTACTGACACATCCATCAAGGATCCTGTCTACTGACACATCCATCAAGGATCCTGTCTACTGACACATCCATCAAGGATCCTGTCTACTGACACATCCATCAAGGATCCTGTCTACTGACACATCCATCAAGGATCCTGTCTACTGACACATTCATCAAGGATCATGCCTACTGACACATCCATCAAGGATCATGCCTACTGACACATCCATCAAGGATCATGCCTACTGACACATCCATCAAGGATCCTGTCTAGACCTAGAGCTATCAATGTCTCCATCCTCAATTACAAATCAGTTGTAGGACATCACTATGACCAGTGAAAGAGAGGTTCTTGGAGCTTGCAACATACAGAACATGGCTCTGGTAATGGACTAGGGAGCAAGAAGGAGCTGTTGTTATTGCTAGTGCTTGCACTAGAAAAAATAAGACAATTTACAATTATTTGACCACACTTTTATATCATGCGCATGGACATTTAAAAAGCGTGGGATAGTACGGGCGATTCAGCATCACTGCGTAGAGAAGATGGACTTGAATATCAAAAAACTACAATTTTCTCACATCACGTGACCGCAGCCCACACAACAGATTGAACCAAACACATCGCCAGCACTGGGTCCTGATGAAGGTCTCACATACAGTTTGACATGTAGATACACAACATATAGAGCCAAACAGACAGCTACAAGTCTACAAGGTCTACGGAAAATTGACTTTGTTGTTGATCAAGTCACGTTATGTTTTTACTAATGGGATGGTTTTCTGTAATAGCAAACGTCGTGATTTTAACACGTGTAACAGTCTCTGCTCCCGTTCTTGTTGTCGTCGCTTGGTTACAACAGTCCATATGTACAGCAGTGGGTTAAGTGCGCAGTTGAGTGGTAGCAGGAACACAACCATGGTCACATGAGCCTTGTCTGAGGAACCACCGCCATCTAAGGTCATCAAACTGGTCAGGCCAATGGAGAACCAGCACACAGCATCTGTTACAGCCACTTTTATCAAGAGATGGACTGAGAAATAAATCAATTTCTTTGTGGGATCCATTAGGATTGGATGGTCAGGTGTTCGTCTGTAAATGATGAGTTGACCTACAACCATCACAAGGCACAGGATACAGTTAAATACGACAGTGACTGTGAACCACCTGAATTCCTGTTTAGAGATACTCGTACCATCAAACAAAGCCAGACGACACAGACCAGACTGGCCATTAAGGCCCCAGTGTGACACTCCAGGAAAAAAAGGTATCACAGACAACAAAAGTCCAACACACCATGACACTGCACAAGCTACAGCTGTCAGATGTCTATTGAATGTCCACGTAGTTAAGGGGAAACAAAGGACAATGATGTGATCCAGTGTCATGAACCAGAGGATCAGAACTGACACCTCACTGGACAGAAGGGAAAGGAAACCAGCAAACTTGCAAGTCACACTGTTGGTCCAAGTCTTTTCAAAGTAGATGTATTTCCCATACAATATCTCATTGGCCACTGTAACCATGCTGACGTGGACTCCCATGCACATATTAGCAGTCTGCAGGTGGGCAATGAATGTGATGAAAGTGCCTCCGAATATGTTCTTTTCCACGAATGCTGCTATGAAACAAATTAAATTTCCTAAAATGGAAAAGGTACTGAGTAACAAAAAGAAAAGCCTGTACAGTTCAGTTGGTAGCAAAACTTCACAAGAAAAAAACATGGGAATTGGTGATACACACCGTACTGTGTGTGATTGTTTTAAAAATAAATTTCTGCAACAAAGTCTATAATTTGAGGAGAAGACGCTTATCAAATGATTCCACTTTGACAGTGCATCCAGTGGAGTGTCGGTGACTGAATTTCCCCTGACGTCCAGGTCAGTCACTTGTGGCATACACTGGACTGCTCTTGGCCTGATTGTTTGAACGCCAGAAAATGATAAATTCAAATATGTGACTTGAGGAAAATACATGGTTAGCTTACCGTCAAGTATCTGGACACGTGTTCTTGAAGCATCTATTTTTGATAGGGTGTAATGAAACAGAACATATGACTTACAACTTAGTAACGTCAGAGGATTGTTTGCTAAAACTAAATTTCGTAAATTCCATAACTTGAGAAAAACAATCCCATCCACAGTTCTCAGGTGGTTGTAGGTCAGATCAAGGAACTGTAGGTTGCGAAGATTTACACTGGATATGTTCACAAGAGAACAATGGGAAAGACTCAGATAAATGAGATATGTGTTTTTACTGAAATCAGTCAGTGTCATTCCTGAGCCTGTGGCATCCATGTAGCGAAGCTGGAGAAAGAGGTCAGCACAGAAAACCTGGAGACATATGAAAGACTGACCTTGACATTGACAGCCATAAGGACAGGTCATGTCACACAGCCATTCATCATCACGCTGTGGACACTGACCCCAGCCATCACACAGATGATCTCCATGAACACAAACTGTAGAACCATGACAACGGTAAAAACCAGGACAGGTGAATGTCTCACAGTCTTGTTCATCTTCACCATATGTACAGTCAGAAAATCCGTTACATCGAGTGTACACAGGGAGACAGTACAACCAGTCTTCTGTACACCAGAAATGAGTGTCAGGACAAGACTGATGCCGTGTCATCAGCTGCTGAGTAAAGTAACCTGTACCATCCAGTTTGATGAAAAGTCGTTGCTTTTTCTTGGCCTGTTTGTGTGTGAAAGAGCATTGCGAGAACTCCTTGTCTTTGGGGCAGCTGACCTGATCAGAGTCATCCAGACAGTCCGCGTGGTCATCACAACGCTGATTGTTCAACACACACTGACAGTTGGTGCACAAAAAACCACTGCATGAAGGATGTTGACAGAATGATTCATCACTATGATCTGGACAGTCGTGTCTGAAGTCACACACCAGGGTGTAAGGCAGTGTTGTAAAGTCATGTTCACAGACAAACATGACAATGGTGTAGCCAGCGTGCTTTCCAGGAAAAACAGGTATGTCTGTACTATAAGTGCTCGTGTTCCAGAACATGCATGATCTAGTATACATCATTTGTCCACGGTGAACTTGAAGTTCACAGGACAAACATGTATGTGTCACGTGACCCTTTGGATGATCTGATAACGTCTGCTGTGTCTGTATCAAAAGGGACAAGGCTGGATCTAAAACAGGGAACCCAACTGTTTGAACAGAATACAGGTTTTGTGGATTGTGATTTCACTTCACAAAGTATATGATTTAAACAGAAAGAATGATGACCAACTAAAACCAACAAGTGTGGGAGCAGACCTCCATATGCAATGTACCTTTCGGCGCATTTCTCAGTTCTGTAATGGAGATGAACAAGGTTATAGATCAGGGTGTTGTCAGACCAATGACGGAACTTGCTGTACATAAAAGTCACAGACTTCCAGCCTGATCTGTAACCTGATAGAACTTCAAAGGCATCATGGTGATTGAAGATGTGCATGAAATGGACTATTTCCTGTCTGGTTTTGACTGAAGCCAATTGACCACCCATCTTTTGACATTCATATGTTGCTAATGCAGGAGGCAAACAAACATCTGTTTTAACATATGTAAAACATTTGTTACGTGAAGCAACCAAGCTGTGACAACCAGGACTGCTAAAGGGACAGTGTTCTGTTTCATCCTGTCCATTTTCACACTCTGACTTCAGGTTACATTCCAGGTGGTGCTGAAAGCTGGAATAATGATTGACAGAACAGTTGAACAGTCCACTGGGTAACTGACGGGGTTTAACTGTCTCTGGGTGAAAAG
>CM060308.1:5304482-5326982 GCA_030674185.1 Monoplex corrugatus | reverse complement strand
TCTAGCTTTCAGTATGCATGTATGTATTTTATTGTGTATGTGTATGTATGTATGTATTATATGTGTGTATGTCTGTATGTACTGTATGTATTTATGTGTGTAGTGTGCATGTATAATGTATGTATGGATCTATCTATCTATCTAGCTGTCTATCTATCTATCTATTATTATACTATTATTTACCTAGTGTCTATCTACCTAACTGTCTATCTGTCTATGCATCTAATATCATCTATCCATCCATCTATCTAGCTATTTTTTATCTATCTATCTACTTACCTATCTATCCATCTATCCATCTTCCGTCTATCTATCTATCTATCTATCTATTTATCTATCCATCTATCTATCTGTCTGTCTATCTATCTATCTATCTATCTGTCTACCTATCTGTCTGTCTGTCTATCTATCTATCAACCTATGTATGTCTGTCTGTCTGTATGCATGACTGTATGTATGTCTGCATATACGTACGTCTGTCTGTCTGTCTGCACGTATGTACGTATGTATGTATGTATGCATGTATGTATTTATGTATGTATGTATGTATGTATGTATGCATGTATGTACGTACTACGTACGTATGTATGTATGTGTGTATGTGTGTATGTGTGTATGTATGTACATACGTACGTATGTATGTATGTATGTATGTGTGTGTGTATGTATATGTATATGAAAATGTATATATGGATATGTATGTATATATATGTATATATATCGATATCATCATCATCAGATGCCCGGCTCTGCTACACAGAGTTGACGATTATGGCCATCCATATAAATCTATCTTTTGTCACTCAAGTACATCACCTATGCTCTTTGTCCTCAGCCACTCTGCAAGTCCTTCCAATAATATCTCCCTGGATCTACCTGGTGTTGTCTTCCCTCCAGCTTTCCTGTTGTGACTGGGTGCTCTAATTTCCCTTGCCTCATAAAATGTCCTATGAATGTTACTTTTTTTTTTCTATCTTCTTCATTAATGATTTCCTTGTGTCTGCCTACTTCAAGACTGTTTCGTTTGTTTTCTTTGTTGTCCATGGAACTCTCAACATTCTTTTTTAGAAACCACATTTCAGTTGCCTCAATCTTGTTCTGAGTTTGTGTGTTCACTATCCACGCCTCACATTCGTACAAGAGTATCGGTTCTATCACTTGGTCACAATGGGAAAGCTGGAAAGAATAGAACACCAGGTAGACCCAGGGAGAAAATATTGGACGGACTTGCAGTGTGGCCGAGAACGGAGAGAGTGGAAGATGTACTTGCAGCGACAAGGGATACATGCATATGGAGAGCCATGATTGCCAACACCATGCGGCAGGATACATGATGATGATGATGATTCGTTCCATGCTCGCTTGTGGAATCTACCATAGGAAATACTTGTTTTAGTGATGCAGTTGGATACCTCCTTATCGAGACTGGTGGAAGAGGACAGACTGTTACAAAGATAGATGAAGGAGTCAACATTGTTAAAGACCTTGCCGTCGATCTTTATTTCAGGCGTGTTTGCTGTTGATCCTGTTGCAGGTTGAAACATAACTTCAGTCTTCTTGATGCTTATTGTGAGTCCAGAACGCTTGGTGGCCACAGACATATACTCTGTAAGTCTTAGAAGGTCATCCTCTGAGTGGGCAACGATTGCAAAGTCATCAGCATACAGGAGGTCACGAACAAGTCATTTAATGACTTTCGTCTTTGCCTTTAGGCACTGAGAATTGAAGATATTTCCATCTGTCCAATATGTGATTTGAATGCCTGGATCTGAATCTTTGAAGGCAGAGACAGGCATCATGCTAAAAAGAAAGCTGAAGAGTGTTGGAGCAAGAACGCATCCTTATTTAACTCTGTTAGTGACGGGGAACTCATCATCTTCACAGCCGTTAACTAATCTTGCGTTTATGTCAAGGTGAAAGCATCGGATTATTTTTACCATCTTTTGGGGATTTCAGTTCGGGGAAGTATTTTCACAGTCCTTGGTGTGACACTGTGTCAAACGTCTTGGTGAGGTCGACAAAGAGGATTTAGAGATCCATATTTTGTTCCTTACATTTCTCTTGGATCTGTCTTGCAGCAAATATCATGTCGACTGTCCCTCTGTTCTGGCGAAAACCACACTGGCTTTCTGGCACTGTCTCATCAAGAAAATGGGTATTTAGCCTGTTTAAGATGACATTGGAGAGGATCTTGCCTGCAATGCTCAAAAGGGAGATCCCACGATTGTTGTCACAGCTGCATTTGTCACCCTCAGGAGAACATACATATAACAATATTTTGTGCATTGGTGATTTCAAAGTATACATCAAGATTTAAGTGCATGTCGTATATTTTTCCGTATTGAGGAAATACTGGCATGGTGTAACTTCACTGAGCTTTGAAAATTGACAAATGAAAGTTTGTTTTAGCATTCACCATCGTCATGTGCACTGCTACATGGCATTGTCGATCACAGCTCTCCATACGAATCTGTCTTTTATGACTGCAGATATATCACCCATCCTCTCTGCCCTCATCCATTCCACAAATCCATCCAACATTTTCTCCTTGGGTCTACTTGATACTGTCTTTTTCCCCGCCAGCTTTCTTTCTGTGACTAAATGTAGGTGCTCACATTTCTCGTGCCTCTTAAAACGTCCTACAAATGTTACTTGTCTTTTCCTAATCTTCTTCACTAATGTTATTTTTGTGTTTGCCTTCTTCAAGACTATTTCATTTGTTTCTTTGCTGGCCATGGAACTCTTAATATTTTCTTAGAAACCACATTTCAGCTGCCTCAATCTTGTTCTGACTTTGCATTTTGACTGTCCACACTTCACAACACTACAACAATATCAGTTCTATATAACACTGAAGAACTATCTTTTTGGTGTTAATTGATAGGCATTTATTGGTAAGAGCGCTTTCCATTTTCTTGAATGCTGTTTTATTTAGCTCAGTTGATTCTGCTGGCTATTTCTAATGTGTATCTGCCGACTGGCGAGATGACTGTTCACAGATATTTAAACTTACCAACCTGTCTCAGTGTTCAGTTGAGACAAGTTCTGAATGGTAGCCCATCAGAAATATCTCGTTTTTCAGATCCAATACAAGACAAGACTGCAGCATTCCTGAACTCACCGTCTTCCTCTTGAAACTGTTACTATTTCATAACTGTTCCAAAGTAGTTTAAACTTTCTCAGCTGCTTTGCAGATCTGGTCCTGTCACTTCCACTTTTTGTGGTAGTGGAATGTTTCTTCTTCATTCATTGTGTAGGTCTTTGTCAGCCATTCACAGCTGTTTCCCCTTCTTGCAGTCTATCTTCCTCACTCAAAATGACCATAAACGATTATCTATGAGCTAACACTCAACCTCAAGTTTCTCTTCGCTTGGTGTTCGCAGTTACTCCTCGTAAATTAAATTTTGTTCTGATGTGTTTTATGCCACTTCTGACAGCACGTTGTGTTTTCTACCTTCCTTTTGTGTAGAAACGATCGTGTATCTTTTTGAAGTGTCAACCACTGAGTTGCCGTTAGACCTGTGCTCGTCTGTCCAAGGGGCCTAACTCTTTTGTTTACATGTATCTAGGGTTCGTCTATTATTGTAACACACGTCATGGCAATAACAGACACATTCTATCTAAACTGTCCAATCGCATTAATAACTTCAGACCTCTTAACGGAAACACGAAGTACCATCTATTTAATCTCTCTAAAATCATCAATGAGGTTACACTTCTCAATGAAAACAAAACACGGTCTATTAAATCTGTCTGAATGTATATTTGGCGTCAGAACTCACAACGAAAACAACAGAGTGGTCTATTTAATTCTCTGAATGTGTCATTGACGTCAGACCTCTCAATGAAAACAATAGAATGGTCTGTTTAGTCTGTATGAATGAATCAATGACGTCAAAACTCTCAATGAAAACAACAGACACCATCTATTTAATGTGTCTGAATCTATCAATGACGTGAAAACTTTCAAAGAAAACAACAGAACAGTTCATTTAATCTGTCAGAATGTATCAATGACGTCAGCTCTCTCAATGAAAACAACAGACGTGGTCTAATTAGCTAAATGTATTCGTTCTTATTAATCTGTCTGAATGTATCAGTGACGTCAGACCTCTGAGTGGAAACAATAGACATTCCATTTAACCTGTCTGAACGCATTAATGACGTCAGCCCACCCAATGGAAATAACAAATGTGTTCCATTAAGCAGTCTGCGTGCACTAACAACGTCAGATCACTCAATTGAAATAAAAGGTACAGGTCTAGTTTTGTCCAGTTAACCGTACTGCAGTCCTGTAATGGGAAAATGCTGGTTGAAAATGAACAGAAGAAAAATAATGTGAAACTAAACCTTGGACTCTTAAAGACAGACCAATCAACCCGTGCACAATTTAGTGTAACTGTTCAAACAAACGCAACGCTTTAGAAATGTTGAAGACAGTGAGGAACAATGGAAAACATTGAAAAACTCAACAAAATGAAAACTGAAGAAACCTCTAGAGTTCAAAGGAAAACGAAGAAGAACTGAGTGACAAAGGAAATTTTAGACTTAATGGATGAACATAGGAAGGTAAAGGGAAAAGAGGAAGAATGAAGGAAAGATGGATAAAGAAACCAGGAATAAGTGCGATGAAGCTAAACAAGTTGTGGTGGAAACAAAGTGCAAAGAAATAGAAAACCAACTTAAAACAGACCATACATATTTATGCATAAGAACATCGATATGATTGATCGCTTACAAGAAAAAGGTATGCACATAACTGGTTGCTTAAAATTAAAAGATGGTAGGATCATTATGAAAAAAGACAAACTATTAGGTGCCTGGGGAAAGTACATTAAAGTCTTTTTTGACGTTGACAGAAAGAAGGAATACATCACTAGAAAGAAGTTTGATGGACAGGCAATAACGAAAGATGAACTTACAGTAGCGATGAAAAAGATGAAACATGGAAAAGCCCCAGGACCAGGCTATATTACTATATAAATGATTGATGCTCATGATGAATGTTGGTATTGTTTTCAGTTTCAGTTTCTCAAGATGATGTCCCCACGCTCGGAATGAATTCCATATGCATTAACGTCACAGGTACCATGTGATGGTGATCAAGGCACAAATCTTAAGCCTGCACATAAACCCATGAGCTGGCCAGGTCCTGAGGTTCTATCTAACCTATGTTTATCTTGTCTTGTCTGGTTGTATTATCTACGCGTTCTGATTCTTTTTTCGCTTTTTGTTTTCTGGTTTATTTTTTTTACCTCGCCTACATTTCATTTACTAGTATTGTGTCATCTATCATTAGAACAATCCTGGTTACAAGGAAATGACACGTGTATCTGCGTTATTTGATCTTTAAAGAAGAGAACAGATAAATAAAGTAAAGGTCTGAATCCACAAACTGAGTATATACTTCTCTCACATCACAGAAAGCTCCCCCCCCCCCCCCCCCCAGGCAATGCACAAAGCCTCTGTTGCCTATCAATGAAATGAAAACAGTATTTCCCTAATCATAGCCCCATCCAGTCTGTCATTCACTTCCGAGGAAAGAAAAGAAGATATGGATAAATATGTAAATAAATAAATTAATGAAATATAAATAAGTAATAAATACACATATAAATAAATGCATAAATAATAAATACATAAATAACTAAATAGAATAAATAAATAAAAAATAACACAAATAAAAGTATGTAGATAAATAAACAGATAGAAAATGAGAAATAACAAATAACAGAAAATACACAAGTATACACACACCAGTAGACATATACTGACACACACACACACACACACACACACACACACACACACACACACACACGTACACGTACACACACACACACTACACACACACACACACACACACACGCACGCACACACACATACATTCATGAACACACACTATATACCACGCATGATGGCCAACAACAGCAGCAGCAACAGCAGCAACAACAGCAACAGTGAAAGGAACACATACATGTACAAGTGCTCACATATACACCAACAACACAGATGCAGCAGATGATAAAACAAAACAAATGGTAGACAAATATCATGACATACTAGTACAGACAACAATCAACAAACAGACCACAAACACACACACACACACACACACACACACACACACAGTGTGATAAACTTGCCTGTCTCTCCACTTTTACTTTATTTCTGTTTCAGAAAAGCCCAAACACTTTCCATTCCACGCGTAAGAGTCTGCGCAGTGTTACTTTTGAGATGATGCCACTGTTAGTCTGATTAATGATAGCTCTTGGCTTTCCTTTCATAGTGGATTTTTGGCCACTTCCTATATCTATTTCTTTTTGGATAAGACGTTCGATGGTATGATGACTCACATTTTGTTCGTGAAGGTACAATTTTAAGTGTCTAAGGACCTCAGACTTTCCAAGATGGTGAATTTGTGTTGTAGTGGCATTGCCTGCAAGTTTGTCGGCACGTTTATTTCCCTTAATTAACATCACGTGTCCAGGGCAGTAGATCCACATGAGATTTTGTAGGTCGATGCCGCTCATTGCTTTGTGCCATTCTGTGGTTCCTTCTCCATTTTGCACTTTTTGAAGTAGGTTCATCGAGTTAGTCAGGATGAAGGTTTGACTTTCTTTCATTTCATCATTCAGTGAAGTTAACCACTGGAGTGCATGTGTGATTGCCTCAATTTCCAGTGTTAGACTGGTGGTTGTGATATCATATGTAGCATTTTCTTCATGTATACTGTTTCCAGTCTGTTTGATAATGAAACCTAATCCAGATATGTTGTTGGTGACTTAGCCATATGTGTATCTGATTACATCTTTGGGGTTGCAACACAGTTGCTTCATGAGTAGCAAAATTTCTGCATCTGGTTTCCATTCTGCCCATTCGCGACAGTATCTCCCTAGATTTTTGTTGATTGTTTTGTATAGATTTTTAAATGGTTTGGATGTTTTTCCCATTCATCTTGAATTCTGTCAGTTGACACACATGCTGAATGGAGCCTTCTGCCTGTCCCATCCATGGTTTTACACGCTGGAGTCTGTTGCCTTTTGATGTTCCGACCATCTCATGGGGTGCGTTTTCTACGGTTTCCAGTGCCCTGAAGTATGCCTTTTAAACTGTGTCTCGACTGTGTTAAAGGAAGGTCAAGCAGGTGTAGCATAGTCTCTGTGGGTGTGTCTTTTGTGGTTCTGAGGATCACTCTCATTGCTTCGTTTTGTATTCATTCTAGTTTTAGAGGTCTGTCCATAAACGATGACACAGTACTACAGCTTGGCATAGTTAAAAGAGATAACGTTGTTCGATGCTTTTAGCCGCCATTGCTTTTAGGATTAAAAGGCTTTTTGTTACATTTCAGTGTAGTGGTGTCCACATGTTTTCTGAAGGTTAGCATTCTATGAAAAATGATGCCAAGGTAGTTTCTTCGTTCGATATTGGTTCCTGTGAACGTAACTGATGGAAAGTATTCACTCGCCGCTTTGTTGTCAAGGGTGCAGAACAGTACCCGTGCTTGGGTGGGGCTGATTGTTGATCCAGCGTTTTGATGCCGAAGTATTTAATCTTTGGACAGGGTGTGTGTCTTTTTTGTACTGTGTGAGTGATTCAAGCATTTCTTGTTCAGTTATTTCATCACCTAGTCCAGTCTGTGTCAAGTTTTTGTTTAGGTCCACAATTAATTTTCTTTTTTCTTCAAGCTTTTTGTGAGCACGCTGCAATATATGTCGCTGAGGTAGGGCATATCCTGTTTCTTCGTTTGTTCTTAATCTGGTTCCATCTGTGTTGGTGATATCTGGTATCGTGGATATTTGTTGTTTTCCCTTCCATTTGTTGATAGAACTGCCAGAATTATGTTTGTGTTGTATCAGCGCAGAGTCTTTCACAGAATTGCTTCAATCTATTCTCTTTTGCTTCATGAGCGATGACTTTGAACCGCTCTGGTTTTTCATCCATACATGCATTTCTTTTATACTCGTCCGTTTTTTTCTAGTGCCATCATGGTCTAAGTGATGTCTTCTTCTGTGTTTTTGATAGACTTTTACAGCAGCCATTGTCCTTTCCAGACAATGTCTGTGGCATAGATCCACCTAGAAGATTTTTTTTAAAGATGTTTGATCGTTTCCAGTTTTCTATTTCTTTTTCATAATTTTGAGTTTAGAAACAACATCAGATTGTACGCTGTCATATTGATATGGGTTTGTTGGCTGAGTTACGGATCTTTTAGGCGATATGTTTCATTGCATTGAAACCACTGGTAGGTGGTCGCTGCCACGTGCGTTCAGTGTCTCTGCACTCATTAATGGTGTTAGTTTAGGAGAGATGTGTTTTATGTCAATGGTGCTGTCTGTGCCTCCTTGTCTTGCACCCATATGGGTTGGTGATGTTGTGAATGGGCTGAACTGGATATCGCAGAGTATGTCTTCTAGAGCATGTCCCTGGGTGCTAGTACAATTCTGACCCCACATTGCGGATCTTTTACTCACATCGTTAGTTCATCTTCGACTGCTTCTAGGAAAGTCCACGTTGTTTTTGAGGTACAGTATCCTGGGTGCACATAAGCATTGATGAGCCCAAAGTTCTTCTGTATGTCGTTTGGCCAACAATGTGCATGAATTAGTACCCCATCATTCTAGGCCTAATATGGACACTTTGTTTTTTGTTTTTTTTAAAACTTTTTATGACTATAGCCAGTCCTCTATCCCATTAACCAGAAAAAAACACGAAAAAAGAACCAGAACACGTGTTTAATACAACCAGACAAGACAGGAACACATTTTCAGCCAACTGGCCTTTGTCAAGCAAAGGACGAAACATCACAAACAACAAACAACAAAACAAAAATTAGGAGAAAAAGACTGAAACTTCCCTGCTGCAGCTTCGTCAGGTGAGAAAAGGACTAAAATGACTAAAATGACATCACAATGTGTTTGTGAGTTAATATAATGTCACAGAGGAAGTGTGATGAATTCTGCAATTTGAAAAGTGGTCATGCCATATTAATATTGTTTTATCCTGAAGAGGGCCAGGGCTTAAATGAA
Source organism: Monoplex corrugatus (assembly GCA_030674185.1). Lineage (NCBI taxonomy): Eukaryota > Metazoa > Mollusca > Gastropoda > Littorinimorpha > Ranellidae > Monoplex > Monoplex corrugatus. The sequence continues at coordinate 5,317,953 of CM060308.1, read as the reverse complement.
AATATGATGCACTAGTAAGAGTAGTTTTTGGAATTTAAAATATCTTACTATCAAATAATGCATAAGGAAAATATAAGTATATGATCGACTGATGGAAAACATATAATCAAGATGTATGGCTGATGTAAATGGATCATAGCCTAGTGCAACGAATCTGGTCTGACCTTAGAATAGGAAGACAAACATCCTAAACCAACAGCCAAGGGGCTGAAGAGAAAACCGAAGTCCCTGGAGAAAAAAACCATAGTCAGACACCTGTCTTGTGAAACGAGAATTAAAACAGAATTCATTGGAAATAAATTTAAAAAAAAGGCATATGTGCAGCCGCAAAGCTAAGACCTCAATGAGATGGGAAATAGTGATAACAGTCTATTTCAGTAAATCATCATCGAGGTAAAATATACATGGACTCAAGGGCACATTGGCGTTTGTTCCGTTTGTGATCTTTCATCTACGCTTGACCAAGGCCAGTTGGCTGAAGATTTGCGCTTGTCTTGTCTGGTTGTATAAATACGCGTTCTTAGTCTTTTTTCGTGTTTTTTTTTCCCTTCTGGTTCCTCTTTGCTTGAAACACAAGCAGTCACACTTGTTCTGGATTTCTCTATCATCATATTTCTGAATTTCTGAGAAGTCTTCAAAGTCCATTGGTTTTTCTTGATGGGTTCTTGTTTCTTGTAGACCCAGCATATCAATATCGTTTATCAATTTCTCAATGGCTGATGTCCTGTTTTTGCACTGGTGCAGTTCCAGATACATATTCCGAAATATTTCTTTGAGAGCTGTTCAAATTTTGACATCTTTATGGTTATATTTGCACATTTCCCCCTCCTTTTCTTTTTCCTTGCTTGCACCAGTAGCATCTTTTTCACTCCCAACTTGGAGTCTGCCAGTGGGAAATATTGCTCCAGTAGCATATTTCTCAACTGGCATCATGGAGTCTGGGTGGAATGGTCGTTGTGCTTTCATCATAGTTTTGTTTTTGGGCTGAAAGAATTCGTGGTAGCAGCCATTTCAATTCCAACTATTGTATACACAAGGACACATACTCACATGTTCACACGTACATAGTATTGTTTACACAAGACTCATACTCACATGTAAACATGTACCTAACTTATATATCTATCAATATCTATACATGTTGATATAAAAAGTGCCATTTGGAGTGTTGTAGTCACATTCGCAGTGCTGGTTGTACATGTAGTACTGATGATGTTTCTCTTCTCATATACACACACACACTCACTCACACACACACACACCACACACATACATACACACACACACACACACACAACACACACACACACACACACACACACACACACACACACACACACACACACACACACACACACACACACAAATTCATACGTTGGTAGATGTCTTGAACATCCAAAACAACTAATATTTTTACTTTTGTTTTCATGGAGTAGGTAATTTATTGTTCTGTTTATTTATCTATCTATTTATGTATATTCTGAATTCATTTATTTTTAAGTAGGAAAGTAATAAAAGAGGAATTAAGTGTTTGATTAAGTGTTTTTTAAAGGATGTTATTACGCTTATCGCCAATGTTGTAAAAGCAGTACTAAACAGACGAGTGTTAACCTTTTCGAGACATGACGCGAGAATCGTCGCTACGCGTGCCTATGCCGTCAGGACAAGTAGCGAGCTCGCTCGCTACGGCCAAAAGATCGCTGTGGACACGTGCGAGAATGTTCGCGACGCCTGTTCTAAAATTAAATGCGTCAGTACGTCACTGGAAATTCCCTCAAAACGTGTCGAAACTACATAATAGAACCCTTTTACGTCATATGATGCCACTTTTTCGGCTTAAAAGGGGCAGTTTTATTGGTTAATTTGTGTTGAAAGCAACCAACCCCAATTTTTTGTTTCTTCGTGTTACCTACATCGTTCACACTGCTGTAAACATGGCTAGACTGACAACTTTCATGGCTGCCGAAGTAGCACAATTGATCATTCAGGCCGGTTCTGACGATGATCTAGACGTTGATCATTATGAAAGCAGTAACTAAAGTGCTGAAGTGGAAGATTTTGAGAATGATGTGCCGTAAAACGACGATGATCTCGCATATTCAACGGATGAAGACAAAGTTGAAGCAGACGAACAAAGTGCAATCGTCGCTGACAGTGACATCTTTCACTCAGGTAGTCAGGCAACAAATCATTCGGTCTTGGAGCCAGATTTTTAGCTAGAAATAAGTTGTCTTGATCAACGTGAAGCTGATGCTGAGGTTGACACTGCCAGTGACGACAGTGGCGATGAAAAGATGCACCACCTGGGTGAAAAATCTCCGGAAATTTCTGCAAGCACCTGTTTTCTCAGCTGCCGACACATGGGTTTGCAGCCTTCGTCTTTCAAGACTTCGCCGACCCTATACTATTATGTTCCATTATGTTACCATTATGTTCTAAAATGTTGAAATATTGTCTTTTATGTCTTTTTGTACAGTTCTTGGCCATATATGCTAAAAATAACACTTTGTATGAATCTCCTTGGCTGTTTGGGATTTTTGATCTTGACACTTACGTTGACGTTTTCAAAAGCACAAATACTAACTAAATGAATCTTTACAGAAATTGTTTTTTACTTCACCAGGGAGATAAAAGAATGAGGGGATTTCATGTTTTTTTACTGAAACACCATGACTTCAGTCTTCCTGCTGTATAGTTCCAAATCCCTTAGCTTTGCTTTCTATTTCTTGTATATTCACATGGTTTTGTAGGTCCCTTCCATTTTCTGCAATCAGCACGGTGTCATCTGCGTATCGAATGTTATTTATCATTTTCCCTCCAAACTTTAATCCAGAATCTTCTTCTAGGTTTCTCATGATATTTTCGCTGAAAAGTGAAAACAGATCTGGTGACAAAACACAACCCTGTCTGACTCCTCTTTTGATGTTTTGGAAAGAGCTTATATTGTTTTCTATTCTCATTGCAGCTGTTTGTTCCCAGTATAACAAACACGAAAAAAATGTGGAAGAAAACGTACTGATTGATTTTCTCCAATTCTAGACGTTGACCTAGCTCGCTCTCTGTGGAATATTTACGCTATCAGGAGCTACACTCATACAGGCCCATATTATCTTGGTAAAACATATATATTGCTGAATTCTATTCGTCTTTTCTTGCCATATGTTTCACTATCTACTGACAGAAGTTCTCTGACATTATTTATAAAAAACATGGCTTGCACATGCACACGTACACACACACACATACACGTACACATACAATATTCACAAACATATGCATATTCCCTGAATCACAAATGAATATAATTTATTTTCTAAGAAAGCATATGCTATACCCACTATCCCCTGCCCCCTCCTCACTGTCTCCGAGAACAGAGGTCTTTTCTTCAAGCAGGAAATTATTAAATAAATGACAAGAAAGAGTTTTGAATAGTACAGTGAACATCACTGACTTATGTTATGGCGTGTAGTTACAGTGACGAACAGACTGACAAAAATACTGTTATGGTGAACAGGGAATTACTCAAATGATTTATGGCTACGTACAGTTATAGCGCGAACAGCAGAAAGAATATCGTGTTCACTGACAAGTGGCTTGATTTATTGTCTGGCAATTGATAAGACGCTGTACAAATGTGTTGCGTTCGCATTGATCGTAACATTCTCACAAGTATCTGCACCCCGGCCACTAACCTCACATGTCGAGCGCTCTTCGGTTGATTTTATTTGTTTTTATTTGATGTTAACATTTCGTTTTAATCGTGAAGTGTATGTCGAGTTTTTCGATATGCATTTATATTTCCGTGTGTGTGTGTTTTCTTTCTATCCCATTACCGGTCAGAATGTACAACAGTTACCTTTGTGTAGCACGCTAGTAGGCTTCAGCGTACGTTCAACAGTTAAGCAAGCTGCATGCTTCATATTATGAGACAGAGTGCTGCACACACACACAGACACATACACACTCGCCCATACACTCATGAAAGTAAAAAACGTAGACTGAATTACTTTAGTACTGCAAAAAGTTCAAGTTTACTTGCTACAATAATGGTATCTATATATATTATTCTTTCCACAAATGAACTTTGTCGCACATAAAATTTAAAACAGTCTTTTGATTTTAGAAACAATTTGACAACACCCTCCTTCTTGAGTTTCATCTCTGCAACACTGTTTCAGAAAACAATAATTATTGTTGTCTCTTCGTATTTTTTTTTAACATGAATCAAATTTACAAAAACATACCATGATCTACTTCTATTTTTTCAATGAAAATAAAATATGAAAAAAGGCAGACGTAATGACAGGTAAGGAAACAGACTTGGGCTGTTTAAAGTACATATTCCTGCATTTCAGTAATCTGAATCAAAGTGACTGCCAGTGTTCAAGCAAACACTAAGCAGAAAAGCACAAAATAGAATTCATCATCATCGTGTGCCCTACGCATGGCCCTGGCGATCATGGCCCTTCATATGCCTCTGTCCCTTGTCACAGCAAGCACGTCTTCCACCCTCTCTGTCCTCAGCCACTCTGCAAGTCCATCCAATATTTTCTCCCTGGGTCTACCTGGTGTTGTCTTTCCCTCCAGCTTTCCTGTTGTGACCAGGTGCTGAAATTCCCCTTTCCTCGTAAAATGGCCTATAAGTGTTCCTTGTCTTTTCCTAATCTTCCTTATGAATGATCTACTTGTGTCTGCCTCCATCAAGACTGTCTCGTTTGTTTTCTTTTCTGTCCATGGAACTCTCAAATTTCTTCTTAGAAACCACATCTCAGCTGCTTCAATCTTGTTCTGGCTTTGCTTGTTGACTATCCACGCTTCACAACCATATAACATTATCGATTCTACATAACATTCAAGAACTCTCTTCCTGATGTAAATTGATAAGCATTTGTTGGTAAGAATGCTTTTCATTTTCCTGAATGCTGTTTTTGCTTGGCCGGTTCTGCTGGCTATTTCCGATGTGCATCTGCCGTCTGGTGAAATGATCGTTCCCAGGTATTTAAACTTATCAACCTGTCTCAAAGTTGTGCTGCTTACTGTTATTTTGCATGAGGGGATTTTCTGTTTTTTACTGATCACCATGACTTCAGTCTTCTTGCTGTTTGGTTCAAACCCCTTACCTTTGCTCTCTATTTCTAGTATATTCACAAGGTTTTGTAGGTCCCTTTCATTTTCTGCAATTAGCACGGTGTCATCTGCGTATCGAATGTTATCATTTTCCCTCCAACCTTTAATCCAGGATCTTTCTCTGGGTTTCTCATGATGTTTTCGCTGTAAATTGAAAACAGATCTGGTGACAAAACACAACCTTGTCTGACTGCTCTTTTGATATTTTTGAAAGAGCTTTTTATCGTTTTCTATTCTCATTGCAGCTGTTTATTCCCAATACATATTTCTCGTTATTCGTAGATCTTTTCCATCAATATCTACGAATAATCAGAAAAGTGTATTGTTGGTTTGATCAATTCTTCATGTCTTACCAGATTGAAAGCCTTGATATAATCAACAAAGAATAAATATAAATCCTTATTCATCTCTATTCACCTATCTATGATAGTTCTTAAGATGTATATGACATTCAATTCCCTTCGACAAATCCACACTGTTATTTTGCTATTTCTCTTTTGATTCTATTCCTTGTCCTCATCATGATCATTCTTAATAGGATTTTTGTTACATGACTCATCAGGCTGATTGTGCGATGGAGTTCACATTCTATAGCCCCTGTCTCCTTTGGAAGTGCAATGAAAATTGATTTTGACATATGTTTGGGGAATCAGAAAAACAAGAAAATCGAATCAGAACACGTATTCAATACAACAAGACAAGACAGGTGCAAATTTTCGGCCAACTGGCCTTTGTCAAGCGCGAATGCACGATCACAAACAAGCACCAAACACAAAATCATGAGAAAAAGACTAAAACTCCCCTGCCGCCTCGTCCAATGTGTAAAAAGGGGACTAAATGAAATCACAATGTGTTTGTAAGCAATGGTAAGAAGTGCGGAAAGGGGAGGCAACTATAATGTCAAAGGGGAAGTGAGATGAATTCTGCAATTTGAGAAGTGGACATGCCATATCAGTATTGCCCTGTTCTGAAGAGGGTCCAGGGCTATAACCAAGAGGTAAGGCTGACGGGAATGGATCGTGCCCAGTACAACGAATTCAGTCCGACCTGGGAACAGGAAGAAACATGAAGTGGCATTCTGGATTCTGTTGAGTAATTATTTATGGTTTGTCACTGAGACCATTGGCTTGCGTGTTACAAGTTTATATATGAGATGGGATTCTCTGCCTTTCATGTCTATGGTGCTGTTATTGTATAGAAGCCACAGACCTTTCACTCGGATGTCATTGATTGAGTGGTCTGATTGGTTGAAATGATTTGAGATAGTTTGATCTCTTTGATGTCGGATATCAGCCAAGTGTTCTTTGAAGCGTGTATCAAGGGTACGTCCAGTTTCACCAGTATACAGTTGAGAACATTTAGAGCTGCTGATCACATAGACAATGTTATAAGTTTGACAGTTGAAATGTTTTGTAATTTTCATATGAGATTTGGGGCCTTTGACTGTGGTGGCTGCGCACAAGAAAGGACATGTCCTGCATTCAGGTTTGTTACATGGAGAGGTTCCTGGAAGTTGACTGACTGGTTTTCTGAGTCTTGAACGTACCAGCAAATCACGGAGATTTGTGTCTCTTTTGTAGACTATTAAAGGGAGCTGTCAAAAGTTTCAGCTACAGTGGGACTAGATTGTAGAATGTTGGACAATATGATCCTTTTCACACAGTGCATAGACGGGTGATAAACTAAACTGAGAACTGGCCGATCCTCTGTGGCAGCTTTAGGCTGAGAATGGGGGCATTTGACCGAGAGACAGAGTTGATTTTTCCCGGGCTTCATTGATGACACTGAGTGGTAATGTCTGCGTAGGAAGAATCTGGTCATTTCATCTGCTTTGTCAAGAAATCATCCTCATCTGAGCAGATGCGTCGTAGTCGCAAGAGCTGCGAGTAGGGAATACTGTTTTTGGTGTTGGAAGTGTGAGATGATCGATAGTCCAGATAAGAATGTGAGTCTGTAGGTTGTGGTGGACTGTAGTAACTACTTTTTCAGATTGAAGAGAAACTTCGATGTCCAGAAAACACACGGATGTGTTTGAAACTTTATATGTGAACTTGATGGATGGGTGAAAAGTTTGAACGTAATAGATGAATTGCAAGAGTTGGTCATGATCAAGCGATGTCACACCAATGCCATCATCAACGTATCTTTTGTATACTTCAGGTATGGGTTTTTGTATCGTTGTTGGATTTGTTCTTCTAGAATCCCATGAACAGACAGGCATAGCTGGGGCCCATTTTTGTACCCATTGAGACTCCGCTAATTTGTGAAAATGTCTCATCACCAATTGAGAATGTATTCATCGTCAGGACTAGTTCTGCAAGTCGGATGAGGGTTGATATAGACAATGTTTGATCAAGTCGTTTGTCTAGAAAATGTTGGAGAGCTTTTAATCCGTCAGAGTGGGGTATACTTGTATACAGAGAGGTCACATCCAAAGTGAACAAGTATTGGGGTTTGAAGGTGTGGTCTTTATTTATCATTTGAATCAGATTCAACGTGTGGTTAGTGTCTTTGATGAAGGTTGGCAAAGACTGAACTATAGGTTGCAAAATGTGGTCAAGAAACTGAGAAATATTTTCAGTTGGGCAGTTGCAAGCTGACACAATAGGACAGCCAGGATTGTTGGCTTTATGTATTTTGGGAAGTAAACAGAAAAGTGATTGGACTGGAAGTTGTTTGGTGAGTAGTCTGGCAGTGGGGGGGGGGGGGGGCAGCTGCTTGGAGGATATGAGATTGTTGATAAGTTTAGATATCTTGGAATGATTGGTCATGTGTGCAGGTTTGTCCAATTATTTGTAAAAGGCTTGATGATGGAGTTGTTTTTGGGCTTCCTTTATGTACAGATTTCTGTTCCAGACAACAGTTGCACCAAATTTGTCTGCTGGTTTGATGACAATGTCGTCTGTTTTTGAGAGTGTTAGCGCGTCCTTTCTTCTTTGGTGATGTTGGAATATTTCCTGGGTGCATATTGAGACAGCCTATTTCTTGGTGGCATTTGTTGATGTAATGTTCAACTTCGGGAAAGGTATTGCGAGGAAGTTCCCGATGATCAGGCTTGGGGATTTTTCCAGTGTCATAAAGTTCATTTAGGAGGACTGTTTTTTTTTCAATATCAAAATCCTCCAGGGCTTCAATCATCTCTAAGTAATGTTGTCTGGTCCTGGGGCTTTTCTTGGTTTCATCTTTTTCAGTGCTGCTCTAACTTCATCTTTCATTATGGATGGTCCTTCAACGTTCTTTCTTATAATGTATTCTTCGTTTCTGTCATCTTCAAAAAGGTCTTTTTAATGTATTCTCCCCATCTGTCTAATATTTTGTCTTTTTCCATGATAAGCGTACCATCTTTCCATTTTAAGCAACCAGTTGATGTGCATGTCTTTTTCCTATGGACAATTTCTTCAATTCGTCTGTACATACCCTGGGATCCGTTTTGTGTCAATCTCCTATTTATTTGCATTTTGTTTTCAGCCAAGCTTCATTGCATCTATTCTTGATTTCTTTGTTTATCTTCCTGTATATCTCCTTGTTTCTTTTTGCCTTCCTCCGTTCCTCGATCAAGCCTATAATTTCTTTTGTCATCCAGTTCTTTTTTTTGCTTTTCTATTTTAGGGATTTCTTCACAAGATTCATTTATCTAGTTTCTCAACTTTATCTATTGTTCCTCACTGTCTCCAACGTCTTCCAGAGCACTGAATTTGTTTTGAACATGTACATTAGATTTGTTTATTTATCACTTCATCTGTCTTTAAGAGTCCAAGATTTAATTTGATGTTGCTTTTGGTCTGTTTCCTTTCCGTAATTTCAGCCGAAATCTTTCCACTACAGGATTGTGGTCACTGTTGCAGTCTGTGCCTGGCAATGCTTTTGCTGACAATAAAGAATTTCTAATTTTTTTATTGATCAGGGTGTAGTCAATCTGATTTTCGGTATTATCTCCTGGACTCATCTAAGTCCATTTTCTTTTATTAGGCTGCTCAAACCAGGTGTTTCCTACTATGAACTCATTCATCCGTGCCCATTCTACAAGTTTTCGTCCTCTTTCATTTTGTGTACCAAGGCCATGAGGTCCAATTATATCCTCCACCCTATCTTGTTCCACTTTTGCACTAAAGTATCCCATCATTATTGTAACTTCTTGTGATTTGCATTGGGTCTTGGCCATCTCTAATACCTCGTAGAAGTTGTCAATGTCTTCCTGAGTACTTGCAGATTTAGGTGCATATACCTGAAAGACGTTGATATCAAATGGCCTGCCACCCAATTTAACCCGGAAAACTATGTCGGACATAGCCCAGTACCCCCTAACTGCTTTTGATTTGTCCCTGTCCATTACGATGCCTACTCCTCTTTCATGTGAGTTTCCACCAGAATATATTACTGTATGCTCTCCAGATGTTATCATGCCTGCAGTCAAAGGGTTCAGTTTTAGAATGCGTGTACACACGAAAGGGATTTATTTACTGACAATTCTGCACACAATCATGATGATACAGGTGATCCGAAAAATAAACAAAGAAACAAAAACCACCATTAATCCACAAGGCAGGAGGTGGATGTATGGATCGAACCCAGAACCCTCCAAGAGAAGTCCTACGCTTACCCACGTGACTATCCGTCCTTCAGCATCAAGGAGAAGAAAGGCAAGGGTATCCAATTCCTACGTGTGACATTTACTAGGGATTAAAAATGAGCCCTCCTTCTGAAGTGTACGCGCATTGAGAGTAGCTATGAATATGTCTTTCTTTCCCTTCATCAGTCCCGCATTGAAGTTTCGAGTTTTTGGTATTTTGATTATTTTGGTCTCAGTAGCTGATTTTTCGACTGCAGCCTGAGACACCTTTGCAGGACGCACTCCTTGACCGCGCGACGAGCGATGCGGGATGAACTTCTTAAAATTTGTGTCATTTCATTGCTTTCTTTGGCTAGATAAGCACTTGCGGTCACCACTCCATGCAAGTGTGAGCAGTAGTTTTTCTGACTGAACTAGGTGACCCTGGCATCGCTGTCCAGCGTCTTGTGTACTTCATCGTTGACTAAACAAAGTTCTTCCGCTGATGTGCACATCCGCCATGCTGCTCTCCCTGGTTTCACTGTGACCTAGCAAGGGTGGCTGATGGGTGCTCGGCCTTTACCAGACAACCTGAAAAGGAACTTCTTCCGAGCAGCAGTAGAGTCCATTCTTACATATGGCTCAAATTCTTGGACCCTAACAACGACGTTAGAGAAGAAAATTGATGGAGCATACAAACGAATGCTGCGTGCAACCCTGAACAAATCCTGGAGAGAACATCCAACTAACAAAGAGTTATGTGGTAAGATCCGACCAATCAGTAAACCAATACGCCAAGAAAAGCTGTGCTTCGCGGGACACTGCTGGCATAGCAAAGAACTTGTGGGAAATGTTCTACTATGGAGACCCGGTCACGGCAAAGAAAGATAAGGACGTCCAAAGAAGACCTTCATCGACCAACTGATCGATGATACGGGCTGTCAGTATAATGAACTACATTCTGCACTGTCTGACAGAGAAGATGGAGGAAACGTGTCATGGATAGCCGAGCAAGCTCGACATGATTGATTGATTAATTGATTGAAAAATGAGCCATTCTGGCCCATGGAATTCAGATATGCGGTGACCTTAGTGTCTGTTAGAAATGGATCTCACTATATAACGTTCGTATCATCATTATCTATGTATCACAATAGGTCTGTATACAGTGACTATACCCACTATGTTTTACCACAAGGCCTGTCTATTGATAACACGATCCATCTTGTAAAGTGTTAAAACAAAAGGAAAAAGACACCCTCTTGATTTTTGTTTCTGTTCAGTGAATATGGGTTTGACTCCTGTTTCAGGAGAATTGTTAAAACATGCTGGAAAAGAAGGTCTAAATGTAATGCACCATCTTTGTTTAACACTGGAATATTCATCAGTGTACAACTGACTGGAAACTTCAGTATGATTCAGAACAGTGGCAATGTCAAAGATGCGACAACGTCACATCTATTGCCCTTATCAACCGCGCCACTAACATTGGCCAGTAATTATTCTCAACATAACTGAAACCCAAGATAGAAGACGAACTGTCTGATCTGACTGCCAGGCAGGCTACAGATCCAAAAGAGGCACAACTGACATGCTATTTGTGTTACAAATACTCATAGAGAAAACAAAAAGCACTGTCAAAGAAGCTTTTGTGACCTTCATAGACTATAACAAAACATTTGGCAACGTCATTCATCTCCAGCTGTTCAAAACAATGATCAAAATGGGCTTCTCTAAACATCTCATCATATAAACATCAAAAGTCTATAGTTAGACAGAACAATCAGAAGTGTGAATGTATCAGCATCCATAGGAGAGTTAGACAAGGTTGTATCCTCTAACCATATATCTCTTAGCATCTACATGGAACATGTCATGAAAGATGCTGATATAGACAGCAAGCATGGGCATAAAGATGGGAGAGAAAACTTACAACCTGCGCTATACCATCGCTACTATTGGCAGACAACATTACCAGCATGGAAATAATTCTATATAGGGTGGATGCAGCTGGTAAAAAGGCTGGCCTAAACGGGAACGTCAAGAAAACAAAAGTGCTACATATCAAAAGCAAAGACACTGAAAACAGTCATGATATTTGATTAACAAAGTTCCTTCAGAAAATGTTATGGTTTTCAAACATCTTGGTTCTGTAAAAACTGATGAGGGAACCTGCTCCTATAGACATCAAAATAAGAACTGGAATTGCAAAGGAAAACATGGTCCTATTCAACTACATCTGGAAAGACAGAGACGTACCAAAGGGCCTGAAAACTAGACTTTTAAAACGTTTGGTCTGGCCAGTTATGATTTGTGCCTGGGAAGCCTGGATTCTGAGAAAATCTCATTACAGACGAATTGAGACAGTGAAGATGTGGTTTTATCGGAGACTAATGTGTGTCAAATGGGCAGAGAGAAGAACTACTGAAAGTGTCCTGGAAGAACTTGATACCACAAGAAAACTACTACCAGACATCAGCAAGATACATGGGCCATGTGTCATGCAGAAAGAACACAGATCACATGGCAACCATCTTTCAACGAAAAACAGTGCAAAAAGGAAGCAAGGCAGACTTTCAATGGCATACATCTAGAACATTATCAACATCAGTGGCCTAAATAGTAAAAAGAACATTTCCATAAAAGTCAGGACAGAACAGCCTGGAGAGAGATGGTGCCAAAGAATGCAGCCACCAACGTTGAACCCAGTGACACTGACAGGTGAGACTTATGGTATCAAAGTGTTAATAATCAGTGTGGGGGGGGGGGGGGGGGTTGTTGGTGCAGAGAAAAATACAATTAATAAAATGACACTGGCTGAATATTCAACGCTGGTAAATATGTTAATAGACCTTAATTGTTTGGCAGAGTAGTGCAGCTTGATGCTTATTCGATCGTTGCAAGCTGAATTCAGTACAATGTCATTGCTGCAGTTAACTTGTTTTTTTTCAATAGTCTGATTTTTTGCCTGTGGTGTTGATAATGATGATGTCCCTTCAACAGATTTAACATTATGTTTGCTTAATTCTCGCTGTCTGTCTGCCCCTCTGTCTGTCTCCCCCTCTGCCTGTCTTTCTGTCTGTCCACTTAAGAACACACTCATGTCTATAGCTTTAAGTTTCAAGACCATGAAGTTAGCAAAAGATGAGAAAAAAAATCTCAAAAGGAGTAACTTCCCTTCTCTTTTTGTAATTACGTTGTGATTTATGTCACTGTTGCCTATGGCAAAATCACAATGTGTTCCAAAATAGAAATAAGATTCCAACGATTTTGTTTTTGTACTACTGAAAAAATCGTCAAACAAACTTGTGAAAGTAACAAATTACTTATCAATAAAGTAGAATATGTCTTGTAAAATCATTCGTTATAACAGCATTACAAGTTTCTTCAATTCAGTACAAGTTAGAAGCAACACAATAAAACACAAGATCACGTTTGCACTTATTTAGAATACTTCTGAAAGTGAAGACCTTGGGTCTTGCAAAAAAGCAAAAATACCTGAGATACGCTATTTTGAGTTTTTCTGTCTCTTGTTCTTCTGTTTCTTTAACCTTTCTTTACTTTTGGTTAGTTTCCTCTGTCACACTCAACACCTTCCTGATTCATTACCAGATTTTAGCCAAAACCATAACAGACAGGATATTTTTCTGCTTTTTCTGTTTGTATGGTGTAAACGTATTTTCTGTTTTTGTTTACGTTTTAGTTAATATATGGGTTTTGGGTTTATGTTGTTGCTTCTTCGTGTCTATTTTCAGTGATTTCTTAATCTTTAGAAGTATATTATTCTCATTTGAT
>CM060308.1:5296982-5299482 GCA_030674185.1 Monoplex corrugatus | reverse complement strand
TCATCGGCATAGCGCAAGTTTCTAAGCCCACCCCCACCTTTATACCCTCCACCCCCCCAAAAATGTACTGGAGGGACTCAGACTTCTCAACCACGGTTGAAAAACTCCTCACAGATTTGAACCGACGAGATCCAAACTACCACTTTTTCATTCATCATTCAAACACTACGCCACAGCTGGTGGTGACAATCTAGAAAGCAGTCCAAATGTTTGCTATATTTGCACACAATGAAGACCCACGGTTGGCCCTTTTGGCTAAAATATTTTGTGACATACATATGAGTGAACGTAATTCGAGCAAAACATACTGTTTGTTGTCACTGTTTTCTTTGGACGTGTTCTATTTCGTTGATAAATATTTACATGTTTTCAAAATCCTCCTTGTTCTCTTTAGGGTCTTACATTCAAAATCATATTTGAAACATTATTTTGCTTATTTTTTGAAAATGTTTGCTATTCTGGACAGTCAATTACAAAACATACGTAGTAATTGTAAACTTAAAGAACAGTTACTGCTCCATTCATGCGTACTTCTCTCCCCTCGCTGGTGTATTAATGTGAGTATTATGTGACAGAAAGCCATAAACATGTGCGGAGGTATTGCTGTTTATTTCGAGGAGTCAACAACAGACAGTAAGAAAAAAAACATTTAAACTTATGTTAATAGAAACATTGCATATTTTTCAAACTTGTGAGGCATCAGCAATGTACGCGCGCGTAAGCACGAGAGAGAGAGAGACAGAGAGAGAGAGAGGGAGAGAGAGAGAGTCAGACAGACAGACGGCCAGACAGACAGACACCAGTCAGATACAGACAAAGAGACAGATAGGCAGACAGATATAGAGAGGTAAAGAGAGAGAGAGAGATAGAGATAGAGATACAGGAAGTGAGCTCCAGAGTGTGAGTTTTTGTGTGCGTGCGTGTGAGCGTGTATGGGTGTTGCGTGTGGGCGTGTATGTGTGCGTGCGTGCGTGCGTGTGCGCGCGCGCGCGCGCGCGTGTGTGTGTGTGTGTGTGTATGTGTTGTGTGTGTGTGTGTGTGTGTTTGTGTTTGTGTTGTGTGTTGTATGTGTGTGTGTGCGTAAGTGTGTTGTGTGTTTTGTTTTGGTGTGTGTATGTGTGTTGTGTGTATGTGTTGCGTGCTTATGTTTGTGTGTATGTGTGTGTGTGTAAGTGAGAGAGAAAGAGAGAGAGAGAGAGAGAGAGAGAAAGAGAGACAGACCGACAGACAGACAGAAACAGAGACACAGGCAGAGACACAGAGAGATAGACAAAGAGAGTGACAGAGAGGAAGAGATGGAGAGAGACACAGAGAGACAGAGAGAGGGAGTGGGAGTGGGAGAGGAGAGAGAGAGAGAAGAGAGAGAGAGAGACAGAGACAGACACAGGAGACAGAGACAGAGATAGAGTCAGAGACAGAAACAGAGAGACAGAGAGAGACAGAGAGACAGAGACTGAGCGTGCAAATGGGTGTGTTTGAGCGACTGTTCGTGTGGATGTATGTGAGTGTGATTGCTGGTTTATTGTTTATTTCATTTTTTACATCATTATTCAATATTCCAGGCAGGACTTAGATATGTGTATGGAAGTTGTTCTATCTGTATGACAGAGTCTTCTTCTCCCCTAACTCCACAACATGTCATTGGTGTGCTTCATTAAACAATTGTTCATCACGACCTTCCAGTTCTGTGGGTGGTGTGCTGAAGCCTGAGTCTCTTCAGATGTTGCCTGTGTCCATTCCGCAACCCTTTCAGTTACTCTTCTTGTGAACTGGTACTCTGCCGATCTTATCATCATGGAACTTAATCACTGACATGTGTGTATTCATAAGACAGACCAGACAGACAGACAGACAGACAGACAAAGAGACAAACAGACAGACAGACAGACAGACAGACAGAGAGAGGCAGAGAATTAAACGTAATGATGAAAATTGGGAAAGCAACAGCATCATGATTAACAAGAAGAAGAAGAACAACAGCACAGCAGCAGCAGCAGCAAGCAACAACAACAACAAAAAGAACAAACAACAACAATAACAGCAACAGTAACAGGAACAATTTCTTTGACTATGAGAATAAAATGTTAACAGTTAGATCAATGACCCTTCAATAATTCAATTTACCACGATCTGTGCAGCTGCTACAGTAATCTGTGAAACAAGGCAAGTCTACGAATATGTTAACTAACATTGAATATTAAGCGAGGGTCCTCATTATTATTTGTGTTCTTCTGTGTTTCAACCCATCCCCATTGCCATATGTTTATTAATGACTTGACACCAAAACAAGACATTAGAAATAACACGAAAGGAAGACAGATAAAGAGAAGAGAGAGAAAGACAGAGACAGGACAGAGAGACAGAGAGACAGAGAGAGACAGAGAGTGACAGAGAGTGACAGAGAGAGAGAGAGAGAGCACAGAGAGAGAGAGAGAGAGAGAGAGAAACAGAGAGACAGAGGCAGAGACAGGGACAAAGACAGAGACAGAGAGAGACACAG
>CM060308.1:5284482-5291982 GCA_030674185.1 Monoplex corrugatus | reverse complement strand
AATTTTTGTTATTTGTTCTGTTTTGTACATATATGGGTTTGGGGTTTATGTCCTTGCTGTTTTTCATCTTTTTTCTTTTAATTTTGATTCCTTAGTGGTCTATTATTCTTATTTGTTTTAATGTAAACAGATCACCAATGCCAGATATGTAAGTCGATCTATTTGTATCTACCTATTACGTCGGAAAATAACGTTTATTTTTATTCAAATTACTTTTCCCTCAAAACTGGGTGAATGTTTAAACCTTCTATTAGAACGTCCTGTCTTCGATTCGCTGAAACACATCTGCCTGAAGGGTAATGGGTTAAGATATTTCCAGTCGTCTTGATTTACTGTATGCAGACCTTTTGGTGTCTTAGCTTTCTATCAGTGTATACATGTGTATGTATGATGATCATGAAAAATGGATACTTGTCTGTTGTGACAGTGGTTGTCCTATAGAAAAATGAAACCATCCCATTTGCACGACTTATCAACACTTTGCCAATGGTGGAATATGCAGACCATGCAGCAACAAACCTCCTGCACATTGTGGCCAAAACAATAATAAAGACAACACTTCTGCATTAAAAAAAATATATATATATATATATTACTGCTCTTAAGATTGTCTCTTTCTCTCTCTCTCTCTCTCCCTCCCTCTCTCTATCTCTCTCTTCCCCCCCCCTCTCTCTCTCTTTCCCCTGCGTCTGTCAGTATCCCTATTTTCATATATATATATATATACATCTTTCTATAAATAAATATATATATTTATGTATGTATATATATGTGTGTGTATATGTCTACATAGATATATAGATAGTTACATAGACAGATAGATAGATAGATAGATAGATAGGTAGATAGATAGGTAGATAAGTAGATAGGTAGATAGATAGACAGACAGATAGATAGATAGATAGGCATATAGATAGATAGATAGATAGATAGATAGATAGATAAATAGATAGATAGATAGATAGAAAGATAGATAAATAGATAGATAGATAAATAGATAGATAGATAGATAGATTAGATAGATAGATAGATATGTACATACGTTTCCCCCTCGTGCTTTTTCCATAGTTTCTTTTAGTTATCCAGGCAGTATTAATCTGTGGGGATGGGATGGTGCAGAGAAGAAGAACACAATTGATAAGGGACCCTGGATAAATAATGAACGCTGGTTAAGATATTTTCAAACCTAGGTTATTTCAGAAAGTAGCCTGATGTACATGCAGTCGTAGTCTGTCTGTCTGTCTGTCTCTCTCTCTCTCTCTCTCCTCTCTCTCTCTCTCTCTCTCTCTCTCTCTCTCTCTTTCTCTGTCTGTCTGTCTATCTTAAGATCATTCTCAAGTCGGTAGCTTAAGTTTTAAGACCGTGAAATGAGCAAGGTAAGAGAATCAGTTCATGAAAGGAGTAATTTCCCATTTCTATAAGTAGTTATTGTGTCATTTATGTCACTGACTGCCTGTAGCAACAGACAGCGTGTTCCAAAACCGAAATAAAAATTTGAGCATTGTGTTTAATGTAGTAATGAAGAGTTATCACATAAACATCATTTAAGGTAAAAATTATTTTTTGATAAAATACATACATAATATGTACTGCAAAAGTTTTTGTTATCAACAGCATTACAATGTTTTTCCATTCACAACAGCTTAACATCATCATATGAAGGAGAAAACATTATAGTTAATTCCTTCTTTACTCAGGTTAAAGCATTTGTGAAAGTGAAGACCCTGGGTCTTTGCTGAAATCAAAGTT
The DNA here is from genome assembly GCA_030674185.1 of Monoplex corrugatus. NCBI lineage: Eukaryota > Metazoa > Mollusca > Gastropoda > Littorinimorpha > Ranellidae > Monoplex > Monoplex corrugatus. Next base: position 5,290,233 of record CM060308.1, on the reverse strand, counting down.
CACAGAACTAGAAATCTTGTTTCCCTGTTTCTCTATCTTTTTTTTTTACTTACGTTCAGTTTCCCTGTCTCGGTCAACATCTTTCTGATTTATGACTAGAGGATAGCCAAAACCATTAGAGACAAGACATTTCCTCCTACGTGTTCTTTTCCATGGTGTAATCACTTACTTAATTTTTGTTATGTGTTCTGTTTTGTACATATATGGGTTTGGGGTTTATGTCCTTGCTGTTTTTCATCTTTTTTCTTTTAATTTTGATTCCTTAGCGGTCTATTATTCTTATTTGTTTTAATGTAAACAGATCACCAATGCCAGATATGTAAGTCGATCTATTTGTATCTACCTATTACGTAGGAAAATAACGTTTATTTTTATTCAAATTACTTTTCCCTCAAAACTGGGTGAATGTTTAAACCTTCTATTAGAACGTCCTGTCTTCGATTCGCTGAAACACATCTGCCTGAAGGGTAATGGGTTAAGATATTTCCAGTCGTCTTGGTTTACTGTATGCAGACCTTTTGGTGTCTTAGCTTTCTATCAGTGTATACATGTGTATGTATGATGATCATGAAAAATGGATACTTGTCTGTTGTGACAGTGGTTGTCCTGTAGAAAAATGAAACCATCCCATTTGCACGACTTATCAACACTTTGCCAATGGTGGAATATGCAGACCATGCAGCAACAAACCTCCTGCACATTGTGGCCAAAACAATAATAAAGACAACACTTCTGCATTAAAAAAATATATATATATATATTACTGCTCTTAAGACTGTCCTCTCTCTCTCTCTCTCTCTCCCTCCCTCTCTCTATCTCTCTCTTCCCCCCCCCCTCTCTTCTCTTTCCCCTGCGTCTGTCAGTATCCCTATTTTCATATATTATATATATATATATATATATATATGTATATATATATACATCTTTCTATAAATAAATATATATATTTATGTATGTATATATATATGTGTGTATATATGTCTACATAGATAGATAGATAGTTACATAGACAGACAGATAGATAGATAGATAGATAGATAGATAGGTAGATAGATAGGTAGATAAGTAGATAGGTAGATAGATAGACAGACAGATAGATAGATAGATAGGTAGGCATATAGATAGATAGATAGATAGATAGATAGATAAATAGATAGATAGATAAATAGATAGATAGATAGATAGATTAGATAGATAGATAGATATGTACATACTTTTCCCCCTCGTGCCTTTTCCATAGTTTCTTTTAGTTATCCAGGCAGTATTAATCTGTGGGGATGGGATGGTGTAGAGAAGAAGAACACAATTGATAAGGGACCCTGGATAAATAATGAACGCTGGTTAACATATTTTCAAACCTAGGTTATTTCAGAAAGTAGCCTGATGTACATGCAGTCGTAGTCTGTCTGTCTGTCTGCCTGTCTGTCTGTCTCTCTCTCTCTCTCTCTCTCTCTCTCTCTCTCTCTCTCTCTCTCTCTCTCTCTTTCTCTGTCTGTCTGTCTATCTTAAGATCATTCTCAAGTCGGTAGCTTAAGTTTTAAGACCGTGAAATGAGCAAGGTAAGAGAATCAGTTCATGAAAGGAGTAATTTCCCATTTCTATAAGTAGTTAATGTGTCATTTATCTCATTGACTGCCTGTAGCAACAGACAGCGTGTTCCAAAACCGAAATAAAAATTCGAGCATTGTGTTTAATGCAGTAATGAAGAGTTAGCACATAAACATCATTTAAGGTAAAAATTTTTTTTTGATAAAATACATACATAATATGTACTACAAAAGTTTTTGTTATAAACAGCATTACAATGTTTTTTCTATTCACAACAGCTTAATATCACCACATGAAGGAAAAAACATTATAGTTAATTCCTTCTTTACCCAGGTTAAAACATTTGTGAAAGTGAAGACCCTGGGTCTTTGCTGAAATCAAAGTTCACAGAACTAGAAATCTTGTTTCCCTGTTTCTCTACTTTTTTTTTTTTACTTACATTCAGTTTCACTGTCTCGGTCAACATCTTTCTGATTTATGACTAGAGGATAGCCAAAACCATTAGAGACAGGACTTTTCCTCCTACATGTTTTTTTTTCCAATGGTGTAATCACTTACTTAATTTTTGTTATTTATTAGTCATTATTACTTTATAATTAGTCATTATTACTTTATAATTTTTGTTATTTGTTCTGTTTTGTACATATACGGGTTTGGGGTTTATGTCCTTGCTGTTTTTCATCTTTTTTCTTTTAATTTTAATTCCTTACCGGGCTATTATTCATATTTGTTTTAATGTAAACACATCACCAATGTCATATATGTAAGTCGATCTATTTGTATCTACCTATTACGTCGAAAAATAACGTTTATTTTTATTCAAATTACTTTTCCCTCAAAACTGGTGCAGTGGTCAATTGGGTGAATGTTTAAACCTTCTATTAGAACGTCCTGTCTTCGATTCGCTGAAACATCTCCCTGAATGGTAATGGCTTAAGATATTTCCAGTCGTCTTGGTTAACTGTATGCAGACCTTTTGATGTTGTAGCTTTCTATCAGTGTATACATGTGTGTGTATGATGATCATGAAAAATGAATACTTGTCTGTTGTGACAGTGGTTGTCCCATAGAAAAATGAAACCATCCCATTTGCACGACTTATCAACACTTTGCCAATGGTGGAATATGCAGACCATGCAGCAACAAACCTCCTGCACACTGTGGCCAAAACAATAATAAAGACAACACTTCTGCATCAAAAAAAAATATATATATATTACTGCTCTTAAGACTCTCTCTCTCTCTCCCTTTCCCTCTCTATCTCTCTCTCATTCTCTCTCTCTATCTCCCCTGCGTCTGTCAGTATCTCTCTTTTCATATATATATATATATATATATATATATATATATGTATATATATATACATATATATATATCTGTATCTATCTTTATATATATATATATCTCTCTCTTTCTATAAATAAATGTATGTATGTATATATATATGTATGTATATATGTCTACATAGATAAATAGATACATAGATACATAGACAGATAGATAGATAGATAGATAGATAGATAGATAGATAGATAGATAGGTAGATAGGTGGATAGATAGATAGATAGATAAAAAGGTAGATAGGTAGACTGATAGATAGATAGATAGATGGATGGATAAATAGATAGATAGATAGATAGATAGATAGATAGATAGATAGATAGGTAGATAGATAGATAGAGAGAGAGAGATGGATAGATAAATAGATACATACATACATACATACATACATAGACACATAGATAGGTACATAGAAAGATAGATAGATACATAGATAGGTAGATAGATAGATACATAGATACATAGATACATAGATAGACAGATAGATAGACAGATAGATAGAGATAGATAGACAGATAGATAGATAGATAGATAGATAGACAGATAGGTAGGTAGATACATAGATACATAGATACATAGATACATAGATACATAGATACATAGATATATAGATAGATACATAGATACATAGATACATAGATAGATAGATACATAGATAGGTAGATAGATAGACAGATATGTAGATAGATAGATAGATAGGAGATAGATAGATACATAGATAGATAGATAGATAGATCGATAGATAGATAGATAGATAGATAGATAGATAGATAGATAGATAGATAGATAGATAGATAGATAGATATGTACATACGTTTCCCCCTCGTGCCTTTTCCATAGTTTCGTTTAGTTATCCAGGCAGTATTAATCTGTGGGGATGGGATGGTGCAGAGAAGAAGAACACAATTGATAAGGGACCCTGGATGAATAATGAACTCTGGTTAACATATTTTCAAACCTAGGTTATTTCGGAAAGTAGCCTGATGCATATGCAGTGGTAGTGAGTTGATGTCCTTAAAATGTCAACGGTGCAGTTAACTTTTATTTGAATAGTCCGAATTTTTGTTTGTTTGTTTGTTTGCAATGTTGATGACAATGATGTCATTTCAACTGACTTGCCAGATTTTTGTTAAATTCTCCCTGTGTGCCTGGTCTGTCTGTGTGTCTAATCTGTCTGTCTCTCTGTCTTTTTTCTGTGTCTGTCAATCTGAAGAACATGCTCAAGTCTATAGCTGTAAGTTTCAAGACCATGGAATGAGCAAAGCAATAGAACCAGTTCATGGGAGGAGTAACTTCCCATTTCTCTTTGTAACTATTGTGTCATTTATGTCATTGACTTCCTATAGCAAGAAGACAGTGAGTTTCAAAACTGAAATAAAAATTCAAACATTGTGTTTAATATGGTAATGAAAGGTTATCACACAAATATCATTAGAGGCAAACATTGCTTGTTGATAAAATACATGCAGAAGATGTTTGCAAATGTTTGTGTATCAAACAGTGTTATAATGGTTTTCGATTCGCAATATCTTAATAGCACCAAATAGTTATTTCCTACACGTATCATGGAACAATACTTGTGAAAGCGATGACCCTGGGTCTTTGCTGAAATCAAAGTTCACAGAACTAGACAATCTTGTTTCTCTGATTGTATAATTTTAATTTACTTACGTTCAGTTTCCTGTCTCACTCAGCATTTTTCTGATTATGACTAGAGGTTAGCCAAAACCATTTGAAAAAGGAGCTTTTACTCCTACATGTTCTTTTGCCATTGTATAATCACTTACTGAATTGTTAAAAGTTTTGTTTTGTTTTGTTGTTTTGTTTATATATGAGTTTTGGGTTTATGTTATTCCTGTTTCTCATTTCTTTTCTTTGAATTCTAAATATTTAGCAGTATGTTATTCTCATTTGTTTTCATACTGGTAGATCACCAGTGTCAAATATGTATGTCAGTCAATTTGTGTATACCTATTACGTTGGAAAATAAACTATACTTCCGTTCGTTTTACTTTTCTCAAAAACTGGTGCAGTGCTCAACTGGATGAATGTTTAAACCTGCCGTCGGAAAGTTCTGGGTTTGGTTGACTGAGACACCTTTGTCTAATGTGTAAAGGGTGTAGATTTTTCCACTCTCCCTGGTCAATTGGTATGCAGACCTGCTGGTGTCTTAGCTTCCTATCAGTATAATTTATATGTGCTGATCAAGAAAAATGGACACTTGTATGTTGTGACAGTCAGTGGTTGTCCTATAGAAACACAAAACCATGCCGTTTGCACGCCTTACCAACACTTTGCCAAAAATGGAATATGCAGACTATGCAGCATCAAACCTCCTGCGCAGTGTGGCAATATCATACGCTTACGCATCCGAAAAAAAATACTGCTCTTAAGATAACTTTCTGCCTGTCTGTCTATATGTCTGTCTGTCTCTCCCCCCTCTCTCTCTCTCTCTTTCTCTCTCTCGCTTTCTGTCTTTCTCTCTCTCTCTCTCTCTCTCTCTCTCTCTCTCTCTCTCTCTCTCTCTCTGTCTACCTCTGTAGTGCCATTTCAAACGTCTGCTTCTGGTATCAAGGCATTAATCGTCTGTGGGCATGGGTTCGTACAGAGAAGAAGAACACGGTTAATAATGAAACCCTGATGGATAATGAAGGCTGGTTAACATATTTCTTTTCGTTTGGGTTATTTCGTAGAGTAGATCATCATAATTTGAAGTCATTGAAAGTCATCGGGCCATTCAACTTTTTTTTTCAATAGTCTGATTTTTGTTTGTTTCTGTTGTTGGTGATGATAAGGTCGTTTGAACAACTGTACTATATGTTTGTATAATTCTCGCTGTCTGTCTGATGAGTCTATCTGGTT
>CM060308.1:5251982-5279482 GCA_030674185.1 Monoplex corrugatus | reverse complement strand
AGGCATCAACAAGAGAAGACTAACATACATTGGCCATGTGTCACGTAACAACACCACAGACCTCGTGGCAGCCATACTTCAAGGAAAAACAGTGGCAAAAAGGAAGAAAGGCAGACCTCCATTCTTATACATCAAGAACATAATCAACATCAGTGGAATATATATTCAAGTAAAATTACCAGCAGATATCAACAAGAGAAGACTAAAATACACTGGCCATGTGTCACGTATCAGGAACACAGACTCCATGGCAACCATTTTCAAGGAAACCAGAGGCAAAAAGGAATAAAGGCAGACCTTCAATCTCATACATCAAGAACTTAACTAACATCGGTAACCTAAATATTCAAAATGTTGTCCTCAAAAATCAAGACAGAGCCATTTGGAGGCGAGTGGCTGTTTCATGGAGTGCAGCAGCCAACTCTAAACCCAGTGATGTCGACATATAACAGGTGAGTGAGTGTGTGCATAGTCTACATATTCCATCTTTGGCACAGCGTCAGAAAGGCGTGCAAACTGGGTGGTGTCATGTTCCTATAGGACAACCACTGTCATAGCATACATGATCTTTAGTATCCAGTTTTCATGATCAGCACACCTAATACATGTATATACTGGTAGGAAGCTAAGACACCAGAAGATCAGCACACCAGTTGACCAGGGAAACTAGAAAAAGCTACCCCCTTTTCCCATTAGACAGAGGTGTTACAGCAAATAAAACGCAGGACTTTCCAGTTGCAAGTTTGAACATTCACCCAATTCACCACTGTACCAGTATGAATAAAAAGAATCTTATTTTCCAGCGTAATAGATATAAACCAAAAGACCGGCTTACATATCTGACATAGGCGCTCTATTTATATTAAATCAAATGAAAATGATATGCTGATAACGAATAAGAATTCACTGAAAAGAGATACGAAGAAGCAACAACATAAACCCCAAACCCATATATTAACAAAAAGCAAACGAAAACAAAAAGTAAGAATGTACACCATACAAAAAGAAAAAGTGGTAAAAACTCCTGTCTGTGATGGGTTTGGCTAAAATCTAGTAATGAATCAGAAAGGTGTTGAGTGTGACAAGGGAACTAAACGAAAATAAAGAAAGATTATTAAAGAAACGGGAGAACAAGAGACAGAAAAACTCAGATAGCGTATCTCAGGTATTCTTGCTTTTAGCAAAGACCCAGGGTAGCATATCTCAGGTATTCTTGTTTTTAGCAAAGACCCAGGGTTTTTCCTTTCAAAAGTATTCTCGAAGACTGCAAAATCCTCGTATGATTTTGTGTTTTATTGTGTTGCTTCTAACTTGCACTGAATTGAAGGAACTTTTAATGCTCTTATTATGAATGATTTTACAAGATATATTCTATTTTATTAACAAGTGATTTTTTTTACTTTAAAAAGCTTGTTTGATAATTTGTTCAGTAGTATTTCAACAAAATCTTTGAAATTTTATTTCCATTTTGGAACAAGTTGTGATTTTTATATAGGAATCAGTGACATCAATCACACGTAATTACAAAATGAGAAGGGAAGTTACTTCTTTTGTGAATTCATTCTCATCTTTTGCTGACTTCACGGTGTTGAAACTTAAAGCTATAGACATGAGTGTGTTCTTAAGACGGAGAGACAGAAAGACAGAGAGACAGAAGGAATGTAAAAGACAGAGATTCAGAGAGAGACAGAAAGAGACAGACAGACAGACAGAAAGAACAGACAGCAGAATGTGAGAGAGGTTGAGAGATAGAGATAGAGAATGAGTGACAGAGCGAGAGAGATGGAGACAGAGAGAGAGAGGGGGGGGGGTCTTTCCTTGAGAGTAGTGAAAAATTGTATTCGTAAGCGTGTGTTGTTTGTATTCATAAGCGTATGTTGTTTCTGCCAACACTGTGGATATGGTTTGTTGCTGCATAGTCTACATATTCCATCTTTGGCACAGTGTCAGAAAGGCGTGCAAACTGGGTGGTGTCATGTTCCTATAGGACAACCACTGTCATAACATACATGATCTTTAGTATCAGTTTTCAGCAGCAGCACACATAATACATGTATATACTGGTAGGAAGCTAAGACACCAGAAGATCAGCATACCAGCTGACCAGGGAAACTAGAAAAAGCTACCCCTTTTACCCATTAGACAGAGGTGTTACATCGAATCAAACCAAGGACTTTACAGTTGCAAGTTTGAACATTCACCCAATTCACCACTGCACCAGTGTGTATTAAAGAAATCTTATTTTCCAGCGTAATAGATATAAACAAAAAGATCGGCTTACATATCTGATATTGGTGATTTATTTATATTAAATCAAATGAGAATAATATACTTCTACAGATTAAGGAATCACTGAAAATAGACACGAAGAAGCAACAACATAAACCCAAAACCCATATATTAACTAAACGTAAACAAAAACAGAAAATACGTTTACACCATACAAACAGAAAAAGCAGAAAAATATCCTGTCTGTGATGGTTTTGGCTAAAATCTGGTAATGAATCAGGAAGGTGTTGAGTGTGACAGAGGAAACTAACCAACAGTAAAGAAAGGTTAAAGAAACAGGAGAACAAGAGACAGAAAAACTCAGATAGCGTATCTCAGGTATTTTTTTTTTTTTTGCAAGGACCCAAGGTCTTCACTTTCAGAAGTATTCTACATAAGCGCAAACATGGTATTGTGTCTTATTGTGTTGCTTCTAACTTGCACTGAATTGAAGAAACTTGTAATGCTGTTATAACGAATGATCTTACAAGACATATTCTACTTTATTGATAAGTAATTTGTTACTTTCAAAAGTTTGTTTGACGATTTTTTCAGTAGTACAACAACAAAATCGTTGAAATCTTACTTCCATTTTGGAACACATTGTGATTTTGCCATAGGCAACAGTGACATAAATCACAACGTAATTACAAAAAGAGAAGGGAACTTACTCCTTTTGGGAATTTTTTCTCATCTTTTGCAAACTTCACGGTCTTGAAACTTAAAGCTATAGAGGGGGAGACAGACAGAGAGGCAGACAGACAGACCAGACAGACAGCGAGAATTAAACAAACATAACTTTAAATCTGTTGAAACGACATCATCATTATCAACACCACAGGAAAAAAATCAGACTATTGAAAAAAACAAGTTAACTGCAGCATTGATATTTTAATGAATTGAGCTTACAACGATCGAATAAGCATCAAGCTGAACTACTCTGCGAAATAATCAAGGTCTAAAAACACGTTTACCAGCGTTGAATGTTCAGCCAGTGTCCTTTGATTAATTGTATTTTTCTCTGCACCAACACATCCCCACTGATTATTAACACTTTGGTACCATAAGTCTCACCTGTCTCACCTGTCAGCAATCACTGGGTTCAGCGTTGGTGGCTGCACTCTTTGGCACCATCACCTCCCTCCAGGCTGTTCTGTCCTGATTTTTGTGGAAATTTTTTTTTCCTATTTAGGCCACTGATGTTTATAATGTTCTAGATGTATGCCATTAGATGTCTGCCTTTTTTCCTTTTGCCTATGCTTTTCGTTGAAAGATGGTTGCCATGTGATCCGTGTTCTTGCTGCATGACACATGGCCCATGTATCTTGCTGATCTCTGCTAGTAGTTTTCTTGTGGTATCAAGTTCTTCCAGTACACTTTCAGTAGTTCTTCTTTCTGCCCATTTGACACATATTAGTCTCCGATAAAACCACATCTTCACTGTCTCAATTCGTCTGTAATCAGATGTTCTCAGAATCCAGGCTTCACAGGCACAAATCATAACTGGCCAGACCAAACGTTTTAAAAGTCTAGTTTTCAGGCCCTTTGGTACGTCTCTGTCTTTCCAGAATAGGACCATGTTTTCCTTTGCAATTCCAGTTCTTATTTTGATGTCTATAGGAGCAGGTTCCCTCATCAGTTTTTACAGAACCAAGATGTTTGAAAACCATAACATTTTCTGAAGGAAATTTGTTAATTAAAATGTCATGACTGTTTTCAGTGTCTTTGCTTTTGATATGTAGCACTTTTGTTTTCTTGGCGTTCACGTTTAGGCCAGCCTTTTTGCCAGCTGATTCCATCCTATATAGAATTATATCCATTTTGGTAATGTTGTCTGCCAATAGTATCATTGGCAGAGAGCAGGTTTGTAAGTTTTCTATCCCATCTTTATGCCCATGCTTGCTGTCTATATCAGCATCTTTCATGACATGTTCCATGTAGATGTTAAAAGATATATGTTTAGAGGATACAACCTTGTCTAACTCTCCTATGGATGCTGATCATTCACACATCTGATTGTTCTGTCTAACTATACACTTTTGATGTTTATATGATGAGATGTTTAAGGAAGCCCATTTTGTTCATTGCTTTGAACAGATGGAGATGAATGACGTTGCCAAATGTTTTGCAATAGTCTATGAAGGTCACAAAAGTTTCTTTGACAGTGCTTTTTGTTTTCTCTATGAGTATTTGTAACACAAATACCATGTCAGCTGTGCCTCTGTGGATCTGTAGCCTGCCTGGCAGTCAGATCAGACAGTTCGTCTTCTATCTTGGGCTTCAATTATGTTGAGAATAATTACTGGCCAGATGTTAGTGGCACGGTTGATAAGGGCAATAGATGTGACGTTGTTGCAATTTTTGACATTTCCACTCTTGTGAAGCATACTGAAGTTTCCAGTCAGTTGGCCACTGATGAATATTCCTGATTTTACAACAAAGATGGTGCATTACGTCCAGACCTTCTTTTCCAGTATGGTTTAACAATTCTCCTAAAACAGGAGCCAAACCCATACTCACTGACCAGAAAAAGAAACCAAGAGGGTTTCTTTTTCCTTTTGTTTTAACACTTTACAAGATGGATCGTGTTATCAATAGACAGGCCTTGTGGTAAAACATAGTGGGTATAGTCACTGTATACAGACCTATTCTGATACCATAGATAATGATGATACGAACGTTATATAGTGAGATCCATTTCTAACAGACACTAAGGTCACCGCATATCTGAATTCCATGGGCCAGAATGGCTCATTTTTCAATCAATCAATCAATCATGTCGAGCTTGCTCAGCTATCCATGACACGTTTCCTCCATCCTTCTCTGTCAGACATTGCAAAATGTAGTTCATTGTACTGACATCCCGTATCATCGATCAGTTGGTCGATGGAGGTCTTCTTTGGACGTCCTGGTCTTTGTTTGCCGTGACTGGGTCTCCATAGTAGAACATCTCCCACCAGTTCTTTGCTATGCCAGCAGGGTCCCGCGAAGCGCAGTCTTTGTTGACGTATTGATTTACTGATTGGTGGGATCTTACCACATAACTCTTTGTTAGTTGGATGTTGTCTCCAGGATTTGTTCAGGGTTACACGCAGCATTCGTGTGTATGCTCCATCAATCTTCTTCTCTAACGTCGTTGTTAGGGTCCAAGAATTTGAGCCATATGTAAGAATGGATTCTACTGCTGCTCGAAGGAAGTTCCTTTTCAGGTTGTCTGGTAGGTGGAGCCCGATCTACATTGCAAAGGCCGAGCACCCATCAGCCACCCTTGCTAGGTCACAGTGAAACCAGGGAGAGCAGCATGGCAGATGTGCACATCAGCGGAGGGACTTTGTTTAGTCAACGGTGAAGTATGCAAGACGCCAGACAGAGACGCCAAGGGTCACCTAGTTCAGTCAGAAAACTACTGCTCACACTTGCATGGAGTGGCGACCGCAAGTGATTATCTAGCTAAAGAAAGCAATGAGGTCAAGGAGCTCGTCCTGCAAAGGTGTCTCAGGCTGCAGTCGAAAAATCAGCTACTGAGACCAAAATAATCAAAATACCAAAAACTCGAAACTTCAATGCGGGACTGATGAAGGGAAAGAAAGACATCTTCATAGCTACTCTCAATGCGCGTACACTTCAGAAGGAAGGCTCATTTTTAATCCCTAGTAAATGTCACACTTAGGAATTGGATACCCTTGCTTTTCTTCTCCTTGATGCTGAAGGAAGGGGTAGTCACGTGGTAAGCGTAGGACTTCTACTTGGAGGGTTCTGGGTTCGATCCACACATCTACCTCCTGCCTGGTGGATAAATGGTGGTTTTTGTTTCTTTGTTTATTTTTCGGATCTCCTGTATCATCACGATTGTGTGCAGAATTGTCAGTAAATAAATCCCTTTCGTGTGTACACGCATTCTAAAACTGAACCCTTTGACTGCAGGCATGATAACATCTGGAGAGCATACAGTAATATATTCTGGTGGAAACTCACATGAAAGAGGAGTAGGCATCGTAATGGACAGGGACAAATCAAAAGCAGTTATGGGGTACTGGGCTATGTCCGACATAGTTTTGCTGGTTTAATTGGGTGGCAGGCCATTTGATATCAACATCATTCAGGTTAATGCACCAACATCCACAAGTACTCAGGAAGACATCGACAACTTCTGCGAGGTATTAGAGATGGCCAAGACCCAATGCAAATCACAAGAAGTTACAATAATAATGGGAGATTTTAGTGCAAAAGTGGAACAAGATAGGGTGGAGGATATAGTTGGACCTCATGGCCTTGGTACACAAAATGAAAGAGGGTGAAACTTGTAGAATGGGCACAGATGAAAGAGTTCATATTAAAAACACCTGGTTTGAGCAGCCTAATAGAAGAAAATGGACTTAGATGAGTCCAGGAGATAATATCGAAAATCAGATTGACTACATCCTGATCAATAAAAAAAAAAAGAAATTCTTTTTGTCAGCAAAAACATTGCCAAGCACAGACTACAACAGTGACCACAATCCTGTAGTGGGAAGATTTCGGCTGAAATTACGGAAAAGGAAACAGACTAAAAGCAACATCAAATTAAATCTTGGGCTCTTAAAGTCAGATGAAGTGATACGTTAACAAATCTAATGTACATGTTCAAAAGAAATTCAGTGCTCTGGAAGACGTTGGAGACAGTGAGGAACAATGGTCAAAGTTGAGAAACTAGATAAATGAATCTTGTGAAGAAATCCTTAAAATAGAAAAGCATAAAAGAACTGAATGACAAAAGAAGTTATAGGCTTGATGAGGAACGGAGGAAGGCAAAAAGAAACAAAACAAGGAGATATACAGGAAGATAAACAAAGAAATCAACAATAGATGCAATGATGTTGGGCTGAAAACAAAATGCAAATAAATAGGAGATCGACACAAAACGGATCCTCAGGGTATGTACAGGCGAATTGAAGAAATTGTCCACAGGAAAAAGACATGCACATCAACTGGTTGCTTAAAATGGAAAGATGGTACGCTTATCATGGAAAAAGACAAAATATTAGACAGATGGGGAGAGTACATTAAAGACCTTTTTGAAAATGACAGAAACGAAGAATACATTATAAGAAAGAACGTTGAAGGACCACCCATAATGAAAGATGAAGTTAGAGCAGCACTGAAAAATATGAAACCAAGAAAAGCCCCAGGACCAGACATTACTATAGAGATGATTGAAGCCCTGGAGGAATTTGGTATTGAAAAAATAACAGTCCTCCTAAATGAACTTTATGACACTGGAAAAATCCCCAAGCCTGCTTATTGGGAACCTCCTCGCAATACCTTTCCCGAAGTTGAACATTACCTCAACAAATGCCACCAAGAAATAGGCTGTCTCAATATGCAGCCCAGGAAATATTCCAAAGAAGAAAGTGACGCGCTACACTCCCTCAAAAACAGAGACGACATTGTCATCAAACCAGCAGACAAAAGTGGTGCAATTGTTGTCTGGGTCAGAAATCTGTACATAAAGGAAGCCCAAAAACAACTCCATCATCAAGCCTTTTACAAATAATTGGACAAACCTGCACACAGGACCAATCATTCCAAGATATCTAAACTTATCAACAATCTCATATCCTCCAAGCAGCTGTCCCCCACTGCCAGACTATTCACCAAACAACTTCCAGTCCAATCACTTTTCTGTTTACTTCCCAAAATACATAAAGCCAACAATCCTGGCCGTCCTATTGTGTCAGCTTGCAACTGCCCAAATGAAAATATTTCTCAGTTTCTTGACCACATTTTGCAACCTATAGTTCAGTCTTTGACCACCTTCATCAAAGACACTAACCACACGTTGAATCTGATTCAAATGGTAAATAAAGACCACACCTTTAAGCCCAAATACTTGTTCACTTTGGATGTGACCTCTCTGTATACAAGTATACCCCACTCTGATGGATTAAAAGCTCTCCAACATTTTCTAGACAAACGACTTGATCAAACATTGTCTATATCAACCCTCATCCGATTGCAGAACTAGTCCTGACAATGAATATATTCTCATTTGGTGATGACACATTTTCACAAATTAGCTTAGTCGCAATGGGTACAAACATGGGCCCCAGCTATGCCTGTCTGTTCATGGGATAGTTAGAAGAAGAAATCCTACAACAATACAAGAAACCCAGACCTGAAGTATACAAAAGATACATTGATGATGGCATTGGTGTGACATCCCTCGATCATGACCAACTCTTGCAATTCATCTATTACGTTCAAACTTTTCACCCATCCATCAAGTTCACATATGAAGTTTCAAACACATCCGTGTGTTTTCTGGACATCGAAGTTTCTCTTCAATCTGAAAAAGTAGTTACTACAGTCCACTACAAACCTACAGACTCACATTCTTATCTGGACTATCGATCATCTCACACATCCAACACCAAAAACAGCATTCCCTACTCACAGCTCTTACGACTAGACGCCTCTGCTCAGATGAGGATGATTTCCATGACAAAGCAGATGAAATGACCAGATTCTTCCTACGCAGACATTACCCACTCAGTGTCATCAATGAAGCCCAGAAAAAAGTCAACTCTGTCTCTCAGTCAAATGCCCTAAAGCTGCCACAGAGGATCGTCCAGTTCTCAGTTTAGTTTATCATCCGTCTATGCACTGTGTGAAAAGGATCATATTGTCCAACTGGGACATTCTACAATCTAGACCCACTGTAGCTGAAACTTTTGACTAGCTCCCTTTAATCGTCTGCAAAAGAGACACAAATCTCTGTGATTTGCTGGTACGTTGAAGTCTCAGAAAACCACTCAGCCAACCTCTAGGAACCTCTCCGTGTAACAAACCTGAATGCAGGACATGTCCTTTCTTGTGCACAGCCACCACAGTCAAAGACCCCAAATCTCATACGAAAATTACAAAACATTTCAACTGTCAAACTTATAACATTGTCTACGTGATCAGCTGCTCTAAATGTTCTCAACTGTATACTGGTGAAACTGGACGTACCCTTGATGCACGTTTCAAAGAACACTTGGCTGATATCCGACAACAAAGAGATCAAACTATCTCAAATCATTTCAATCAATCAGACCACTCAATCAATGACATCCGAGTGAAAGGTCTGTGGCTTCTATACAATAACAGCACCATAGACAGGAAAGACAGAGAATCCCATCTCATATATAAACCATAAATAATTACTCAACAGAATCCAGGAATGCCACTTCATGTTTCTCCCTGTTCCCAGGTCGGACTGGATTCGTTGCACTGGGCACGATCCATTCCCATCAGCCTTGCGTCTTGGTTATAGCCCTGGACCCTCTTCAGAACAGGGCAATACTGATATGGCATGTCCACTTTTCAGATTGCAGAATTCATCTCACTTCCCCTTTGACATTATAGTTGCCTACCCTCTCCCCACTTCTTACAAACACATTGTGATTTAATTTAGTCCCTTTTTTACCCACTGGACGAGGCGGCAGGGGAGTTTTAGTATTTTTCTCATGATTTTGTGTTTGGTGTTTGTTTGTGATCGTGCATTCGCGCTTGACAAAGGCCAGTTGGCCGAAAATTTGCGCCTGTCTTGTCTTGTTGTATTGAATACGCGTTCTGATTCGATTTCCTTGTTTTTCAGTTTCCCCAAAGATATGTCAAAATCAACTTTCATTGCACTTCCAAAGAAGACAGGGGCTATAGAATGTGAACTCAACCGCACAGTCAGCCTGATGAATCATGTAACAAAAATCTTATTAAGAATGATCATGATGAGGACAAGTTTCTATACACATCAGAACCATAAAAACAATGATGGTGGATGTTCCAAGAAAGAAGAAGGAATAGAATCAAAAGAGAAATAGCAAAATAACAGTGTGGATTTGTCGAAGGGAAGTGAACTATGAATACCATATACATCTTAAGAACTATCATAAAGAGGTCAAAGAGATGAATAAGGATTTATATTTATGCTTTGCTGATTATATCAAAGCTTTCGATCCGGTAAGACATGAAGAATTGATCAATCAACAATACACTTTTCTGATTAATCGTAGATATTGATGGAAACGATCTACAAATAATCAGAAATACGTATTGGGAATAAACAGCTGCAATGAGAATAGAAAACGATAAAAATCTCTTTACAAAATATCAAAAGAGCAGTCTGACAAGGTTGTGTTTTGTCACCAGATCTGTTTTCAATTTACAGCGAAAACATCATGAGAAACCCGGAGGAAGATCCTGGATTAAAGGTTGGAGGGAAAATGATAACATTCGAAACGCAGATGACACCGTGCTAATTGCAGAAAATGAAAGGGACCTACAAAACCTTGTGAATAGACTAGAAATAGAAAGCAAAGGTAAATGGTTTGAACCAAACAGCAAGAAGACTGAAGTCATGGTGATCAGTTAAAAACAGAAAATCCCCTTATGCAAAATAACAGCAAGTGGCACAACCTTGAGACAGGTTGATAAGTTTAAATACCTGGGAATGATCATTTCACCAGACGGCAGATGCACATCGGAAATAGCCAGCAGAATCGGCCAAGCAAAAACAGCATTCAGGAAAATGAAGAGCATTCTTACCAACAAATGCTTATCAATTTACATAAGCAAGAGAGTTCTTGAACGTTATATAGAATCGATAATGTTATATGGTTGTGAGGCGTGGACAGTCAACAAGCAAAGCCAGAGCAAGATTGAGACAGCCAAGATGTGGTTTCTAAGAAGAATGTTGAGAGTTCCATGGACAGCAAAGAAAACAAACGAGACAGTCTTGATGGAGGCAGACACAAGTAGATCAATTATAAGGAAGATTAGGAAAAGACAGGGAACACTTATAGGCCATTTTACGAGGAAAGGGAATTAGAGCACCTGGTCACAACAGGAAAGCTGGAGGGAAAGACAACACCAGGTAGACCCAGGGAGAAAATATTGGACGGGCTTGCAGAGTGGCTGAGGACAGAGAGGGTGGAAGACGTGCTTGCAGCGACAAGAGACAGATGCATATGAAGGGCCATGATCGCCAGAGCCATGCGTAGGGCACACGATGATGATGAATTCTATTTTGTGCTTTTCTGCTTAGTGTTTGCTTGAACACTGGCAGTCACTTTGATTCAGATTACTGAAATGCAGGAATATGTACTTTAAACAGCCCAAGTCTGTTTCCTCACCTGTCATTACGTCTGCCTTTTTTCATATTTTATTTTCATTGAAAAAATAGAAGCAGATCATGGTATGTTTTTGGAGAATTTGATCATGTTAAAAAAAACATGAAGAGACAACAATAGTTATTGTTTTTTGAAACAGTGTTGCAGAGATGAAACTCAAGAAGGAGGGTGTTGTCAAATTGTTTTTTAAAATCAAAAGACTGTTTTAAATTTTATGTGCGACAAAGTTCATGTGTGGAAAGAATAACATACAAAGATACCATTATTGTAGCAAGTAAACTTGAACTTTTTGGAGTACTAAAGTAATTCAGTCTACGTCTTTACTTTCATGAGTGTATGGGCGAGTGTGTATGTGTCTGTGTGTGTGTAGCACTCTGTCTCATAATATGAAGCATGCAGCTTGCTTAACTGTTGAACGTACGCTGAAGCCTACTAGCGTGCTACGCAAATGGAACTGTTGTACATTCTGACTGGTAATGGGATAGAAAGAACACACACACACGGAAATATGAATGCATATTGAAAAACTCGACATACACTTCACGATTAAAACGAAATGTTAACATGAACTAAAAACAAAATAAAATCAACTGAAGAGCGCTCGACATGTGAGGTTAGTGGCCGGGGTGCAGATACTTGTGAGAATGTTACGATCAATGCGAACGCAACACATTTGTAGAGCGTCTTATCAATTGCCAGACAATAAATCAAGCCACTTGTCAGTGAACACGATATTCTTGCTGCTGTTCGCGCTATAACTGTATGTTGCCATAAATCATTTGAGTAATTCCCTGTTCACCATAACAGTATTTATGTCAGTCTGTTTGTCACTGTAACCACCCACCATAACATAAGTCAGGGATGTTCACTGTACTATTCAAAACACTTTCTTGTGATTTATTTGATAATTTCCTGCTTGAAGAAAAGACCTCTTTTCTCGGAGACAGTGAGGAGGGGGCAGGGGATAGTGGGTATAGCATATGCTTTCTTAGAAAATAAATTATATTCATTTGGGATTCAGGGAATATGTATATGTTTGTGAATATGTGTATGTGTACGTGTATGTGTAAGTGTATGCGCGTGCGAGTGTGCATGTACAAACCATGTTTCTTATAAATAATGTCAGAGAACTTCTGTCAGTAGATAGTGAAACATATGGCAAGAAAAGGCGAATAGAATTCAGCAAATATATGTTTTACCAAGATAACCTGGGCCTGCATGAGCGTAGCTCCTGACAGCGTAAATATTCCACAGAGAGCGAGCTAGGTTAACGTCTACAAGTGGAGAAAATCAATCAGAACGTTTTCTTCCACATTTTTTTAGTTTGTTGTACTGGGAACAAACAGCTGCAATGAGAATAGAAAACAATATAAGCTCTTTCCAAAACATCAAAAGAGGAGTCAGACAGGGCTAGGGTTGTGTTTTGTCACCAGATCTGTTTTCACTTTACACAAAAATATCATGAGAAACCTAGAAGAAGACCCTGGCTTAAAGGTTGGAGGGAAAATGATAAGCAACATTCGATACGCAGATGACACCGTGCTAATTGCAGAAAATGAAAAGGACCTACAAAACCATGTGAATATACGAGAAATAGAAAGCAAAGGTAAGGGGTTGGAACTAAACAGCAGGAAGACTGAAGTCATGGTGATCAGTAAAAACCATGAAATCCCTCATTCTTTTATCTCCTTGGTGAAGTAAAAACAATTTCTGTAAAGATTCATTCAGTTAGTATTAGTGCTTTTGAAAACGTCAACGTAAGTGGCAAGATCAAAAATCACAAACAGCCACAGGAGATTCATACAAAGTGTTATTTATAGCATATGATGGCCAAGAACTGTAGAAAAAAGACATAAAAGACAATATTCAACATTTTAGAACATAATGGTAACATAATGGAACATAATGGTGTAGGGTCGGCGAAGTCTTGAAAGACGAAGGGCTGCAAACCGCATGTGTCGGCAGCTGAGAAAACAGGTGCTTGCGGAAATTTCCGGAGATTTTTCACCCAAGTGGTGCATCATTTTCATCGCCACTGTCGTCACTGGCAGTGTCAACCTCAGTGTCAGCTTCACGTTGATCAGGACAACTTATTTCTAGCTAAAAATCCGGCTCCAAGACTGGATGATTTGTTGCCTGACTGCTGTTGTTGGCCATCATGCTGTGTGTATATGAGTGTGTGTTCATGAATGTATGTGTGTGTGGCGTGTGTGTGTGTGTGTGTGTGTGTGTGTGTGTGTGTGTTTGTGTGTGTGTGTGTGTATGTATCAGTAAATGTCTGCAGGTGTGTGTGTATACTTGTGTATTTACTGTTATTTGTTATTTCTCATTTCCTATCTGTTTATTCATCTATATACTTTTATTTATGTATTTATTTATTTATTTGTTTATTATTCATTTATTGATTGATTATTATTTATTTATTTATTTATTATTTATTTATTTATTTATTTATTTATTTATTCATATGTGTATTTTCTTCTTTTCTTTCCTCGGAAGTGAATGACAGACTGAATGGGGCTATGATTAAGGAAATACTGTTTTCATTTCATGGATAGGCAACGGAGGCTTTGTGCATTGCCTGGGGGTCTTTCTGTGATGTGAGAGAAGTATATACTCAGTGGCTAGCTGTGTTGTGATTCAGACCTTTACTTTATTTATCTGTTCTCTTCTTTAAAGATCACATACACAAATACACGTGTCATTTCCTTGTAACCAGGATTGTTCTAATGATAGACTGACACAATACTAGTAAATGAAATGTAGGCGATGTAAAACATAAACCAAAAAAAACCGCGAAAAAATAAATCAGAACGCGTATATAATACAACCAGACAAGGCAAGATAAACATAGGCTAGATAGAACCTCAGGACCTGGCCAGCTCATGGGTTTATGTGCAGGCTTTAGGTTTGTGCCTTGATCACCATCACATGGTACCTGTGACGTTAATGCATATGGAACTCATTCCGAGCGTGGGGACATCATCTTGAGAAACTGAAACTGAAAACAATACCAACATTCATCATAAGCATCAATCATTTGTATAGTAATATAGCCTGGTCCTGGGGCTTTTCCTTGATTCATCTTTTTCATCGTTACTGTAAGTTCATCTTTCGTTATTGCCTGTCCATCAAACTTCTTTCTAGTGATGTATTCCTTTTTTCTGTCAACATCAAAAAAGATCTTTAATGTACTTTCCCCAGGCACCTAATAGTTTGTCTTTTTTCATCATAATCCTACCATCTTTTAATTTTAAGCAACCAGTTATGATTTTTTTTTTCTTGTAAGCGATCATATCGATGTTCGTTCGTTGCTTGATTTAACGTCTTTTCACTATACATGTACATGTAAGTGATATTAGACGGGGAAAAATGGCATGGAGGATGAAATTAGGGGGGGGGGGGGCGGAGAGAGGGGAACAGAGTAAGGGACGTAAAAAAATTAAAAGGAAGCGGCAAGGTCTTAAGAAAAAGGATATGGATGAACAGAGAAATGAAACTAGAACAACGCTAACATCAATAATGTAAAAGAAAAATCGTCATAAAAACAAAACAAAACAAAAATAATCATAATTATAATAATAATCTTAAAGTAACGCATTAACAGGACTGTGAGCCAATGATTCTGAAATTTTAACTAACAAAACTTGATCCGATACTACTTCTTTAAAATGCGTTTCAAGATAGTTTCCTTGTGTAAACGTCTTTGGTAAAAAGGAACGAAGCTTTCTGCAGTAAAACAAACAGTGATACAATGTGAATTGTTCGCCACAAATACATAAAACGTTGTTACAATATTTTATTTTCAAAGCATTCAGTTGAATGCGAAAATATGTCATAACAATTAATCTCAAATGATATAACGAGGAATAGTACAAATTTTTACAGATATTTTGAAATGAAAGTTTGATTCTTTTTTGAGATACAAATTTTTCATTTAAATGTTCATGAAATCGAATCCATGATGCTGATTCTAGCGAGTTGTAAGCTTCTTTTACTGAGGTGTTAACATGTAATTCTATGGAATTTTCAGAATGGAGGGCACCGGATTTAGCTGCTCTGTCAGCTACGTTGTTGCCATGAAGACCAACATGAGAAGGCACCCAGCATAAATTGATTTCCGAGCCATTTATCTTTAAACAATGTATTAGATGATTTGCCTCAATAATTCAGTCAGATCTTGTGTCTGTATCAAAAGACTGTAAGGCATATAATACAGATTTTGAATCAACAAAGAGAACTACTTTGAATGACACAGGCCGAAGGCTTATTAAATAATGCAATGCTTGAACAACAGCGACCAATTCTGCTGTATATATAGATACATTTGCCCCAATGAAAAAAGACTTTTTAATGTTAAATTTTGGAACATAAAAGGCTGCTCCAGCGCTCTGATTTGCTAAGACTGACCCATCGGTAAAGATGTGGAGGTGGGTACGGTACTTTTCATCGATGTGTTTACAAGCTGTGGATAGCGTAATGTTGGCATTATTATCTTTTTTAACGTTTGCATAATCGAGATCAAATGTGGCCTTTAGCATTTCCCATGTAGGGATAGGCGTTATCGTTGGTTTCTCGGCTATTTCAGCCATTGTTATGTTGGACTGTTTGATCAGGCCAGATATGTAAGTTGCGGATGTAATTTGTGATGAAATGTTTTTTGCTCGTTTTGGAAAGTCAGTATCAGATCTGATCTTAATTTCTTTGCTCACAAAATTATCTTTGCTGTAGCTAGCTCACGATGGTTGTTTAAAGGTAGAATTCCAGCAACTTTGTACGTTTCCAGAGTAGAAGCATGAGTTGGTACACCTAGTGCAATTTTAAGACTTTTGCAGTCTAAGCTCTGAATCTTTTTTTTAGTAAATATTTGGGTGCATTGAAGAAAACTTCTTGTGCGTAGGATAATTTAGACCTGACCAGCGCTGTTGACAGATGAATCAGTACATTTGTATCCAAACCCCAGGGTAATTTGCTTATTATCTTTAGAAAATTTAAGTTTTTTCGCGCTTTTGTTATTAAAATATAATCAAAATGGACATTCCAGCTTAATTTCGACGTGATGTAAACTCCCAGAAATTTTACGACCTGTTTGTAATTTAACACTTCACCAAGCAATTTGAAAGTAGGCAAGTTATTTGAGTTACCACCAGGATCAAACAGCATCATGTTAGCTTTTTCTGCTGACAATGACTGACCATTTTCTAACATATAGTTTCCAAGATTATCAAGATCAATTTGATACAACTTCCTGATGTAATTTCGCGTTCTCTGTGGAGTTGTCTTTTTTAAAGTGATATTCATCCAAGTGCATATATCATCAGCGTACTGTACTAAAACAACACGATTTGAAAGAGCTTTAGGAAGATCCTGTATAAGGATATTAAATAAAATAGGTGCTATCACTGAACCTTGTGGAATCCCCATGTCAAGGCGTCATGAAGAAGAATAACTAGTTCCCACTCTTGCCTGAATTGTTCTATTAGTTAAAAAGATTTAATGTAATTGAACATATTGCCCGATAAACCAACAGATTTTAGCTTGAACAATAAACGTTTATGCCAAACTTGATCGTAAGCTTTTTTCACATCAAAGAAAGTAGCTAAAACACTTTTTCTGTGGGCAAACTGTTGTTTGATCTGAGTTGTAAGTTTAACCAGGTGCTCAACTGCGGATCTTCCTTTTCTAAAACCTGCCTGGTTTACCGGAATAACGTTATTTTCATCACAGTAGTGTAAAAGTCTGTTTAAGACCAATCTTTCCATTAGTTTGCTTGTGTGGGACGTCAAAGCAATGGGTCTGTAACTGTTTTTATCGGTTTTCGATTTTCCTGCTTTTAAGATTGGTATAACTATAGACTTTTGCCAGATTTGTGGCACAGTTCCGCTAACCCAGCATTTCTGCAAAATTTTGTGTAGGAAAATAAGGTACTTTTCAGGGAGATGTTTAATCATTTCAGTCGAAACTGCATCAACACCTACCGAACTCTTTTTGTTGTGTAGAGACAGTACTGTGTTTTTTAGCTCTTCTAAGGTGATTGGAGAATTAAACCAGAGATCATTCTGTGGTACTGGATCAGTGTAGATTGGGTTGTTATCTTCCATTTCTCTGTGATGTTTGCAGTCAGGAGATAAACCTTCAACTTTACTGTTTTCAGCAAACAGATCCACAAAAGTTTCTGCTTTGTCCATGTCTGAAGGAAATGTGTTACATGTTTCAATCATTATCGGACACCTAGGTAAGTTGGTTCCATCCTTCATTTGTTTCATTTTCGTCCAGACTTTATGGAAATCTTTGAAATCTGAAATTTCTTTTGTGCAGAATGATGCCTAATAATCTTTCTTTGCTTCAGCAATGATTTTGTTAAATTGGATGTTAGCTTTTTTCATTTTCACATGATCTTCATGTTTCCAGCTTTTGATGTAGATTTTGAATTTCTCCCTTTTATATTCAACTGCTTTCTCACATGCCTCTGTCCACCAAACATTACCCAATCGGTTATATGAACTAGAAGATTTGAGTTTCGGAATCGATAGGTCTGTAGTGGCTAGAATTGACTCTTGGAATTTAGAAAACATAATGTCTACATTTTCACTTTCATAATGTCTGTAATCTTGATTAGCAAGAGCGGTTCGAAATAAGGACCAGTCTGCACGCTTGTAATTATATTTTGGAATAATTTCAGGAGAGCTGTCTTTCATCCTGATGTTTTTGTCAGTTATGGTTATGATGATAGGTAGGTGATCGCTTCCCAAAGTGTCTCTGTGAGTTTCCCAGGTACAGGATGGTACTAATTCTGGTGAGATTAGAGACAAATCGATGGCTGTCGCCCTGTGTTTGGAAACATCAGGGATCCTAGTGACACTACCATCATTTAGAAGGTAAAGCGAACTATCAACGATATTTTCTACCAAACGATTGCCCGTAACAGTAGAACAGTTCTTTTCCCAAAATGGGGAGTGGGAATTAAAGTCTCCACCTATTAGCCATTTACCACGCTGCTGATCTTGGATCGTGCGCAGCCATTCTGTGTTGTGGTCATTTGGACCTGTTGGCAGGTAGACTGATAAAACGTTGATGTTTAAAGAATTGCTTAATTGGACAGTGGCAGCACAAGCGTGCAAATCTTCGCTTGATTTCAAAACTGGGAAAGTAAGTAAGCAGTATTGTAACTCTTTGAGTATATATATCGCGGTGGATACCTTCTTCCCGTGATTCCCACATTCATAGACTGGAGGATAATAATAATTGGGGAAATTGGGAAGCTTGGTAGCGACAACATTCATCGACTGTAGAATCAAAATTTCACACCTATTTGATGCCAGGAAATGCTCCAAGTAAGCTGAATTGGTGGAAAGGGATCTACAATTCCATTGCAAAAACTTGACTTGGGATTGTTGTCGCATTGCTGATATTGGTTAATCTCCAACTCTCTATTAACTGTTAAAATTTTATGGTCAATAATAATGAATACTTTGATTTTCTGTGTCCAGGAGAACTGGACAGAAAGAAAATTACGTAATTACTTAGACTACGAAGTAAAGATAACAAAATTGTAGCAAAAACAATAAAAAGAAAATTACATAGTCCAACGTACGAATAACTTATAAAGGTTATAATAGATTACAAGGGATAACAAATAACCAAAAATCAAAATAATAGCATACACGTCTTCAAATGTACAGAGTGTATATAGTCTGACCGAGTCTTGATAGTCGGGCTAAAACCTAGTTATTGTATATTTTCAGCAGAAGAAATGTCAGAAATGACGAGGAAAAAGTCCTGTGACATGAACATTAAGAATTGTATATGTAATACTGTTATTTCAAAACATATTATACGGCCACCATGGTGTGTAGTTGTCAAAAAGGTGTTGCTGTCCTCTGGAGAATCTGGAAGGGTGTAGCTATGATGATCTTGATCTTGATGTTCTCCATGGAGTCTCCAAAAACAGGTCTCGAATGTGTCTTCCAAGATTTCCTGCAATGATGCTACTTCCTCTGGTGGTGGGGTGAATGTCGTCTTTTAGAAATTGTTGAGTGGTACGAAGGTTCTCATGTGATACAAAAGAAATATTTTTCATATCAACAAGTTCAGCAGATAGGAAAGCATTGAACAGATTTCGTTGAACCTCCATTCGTGCCTGCCGTACAGGGGCAACCTTTCTAACGACTAGTTTAGATTTTGGATGTTCTTATGCTATTTGTTTTATGCCTGAAGCGAGATGTTTAGTTGTTGCAGGGAGATCTTTGCTGTTCAATTCATGCACACCACAGTGAAAAACAATACAGTCTGCTGAATCATCAAATTTGGAAAAGGCCATGTCTAATGACCTTTTAATGTCATGAGGGTCGTTCACAGGGCACGAGTCTCCTTCAAAACCGTAAGATCGTCCCAGTCTTCTTGAGTTGACACCCTTCAACACAGAGTCGTGGACAGTGAGAACGTACGGAAGATCGTGGGTCTTTTTATGTTGTTTTGAAATATTTTCAGAATGGGATGGTGTAGGCCTATGTTTGGGAAGTGAAATGACGTCTTTAGTTGGTATGACGTCATGACGTTGTTCTTTCTTGTTTTTTCTTTTCTTTTCATGCACTTTTGTTGCTTGCTGTTTAGTTTTGCTGCTGGATTTTGGTGCATTGAGTTTTCGAGCCTGTTTGTCGTCCTGCTTGCTTGTGTGGTTTTGTTTCAGTGCATCAGCGTAGGTGGGATGTGTGTCATGTAGATCCATCTGTGTGTGACAGTTACGGGTTGTCATAGTGATGTTCTTTTTTTGCTGGGTAGTGAGTAGAGTTTTGATGTCTGGCTGCTGCACTCTACCTGGTAGGGTGGACGGGCATCACTGGTCCTCGTCCATCCTCTAAATCTCTCACGTGCTGGCTCCAAGCACCACACCCCGGGACCTCGCCTCAGCAGGCGTGCCAAACCATGTGAGGGGGTGATGTTAACACTGCATCACTGGGCGAATAACCTCCACGATGCAGGTTACCGGCCAAGGCAGACGAAGTTCCGCAAGGAACTCAACGGCTATGTGTTCAAGACCAAGGCGAACCACCTAGATGGAGGACGTCGGCTGTGGTCTGGCATGGAGAGGGATGGGCTCCACCATGTGACATTGCCCAAGACGCACTAAATGAAGATTACAACCGCAACTCAATCCATACCGGCCCGGTCGTCGCCCGGAACAAGGACCGCGCCTTCCGTCGCTGGCCATCAGGGCGGAAGTGAAAAGTATGTGACTGGTGGACCAAAATCCCTACGTACAAGGAAAAATGTTACTATCGGCACCTGGAATGTGAGATCACTGAGAGCAGCAGGAAAAGTTGCAGAACTAACACATGAAATGAAGAGATACAGATGGAACGTCCTTGGGCTCTGTGAGGTACGATGGAAAAACCTCGGAGAAACATCTACCCCAGAAGGCCACAAACTCTACTTCAGTGGCAGTGAAGACAAACATGAACATGGAGTTGGATTCCTCATTCACAAAGACACTGTGAATGCCATCATGGGATGCCGACCAGTCTCTAGCAGACTCGTTACTATTCAGCTTAAGGCTTCACCTTTTAACATCACCGTCATCCAAGCTTATGCCCCAACAACTGACTATGATGACGAGGCTGTCGAAGATTTCTATGATCAACTGCAGGAAATCGTAGATCAGACGCCAAAGAAAGACATCATTATAGTGCAGGGCGACTGGAATGCGAAGATTGGAGAGGATGAACACAATAACTGGAAAGGGATATGTGGCCAATACTGCAACCCTGAGACCAACGAAAGAGGTTTGAGGCTCCTAGAATTCGCCAGTTACAACGACCTGAAGGTGGTGAACACGTTCGGTCCACACAAACCATCTAGACGCTGGACATGGCACAGCCCAGGAGAAAAATACCACAGTCAGATCGACTACATCATGGTTAAAAGACGCTTCCAGCCAAGTGTTAACATCGCAAAGACCAGGAGCTTTCCAGGAGCCGACATTGGAAGCGATCATGAGTTTGTAATGATGACCTTCAAACTCCGCCTCCAGAGGATGAAGAAACAGGGCAACATAAGAATTAAGTTCAATCTTGAGAAGCTCAAAGACCCCAACATAGTTGAAAACTTCCAAGCAACGATAGGAGGGAAGTTTGCTTCTCTCCTCGTCCTTGACAATGGAGACACCGAAGTAGACACTCTGATCAACAACTTCAACACTGCCGTGACCGAAGCAGCCAACGACATCCTTGGAAAACACCGACCAACAAAGATGCCCTGGGTACTAAAGCTGAGCGAAAAACGCAGAGAACTAAAGCAAAAGAAGAGTACGGATGAAGGAGCTAAAGTATACAGAAAAACCAACCAACAAGTTAAAGAAGGCATGAGGAAAGCAAAGGAAACATGGATTGAAGAACAATGCCAAGATATCGAAGCAAACCTGCAGAAAAATAACAGCAAGAAAGCCTACCAGCTTGTGAAAGGACTAACAAGCTCAAAACAAGGCAGAACCACTACCATACAGAACAAAGCAGGGAAATGTCTCACAGAAGATCAAGAGATTCTGCAGAGGTGGACAGAGTACTGCTCCGAATTATACACACACACAACAACAGGAGATCCCAAGGTGCTAGACGTTCCTCCACCAACCAACAACGACAGCTACCCCATCGTGCGAGAAGAAGTTGAAGCTGCAGTAAAATCATTGAAGAAAGGCATGTCGGCAGGAGTGGACAACATTCCCTCAGAACTGGTCCAGGCAGGAGGAGAGGCCATGATAGATATGTTACTCATCATCTGCAATAAGATCTGGCAGACAGGTGAGTGGCCAACACCTTGGACCCAGTCCCTGATCATCACTCTCCCAAAGAAAGGCAACCTACAACTGTGCCAAAACTACCGTACCATCAGCCTGATCAGCCATCCAAGTAAGGTCATGCTAAAAATCCGTCTGAGTAGACAGAAGCCACAAGCTGAGGAGATAATAAAAGAAGAGCAGGCAGGTTTCAGACCAGGAAGAAGTACCACAGAGCAAATTTTCAACCTCAGATTGCTCTGTGAGAAATACCTGCAACACCAGCAAGGCCTTTACCACGTCTTCGTGGACTTCAAGAAGGCATTCGACAGAGTTTGGCACGCAGTCTTGTGGGCAACCATGAGGCTGTGCAACATCAATGCCAACCTGACCAGAACCATAGAATGCCTCTACGAAAAGGCGACCAGTGCAGTCTACCATGACAACAACATAGGAGAATGGTTCCGAACCACAGTTGGAGTACGCCAAGGATGCCTGCTCTCCCCCACTCTCCTTAACATCTTCTTAGAGAGAATAATGGCTGACGCACTTGAAGACCACGAGGGAACAGTCAGCATCGGAGGTAGAACAATCACAAACTTGCGTTTTGCTGACGACATTGACGGACTAGCTGGGCAAGAGCAAGAGCTAGTCAGCTTGATAAAACATCTTGATGAGGCCTCCACAGCATATGGCATGCAGATCAGTGCAGAGAAAACCCAGTTGATGACAAATAATACCAATGGCATCAGCACTGACATTACCATAGACAACAAGAAACTTGAGACCGTCCATAGATTTAAATATCTGGGAGCTATAGTATCAGATGAAGGATCAAAGCCCGAAGTACTTTCCAGGATTGCCCAAACCACAGCTGCAATGACCAAGCTAAAAGTCATCTGGAACGACAAGAATATCGCAATCGGCTCCAAGATCAGACTGAAGCGTTCCCTGGTCATGTCAATATTTTTGTATGCATGCGAAACATGGACCATAACAGCAGACATTGAAAGAAGGATACAGGCAATGGAGATGAGATGCTTCCGCAAACTCCTTGGTATCTCGTACAAAGATCATATAACCAATAAGGAAGTGAAAACCCGAATCGAAAACGCCATCGGGCTGTATGAAGACCTCCTGACCTCAGTGAAAAGACGCAAACTGAGGTGGTACGGCACGTCACACGATCATCTGGACTGGCCAAGACCGTCTTGCAGGGAACAGTTCAGGAGGGAGACGAAGAGGCAGACAGAGAAAAAGATGGGAAGACAATATCAGAGAGTGGACTGGCCTTGAATGGAATATCATTCTGCGGAAAGCTGAGGACCGTGAGGAGTGGAGGAAGTTGTTGCAAAATCTTCAGTGGTGCCCCAACGGTCAACCAGACTACGGGACTGATGATGATGATGAGTAGAGTAAGGACAGTCTTTTCCAGAGAATTGACTTGGTCCCACAGAGCCAGAATGATATTTTTTAGTTCTGCTGTACTCACGCAGTCCGCCGAGCTGGGAAGAAGCACTGTGCAGGTTGTCCCACTCTGCGTGTCAGTGGGAGTCGTGGTCGGTGCACCAGATGTAGCGTTAGCGTCAGACTCGACGACTGTCGATTTCGGGTCCTTTTCCGTCTCTGCTCCCACGGCACTGGACGATATCTTCTCTCCATCAGCCTTGCCCTCTGATGCGGCTTCTTGTTTCTTTTGGGCAAGGCGGCCTCTTCTCGTTCTTGTCATATTGGGCCTTTTACACGTTTTCTCCGACAGCTGAAAATTTGTTAGTTAGGTGTCTCCGCCATCTTGAATTCCGTATCCTTATGTTCTTATGCATAAATATGTATGGTCTGTTTTAAGTTGGTTTTCTATTTCTTTGCACTTTGTTTCCACCACAACTTGTTTAGCTTCATCGCACTTATTCCTGGTTTCTTTATCCATCTTTCCTTCATTCTTCCTTTTTTCCCTCTACCTTCCTATGTTCATCCATTAAGTCTAAAATTTCCTTTGTCACCCAGGTCTTCTTTGCTTTCCTTTGAACTCTGCAGGTTTCTTCAGTTTTCAGTTTTTTGAGTTTTTCAATGTTTCCCATTGTTCCTCACTGTCTTCAACATTTCCAGAGCATTGCGTTTGTTTGAACAGTTACACTAAATTGTGCACGGGTTGATTGGTCTGTCTTTAAGAGTCCAAGGTTTTGTTTGATATTATTTCTTGTTTGTTTTTCTTCTATTCATTTTCAACCAGCATTTTACCATTACAGGACTGCAGTACGGCTAACTGGACAAAACTAGACTTGTACCTTTTATTTCAATTGAGTGATCTGACGTTGTTAGTACACGCAGACTGCTTCAATGGAACATATTTGTTATTTCCATTGAGTGGGCTGACGTCATTAATGCGTTCAGACAGGTTAAATGGACTGTCTATTGTTTCCACTTAGAAGTCTGACGTCATTGATACATTCAGGCAGATTAATTGGACCAGATACATTCAGATTAATTAGACCATGTCTGTTGTTTTCATTAAGAGTTTTGACGTCATTGATTCATTCATACAGACTAAACAGACCATTGAGAGGTCTGACGTCAATGACACTTTCAGAGAAATTAAATAGACCACTCTGTTGTTTTCGTTGTGAGTTCTGATGCCAATTATACATTCAGACAGATTAAATAAATCGTGTTTTTTGTTTTCATTGAGAAGTGTAACCTCATTGATGATTTTAGAGAGATTAAATAGATGGTACTTCGTGTTTCCGTTAAGAGGTCTGAAGTTATTAATGCGTTTGGACAGTTTAGATAGAATGTGTCTGTTATTGCCATGACGTGTGTTACAATAATAGACGAACCTAGGCCCCTTGGACAGACGAGCACAGGGCTAACGGCAACTCAGTAGTTGACACTTCAAAAAGATACACGATCATTTCTACACAAAAGGAAGGTAGAAAACACAACGTGCTGTCAGAAGTGGCATAAAACACATCAGAACAAAATTTAATTCACGAGGAGTAACTGCGAACACTAAGCGAAGAGAAACTTGAGGTTGAGTGTTAGCTCATAGATAATCGTTTACGTTCATTGTGAGTGAGGAAGATAGACTGCAAGAAGGGGAAACAGCTGTGAATGGCTGACGAATATCTACACAATGAATGAAGAAGAAACATTCCACTACCACAAAAAGTGGAAGTGACAGGACCAGATCTACAAAGCAGCTGAGAAAGTTTAAACTACTTTGGAACAGTTATGAAATAGTAACAGTTTCAAGAGGAAGACGGTGAGTTCAGGAATGCTGCAGTCTTGTCTTGTATTGGATCTGAAAAACAAGATATTTCTGATGGGCTACGTTCAGAACTTGTCTCAACTGAACACTGAGACAAGCTGGTAAGTTTAAATATCTGTGAACAGTCATCTCGCCAGTCGGCAGATGCACATTAGAAATAGCCAGCAGAATCAACTGAGCTAAATAAAACAGCATTCGAGAAAATGGAAAGCGTTCTTACCAATAAATGCCTATCAATTAACACCAGAAAGATAGTTCTTCAGTGTTATATAGAACCGATATTGTTGTAGCGTTGTGAAGTGTGAACAGTCAAAACACTAGGTCAGAACAAGACTGAGGCAGCTGAAATGTGGTTTCTAAGAAAATATTAAGAGTTCCATGGCCAGCAAAGAAACAAATGAAATAGTCTTGAAGAAGGCAAACACAAAAATAAAATCAGTGAAGAAGATTAGGAAAAGACAAGTAACATTTGTAGGACGTTTTAAGAGGCACGAGAAATTTGAGCACCTACATTTAGTCACAGAAAGAAAGCAGGCGGGGAAAAAGACAGTATCAAGTAGACCCAAGGAGAAAATGTTGGATGGATTTGTGGAATGGATGAGGGCAGAGAGGATGGGAGATATATCTGCAGTGATAAAAGACAGATTCGTATGGCGAGCTGTGATCGCCAATGCCATGTAGCAGTGCACATGACGATGGTGAATGCTAAAACAAACTTTCATTTGTGAATTTTCAAAGCTCACTGAAGTTACACCATGCCAGTATTTTCTCAATACGGAAAAATATACGAAATGCACTTAAATCTTGATGTATACTTTGAAATCTCCAATGCACTAAATATTGTCATATGTATGTTCTCCTAAGGGTGACAAATGCAGCTGTGACAACAATCGTGGGATCTCCCTTTTGAGCATTGCAGGCAAGATCCTCTCCAAGGTCATCTTAAACAGGCTCAATACCTATCTTCTTGATGAGACATGATATTTGCTGCAAGACAGATCCAAGAGAAATATAAGGAACAAAATATGAACCTCTACATCCTCTATCGACCTCACCAAGGCGTTTGACACAGTGTCACGCCCAGGACTGTGGAAATACTTCCCTGAACTGGAATTCCCCAAAGATGGTAAAAATAATTCGATGCTTTCTCCTTGACATGAACGCAAGATTAGTTAACGGCTGTGAAGATGATGAGTTCCCCGTCACTACGGAGTCAAGCAAGGTTGCGTTTCTTGCTCCAACACTCTTCAGCTTCCTTTTTAGCGTGATGCTTGTCTCTGCTTTCAAAGATTCAGATCCAGGCATCCAAATCACATATTGGACAGATGGAAATATCTTCAATTTTCAGCGCCATAAGGCAAAGACGAAAGTCATTAAATCACTTGTTCGTGACCTCCTGTACGCTGATGACTGTGCTATCATTGCCCACTCAGAGGATGACCTTCTAAAACTTACAGAGTATCTGTCTGTGGCCACCAAGCGTTCTGGACTCACAATAAGCACCAAGAAGACTGAAGTTATGTTTCAACCTGCAACTGGATCAACAACAAACATGCCTGAAATAAAAATCGACGGCAAGGTCTTTAACAATGTTGACTCCTTCATCTATCTTGGTAACAGTCTGTCCTCTTCCACCAGTCTCGATAAGGAGGTATCCAACCGCATCGCTAAGGCAAGTGCTTCCTATGGTAGACTCCACAAGCGAGCATGGAACGAATCATCATCATCATCATGTATCCTGCCACATGGCGTTGGCGATCATGGCTCTCCATATGCATGTATCCCTTGTCGCTGCAAGTACATCTTCCTCTCTCTCTGTTCTCGGCCACACTGCAAGTCCGTCCAATATTTTCTCCCTGGGTCTACCTGGTGTTCTATTCCTTCCAGTTTTCCCATTGTGACCAAGTGATAGAACCGATACTCTTGTACGAATGTGAGGCGTGGACAGTCAACACACAAACTCAGAACAAGATTGAGGCAACTGAAATGTGGTTTCTAAAAAAGAATGTTGAGAGTTCCATGGACAGCAAAGAAAACAAACGAAACA
>CM060308.1:5229482-5246982 GCA_030674185.1 Monoplex corrugatus | reverse complement strand
TCTGTGAAAAAATTTAGGTGATTAGGATAATATGTGGTTAAATGAGATTTGACTTCTGATACTAGAATATTTATTTCTTCTGTTTTATTGAGATTTATGTAGTCTATGTCAAAGTTAGCTTTTTCAAGTTCCCAGGAAGGTATGGATGGAATAAGAGGCATTACTGGAATGTTATTTATGTCAATATTGTTTTCGCTCAGGAGGACTTTTGCAAAATTTCGTATGGGTTGAAGAGAATGCACCTTTCGAGCTTTCTGAGGATAGTCAGTTTCCGAGGTGTATAGTAATTCATCCTTAACTGAGTTCTTTACGGCCAGAGCTCTAATAACATACTTTGTCACCGCTAATTTACGTTGATCTGTAAGCGGTAATATGTTACTTTCTTTATAAGACTTCACTGTGTTTGTATGAACGGGCACACCAAGAGCCAATTTAATAGCTTTGTGTCTACACTCTGTAATTTTTTTTAAGAGTGTATTCGAGGCAGTAAAATATACCTCGTTTCCATAGAGCAGTTTCGATCGAACCAAAGAAATCGCTAGGTGTAACATAGTTTGAGTGTCTTGGCTCCAGGATTGTCTGTTGACTATTTTTAAGAAGTTAAGTCTTTTGTTTGCTTTTGTAATTAAATATTCGATATGATGTCTCCAATTCAACTTTCGTGTTATGTACACTCCTAGAAATTTAACGGTGGGCTTATAAGCAAGTGGATTATTGTCCAGCGATAACGTAGGGAGAGTTTTAGGGTTTTCACCATTGTTAAAAAGCATAAGATAAGTCTTTTCACTCGATAACTCCAGACCATTGTCTTTCATGTAATTACTCAGGTTATCAAGATCATATTGGTAGAGCTTTTGTACATGGGTGATTGTTCTTTTGTTTGTATTTTTTCGAACAGTGGAATTCATCCATATGGCAATATCATCTGCATACTGTACAACATTAGTGTTCTTCGACAAATGTTGTGGTAAATCATAAAGAAGTATACTGAACAGGATGGGGGCTATGATTGACCCCTGAGGGATCCCCATGTCTATGTCTTTAAATGAAGAGTATACAGTCCCTAATCTTACACACATTGATCTACAGGATAAAAAATCTTTAATGTAATAATACATTTTACCTGTTACACCAATGCTCTTCAATTTGTAAAGCAGTTTTGAATGCCACACAGTGTCGTAAGCCTTCTTCACGTCAAGAAACGTAGCCAAAGTGCTTTTTCTACGAGAAAATTGTTTTTTGATTTGATTTGTAAGTTTAGCTAAATGATCGCCCTTTCCTAAATCCTGCCTGTTGGGGTGGAATAATATCATTTCGCTCACAATAATGGAACAAACGCTTCTGAATAATCTTTTCCATCAGTTTCCCAACATGAGAAGTTAAAGCTATTGGTCTGTAACTGTCAATGAGTGACCTTGATTTGCCTTCCTTAATGATGGGAATTATCACGGACTTCTTCCAGAGTTTTGGAAGAGCTCCATTCAACCAACATTTTTGGAAAAATGAGTGTAATAATTCCTTCCACTTAAGAGGCAAATGAATTAGCATCTGATAAGAAATACCATCTAAACCAACAGAAGATTTATTGGATGAAAAAGACGACAAAGTTTACATGAATTCGTCCAGTTGAATGGGAGAATTGATATAATGATTCTCCTTAGAAATTGGATCAACATAGATGTCATTTTTCTCCTGTTCTATTCTGTGTTGACCATTAGTTGACTTTAAAGTAACTGATCGGCTATTGTCTGAAAAAAGATTAAGAAAGGCGTTACCTTTTTCAAAGGAATTTGGAAATAAAGTGTCTTTAATCTTAATTGGGTAGCTTGGTAGTGTATGAACATGTTTCATTTCTTTTACTTGTTTCCACACTTTGTACATATCCTTTGATTCAGATACTTCATCATTACAGAAATTGGTCCAATAGGACTTCTTTGCTTGTGCTATTACTCTATTACATTGAATTTTAGCTTTCTTCATGTTCAAATGATGTGCACGTGTTTTATTTTTCAGCCAGATTTTAAAAGTTTCTTTTTTAAAGGCAACAGCCTGTTCACATTCTTTCGTCCACCACGCATTTCCACGGTATTTGCCTAGTGTCACCGACTTGCACACTGGAATAGAAGAGAAAGCTGCCTTTAAGACAACTTCGATGAAATTAGAATAAAATACATCTATATTGTCATGTTTTATTGAATCTGTGTTGTGCGTCTGAATGATATTACCAAACGTTATCCAATCGGCGTTCTTGTATTTGAATTTCGAGATTCTGTCTTCAGTGTCAGTGCGTGTTCTGAAAGTTGTTTTCTCCAAAAGTTTAATTTCAATTGGAAGATGATCACTACCCAAACTATCATCCCCAACGAGCCAAGTACAGTTTGTTGCAAGCTCTGGAGAGATGAGAGACAAATCCACTGTGGTTGCTCTATGAGTAGAGACATCAGGTATCCGTGTAACTGAACCATCGTTTAATAAGTAAAGATTGAATCTACTATGTTTTCAATTAGGCGATTGCTGGTAATTTTGAGACATTCTTTTTCCCAGAAAGGAGAATGAGCGTTAAAATCACCCAGTACTATCCATCTTGAGCCTTTTGTGTCCAAATGCTTGATCCAGTCTGTGTTATCATCTTTTGGACCAGAAGGAAGGTACAATGATAAAAGACTTACATTAATAGTTGTATTGACTCTGACAACTGCTCCTGTGTAATAGATGTCTTTTGTATCTGCTGGGATCGGGAAATCCACAAAGGACGAGTAGTCCAGATCACATCGGATGTATATGGCAACCTGTATCTTGTTATTTGCCTTACAACATTGAAATAGCGGAGGATAAAAATAATTTGGCAATTTTGGAAGCTTATGTTTGACAACATTAAGAGATTGCAGCGCTAAAACGCAATGATTATTTTTTGATGAATACTGTTGGAGAACACTAGGTTTGAATGGATTGATCTGCAGTTCCATTGGAGTATACTGAAATCTGATGTCATGTTGTTTATATCAATAAATCACGGCTGAACGATGTGTGAATTTAGAAAATAGGGAACTTTCAAACGTGAACAAGATGAATAGAAGAGTACACTGTAAAATCTGTCCAATTGAGTACTTAAGCTGCACTGCAGTACAGAATATACTAATTAGCTAATATCGAAAGAAATTATACACAACTTATATTTGATAACAAATGATTCTTTGAAGACAAAAGTTATGTGGTGTCTCAGAGAAAGACAACATTCAATGTTGGAACTGGGTTGTGTTAATGTCTTCCATAATGACCAGGTGCATATTATGTCTATCTCCTGCCATGATGATTAAGATAACGCCCTTGTGTCCAAAATTCCATGGTACATACGACATGTGTTGGAATGACGAGGGTCTTGAATGGTGTGATATATCTGTTCGTGCAGGATATGTCTATCATATGGTTGTGTTCTGATCTGTAGAGGACGTCTTTGTGAATAAAAGTTTCTCTGGTAGTTGTTACGATATGCGAATTGTTGGTGGCGTGGTGGTTGCCCTTTCTTGCGGTGTGTGTTCCTTTTGGTTGTAGATTTTTGCCAAAAAAGGGACTCGAGGTGACGTCGTTTATGTTGTGTTTCAGGATTACTTTGATTAAGCATATGTGATCAGTGACCTTGTACTGTCATCATCATCATCATCATCATCATCATCATCATCATCATCGTCATCATCATCGTCGTTATCTTCATCCTCATCATCATTACTAGTAGTAGTAGTAGGAGGAGGAGGAGGAGGAGTAAAGTGGCAGGGTGATTCAAACGTCCACCTGCCAATGACTAAACTCGATGTTCCAGGGTTCGTTTCCCGTTGAGACCTCGACTTTTCTCCTCAGTTTATCTGTAAAATCCAACTTAACGTCTAGTTCTTCAGAAGGGGACAAAAACGAGTCGCATCCACTTGCCTTCTGGCCTGCACAAGCTAAAGAATCCCATGACAGTTGAAAATCATGAAGAGCGGGGCATTGGCCCAGCTGCCCTGGCATGAAGTATTGGAGAGATAGATTAATTTTCCAGATTCCTACCCTTGAAGAGTAATTAGTCTTCTTGCCTTTCTGAAGTCCTGGTAAAAAAAATAGTAAATGGGTGGCACTTCATCGGGGCAAAACACTCTCAATGGGAAGATCAGATCGAGTTTCACATAGTGAATCCATTCTGAAAAAAATTGGATATGAAACAATATGAAGGATGAATGATGATGATGATGATGATGATAACGATGACGATGACGACGACGACGACGATGATGATGATGATGATGATGATGATGATGATGACGATGATGATGATGATTATCGTTAGCAGTGGTAGTAGTAGTAGTAGTAGTATAGTAATATTGTTACTATAAGTGTTATCATCATCATTATTATTATTGCTGTGATGATGATGATGATGATGACGACGATGGTGGTGATGACGATGGTGGTGGTGGTGGTGTGGTTGTGATGGTGGTGATGATGATGATTATCATCACTATTATTATTATCACTATCATTATTGCTGATTTTATAATACTTATCACTATCATAATTATATCATATCATCAGTGTATTATTTTCATTATCATCATCATCATCATCATCATCATCATCACCACCATCATCATCACTACCACCACCACCACCACCATCACCAGAGCAACATGAACGTCACCAGCACCAGCATCACTCCTGATCCACTGAACATCAGTGACCTTTGTCCGGGTGTAGACTACATCATGAATCAGAACCATACAAACTTCACAGTCCTACAGGCCAATGTGTCACACTGCAAGGAAACCCTATTCAAAGACTTTCTGACACACCAGAGAGTGATGTATGGGATGTGTGATAAGTTCACTACTTTCTGTCTTCTGCATATAGTGGTACCACATGGTATGTTAGTACGGGCTCAGGTCCAACGTTTGGCATACTGGTGTGGCTCTAGGAAATGGGCAGCTGCAATATTTGAAGGAAAATTTGTCTACGATAAAACTCAGCTGTGGACAATAACATGCAATTTTCATTCTATGGAAGAAGATTACATCGAATCAACTGGAAGCAGCATGACTTTTGTGCACTATAACAGGCCTTTAATAAGACTACATGTTCAGGTCATTGATGATCACAGCTTTATTAAAATATCGTTGTCTCCTTATATTGGGTACATGATATTACCACGTCAAACATTTTATTGGACACGTCAGGACATGTGCGATGAATTGACAGCACCTTCTGGCTGTGTCATCATGGTCAGTTTTCAGGGAACGTTATACAAATATTACAAACCTACAACTTACGCAGACTTGATTTATACACAGCCAGATACACGTCAGAACGTCCTGCGTGTGTGTGGTGACAGTAATTCATCGCCTCGCATTCTCCCTACAACACATATTCAAATTCGTGTTAACAGTCTACCTTACACACCATTATCTAACAGTGTCAGTCTGAAAATACTCTTTTCTTTTCACCCAGAGACAGTTAAACCCCGTCAGTTACCCAGTGGACTGTTCAACTGTTCTGTCAATCATTATTCCAGCTTTCAGCACCACCTGGACTGTAACCTGAAGTCAGAGTGTGAAAATGGACAGGATGAAACAGAACACTGTCCCTTTAGCAGTCCTGGTTGTCACGGCTTGGTTGCTTCACGTAAAAAATGTTTTGCATATGTTAAAACAGATGTTTGTTTGCCTCCTGCATTAGCAACATATGAATGTCAAAAGATGGGTGGACAATTGGCTTCACTCAAAACCAGACAGGAAATAGTCCATTTCCTGCACATCTTCAATCACCATGATGCCTTTGAAGTTTTATCAGGTTACAGATCAGGCTGGAAGTCTGTGACTTTTATGTACAGCAAGTTCCGTCATTGGTCTGACAACACCCTGATCTATAACCTTGTTCATCTCCATTACATAACTGAGAAATGCGCCGAAAGGTACATTGCATATGGAGGTCTGCTCCCACACTTGTTGGTTTTAGTTGGTCATCATTCTTTCTGTTTAAATCATATACTTTGTGAAGTGAAATCACAATCACAAAACCTGTATTCTGTTCAAACAGTTGGGTTCCCTGTTTTAGATCCAGCCCTGTCCCTTTTGATACAGACACAGCAGACGTTATCAGATCATCCAAATGGTCACGTGACACATACATGTTTGTCCTGTGAACTTCAAGTTCACCATGGACAAATGATGTATACTAGATCATGCATGTTCTGGAACACGAGCACTTACAGTACAGACATACCTTTTTTTCCTGGAAAGCACACTGGCTACACCATTGTCATGTTTGTCTGTGAAGATGACATGACAACACTGCCTTACACCCTGGTGTGTGACTTCAGACACGACTGTCCAGATCACAGTGATGAATCATTCTGTCAACATCCTTCATGCAGTGGCTTTTTGTGCACCAACGGTCAGTGTGTGTTGAACAACCAGCGTTGTGATGACCACGTGGACTGTCTGGATGACTCTGATCAGGTCAGCTGCCCCAAAGACAAGAAGTTCTGGCAATGTTCTTTCCCCTACAAACAGGCCAAGAAAAAGCAACGACTTTTCATCAACCTGGATGGTACAGGTGACTTTACTCAGCAGCTGATGACACGGCATCAGTCTTGTCCTGACACTCATTTCTGGTGTACAGAAGACTGGTTGTACTGTCTCCCTGTGTACACTCGATGTAACGGATTTTCTGACTGTACATATGGTGAAGATGAACAAGACTGTGAGACATTCACCTGTCCTGGTTTTTACCGGTGTCGTGGTTCTACAGTTTGTGTTCATGGAGATCATCTGTGTGATGGCTGGGGTCAGTGTCCACAGCGTGATGATGAATGGCTGTGTGACATGACCTGTCCTTATGGCTGTCAATGTCAAGGTCAGTCTTTCATGTGTCTCCAGGTTTTCTGTGCTGACCTCTTTCTCCAACTTCGCTACATGGACGCCACAGGCTCAGGAATGACACTGACTGATTTCAGTAAAAACACATATCTCATTTATCTGAGTCTTTCCCATTGTTCTCTTGTGAACATATCCAGTGTAAATCTTCGCAACCTACAGTTCCTTGATCTGACCTACAACCACCTGAGAACTGTGGATGGGATTGTTTTTCTCAAGTTATGGAATTTACGAAATTTAGTTTTAGCAAACAATCCTCTGACGTTACTAAGTTGTAAGTCATATGTTCTGTTTCATTACACCCTATCAAAAATAGATGCTTCAAGAACACGTGTCCAGATACTTGACGGTAAGCTAACCATGTATTTCCCTCAAGTCACATATTTGAATTTATCATTTTCTGGCGTTGAAACAATCAGGCCAAGAGCAGTCCAGTGTATGCCACAGGTGACTGACCTGGACGTCAGGGGAAATTCAGTCACCGACACTCCACTGGATGCACTGTCAAAGTGGAATCATTTGATAAGCGTCTTCTCCTCAAATTATAGACTTTGTTGCAGGAATTTATTTTTAAAACAATCACACACAGTACGGTGTGTATCACCAATTCCCATGTTTTTTTCTTGTGAAGTTTTGCTACCAACTGAACTGTACAGGCTTTTCTTTTTGTTACTCAGTACCTTTTCCATTTTAGGAAATTTAATTTGTTTCATAGCAGCATTCGTGGAAAAGAACATATTCGGAGGCACTTTCATCACTTTCATTGCCCACCTGCAGACTGCTAACATCTGTATGGGAATCCACGTCAGCATGGTTACAGTGGCCAATGAGATATTGTATGGGAAATACATCTACTTTGAAAAGACATGGACCAACAGTGTCACTTGCAAGTTTGCTGGTTTCCTTTCCCTTCTGTCCAGTGAGGTGTCAGTTCTGATCCTCTGGATCATGACATTGGATCACATCATTGTCCTTTGTTTCCCCTTAACTACGTGGACATTCAATAGACATCTGACAGCTGTAGCTTGTGCAATGTCATGGTGTGTTGGACTTCTGTTGTCTGTGATACCTTTTTTTCCTGGACTGTCACACCTGGGTCTTGATGGCCAGTCTGGTCTGTGTCGTCTGGCTTTGTTTGATGGTACGAGTATCTCTAAACAGGAATTCAGGTGGTTCACAGTCACTGTCGTATTTAACTGTATCCTGTGCCTTGTGATGGTTGTAGGTCAACTCATCATTTACAGACGAACACCTGACCATCCAATCCTAATGGATCCCACAAAGAAATTGATTTATTTCTCAGTCCATCTCTTGATAAAAGTGGCTGTAACAGATGCTGTGTGCTGGTTCTCCATTGGCCTGACCAGTTTGATGACCTTAGATGGCGGTGGTGCCTCAGACAAGGCTCATGTGACCATGGTTGTTTTCCTGCTACCACTCAACTGCGCACTTAACCCACTGCTGTACATATGGACTGTTGTAACCAAGCGACGACAACAAGAACGGGAGCAGAGACTGTTACACGTGTTAAAATCACGACGTTTGCTATTACAGAAACCATCCCATTAGTAAAAACATAACGTGACTTGATCAACAACAAAGTCAATTTTCCGTAGACCTTGTAGAGTTGTAGCTGTCTGTTTGACTCTATATGTTGTGTATCTACATGTCAAACTGTATGTGAGACCATCAAGACCCAGTGCTGGCGATGTGTTTGGTTCTATCTGTTGTGTGGGCTGGGTCACGTGATGTGAGAAAATTGTAGTTTTTTTATATTCAAGTCCATCTTCTCTATGCAGTGATGCTGAATCGCCCGTACTATCCCACGGTTTTTTTTAAAAAATGTCCATGCGCATGATATAAAAGTGTGGTCAAATAATTGTAAATTGTCTTATTTTTTCTAGTGGAAGTACTAGCAATAACAACAGCTCCTTCTTGCTCCCTAGTCCATTACCAGAGCCAGGTTCTGTCTGTTTCAAGCTCCAAGAACCTCTCTTTCACTAGTCATAGTGATGTCCTACAACTGATTTGTAATTGAAGATGGAGACAGGTCTAGACAGGATCTTTCATGGATGTGTCAGTAGACAGGATCCTTCATGGATGTGTCAGTAGACAGCATCCTTCATGGATGTAATAGTAGACAGGATCCTTCATGGACGTGTCAGTAGACAGCATCCTTCATGGATGTAATAGTAGACAGGATCATTCATGGACGTGTCAGTAGACAGCATCCTTCATGGATGTAATAGTAGACAGGATCCTTCATGGATGTAATAGTAGACAGGATCCTTCATGGACGTGTCAGTAGACAGGATCCTTCATGGATGTAATAGTAGACAGGATCCTTCATGGACGTGTCAGTAGACAGCATCCTTCATGGATGTAATAGTAGACAGGATCATTCATGGACGTGTCAGTAGACAGCAT
Organism: Monoplex corrugatus; assembly: GCA_030674185.1. Taxonomy (NCBI): domain Eukaryota; kingdom Metazoa; phylum Mollusca; class Gastropoda; order Littorinimorpha; family Ranellidae; genus Monoplex; species Monoplex corrugatus. The sequence goes on along the minus strand of CM060308.1, from coordinate 5,237,653 downwards.
CCTTCATGGATGTAATAGTAGACAGGATCCTTCATGGATGTATAGTAGACAGGATCCTTCATGACGTGTCAGTAGACAGGATCCTTCATGGATGTAATAGTAGACAGGATCCTTCATGGACGTGTCAGTAGACAGCATCCTTCATGGATGTAATAGTAGACAGGATCATTCATGGACGTGTCAGTAGACAGCATCCTTCATGGATGTAATAGTAGACAGGATCCTTCATGGATGTAATAGTAGACAGGATCCTTCATGGACGTGTCAGTAGACAGGATCCTTCATGGATGTAATAGTAGACAGGATCCTTCATGGATATAACAGTAGACAGGATCCTTCATGGATATAACAGTAGACAGGATCCTTCATGGACATAACAGTAGACAGAATCCTTCATGGCCTGTCAATAGACAGGATCCTTCATGGATGTGTTAGTAGTAGGATCCTTCGTGGATATAATAGTAGACAGGATCCTTCATTGATGTAACAGTGGGCAGGATCCTTCTTGGATGTAATAGTGGACAGGATCCTTCATGGACTTGTCAATAGACAGGATCCTTCGTGGACGTAGTGATAAATCAGATCTTCCATGGATGTAGCAGTAACAGGAACTTTATGGTCGTAGCAGTAGACAGGATCCTTCGTCCAAGTAGCAGTACACAGGATCCTTCATCCATGTAGTTGTAGACATGATCCTCCATTGTGTAACAGTAGACAGGATCCTTCATGGTTGTAATAGCAGACAGGATCCTTACTGCATGTAGTTGTGGACAGGATCCTCAATGGATGTAGCAGTAGACAGGATCTTTCACGACTGCAGCACTTTAGTTTTTGACCTACCGTTTTTAGACAGAGACTTTGATTATACAATCTTAAAAGTGAATGTTGGCTTTGAGTGTGACATATTGCTCGTTTTCTAGTCGTTGTCTTCATTTCTTCTATCTGTTCTCTCTCTCTCTTCCCTTTCTCTCTCTCTCTCTCTCTCTCTCTCTCTTTCCTTTTCTCTCTCTCTCTCTTCCCCCCCTCTCTCTCTCTGTCTACCTGTCTTTCTCTCTCTCTCTGTTTGACTCTCTGTCTGTCTGTCTTTCTATCTGTCTGTCTGTTTGTCTCTCTGTCTCTCTGACTCTCTGTCTCTCTGACTCGCTGTCTCTCTCTCTGTCTCTCTCTGTCTCTCTCTCTCTCTCTCTCTCTCTCTCTGTGTCTCTTCTCTCTCTCTCTCTCTCTCTCTCGTTTTCTTTTTGGGTTAGTGGATGGATGGATGATTTAGGTGATGGTTTGATTGGTGTGTCTGTTGGCATGCTGGTTTGTTTTCAGGAAACAGTTCTTTGCCTCAGAATCTGCTGTTGGTGAAGACATCACCGTTATCAGGGTTCGTCACACCAAAGGGGAATTATGGTACTCAGGTATATTGGCAAGCTTTTAGCATGTACACAAACATCTCTGTCCCAGCTAGACATGCCATTATGATCAGTCTAAGAAAAATGGTGAAGTTTTATTCAATTGCAAGGGTCTACCTGTATACAAAGGACAATACTGGATCTCTTACCTTGGTGTGGTTCGATTGGAGGCAATATCTGTACGACTGTGTGTTCCAAACTCAAATACTCATAGTTAAGTACAATAATGTTTGCTGCATGAACGCACGGTGTTTCACACTGTTCTTTTCCTTTCACCCTGAAAGTAAAACACCTCAAAAGTTACCCCATCGGAAGTTCAACTGTTCTGTCGATCACTATTCCAGCTTTCAGCACCACCTGAATTGTAACCTCAAGTCAGAGTGTGAAGATGGACAGGATGAAACAGAACACTGTCCATTCAGCAGTCCTGATTGTCAGGGTTTGGTGGCGTTAAGTAACCATTGCTACAAATTTATCTGTGTTCTAACTTCAGAAAGTGTTGACGGTAATATGTGTACAATATCTAACAATTACTGCACGTCTTTGGGAGGTATGCCTAACATGCCCAAATGTGAGGACTGGGCTGGATTAGTTAACAATTTAACCAATCCATATTTGTATATCCCTTATGTCTCTTGGATCGGCTTGATCACTGGCGACGTATCGTTTCCTAACATGTACAGAACGAACGTCATCAGTAAAGACAGGACCGTCTTTTACCATTCTATTGGGTTTCAAGATGATAAGGATAATATCAGTGGAAAGAAACAACTATGTATCTTCAAAGTGGACAATAGTCTTTTGAGATATGACTGTAACTATACGTCAGATCTCTATAAAATTTATGAGAACGAACACTGTCTAATTTGTGAATTTAGGACAAATCAGACGCACCATCCTTCACAAACAATAACTTTGACAAGGACTCCTTTTCCTATCCACACACATCAATCTCTGATGACGTGTCCTGATGGTCACGTGACACACACGTTTCTATTGTGTGGTTCACACCAGTATGATGTGTGTGGTCAATATCACACATCTTCGTGTATTTTTTCTGATGACTCGTCACATACAGAGGGTGCGTTTGATTCAGCAGTTGATCACTTAATATTTGTTCCCTTATTTACCTGTGATAGTGACGCCACCACACTGTCACACACTCTGGTATGTAACTTCCTACAAGACTGTCAGGATAAGAGTGATGAGTCTTTCTGTAAACATCCTCCTTGTGTCAACATGTTTACCTGTGCTAACGATCAGTGTGTGTCCTCTGATGTTGTCTGTGACCGAGTGTTCCATTGTCAAGACAAATCAGATGAGCTGAACTGTGATAGGTACAGATACAAGGAAATTGTCCAGGCACCAGTTTTCCCATCCCCTGTTCTCATCGATTTTGATGGCATCAACATTTTCATTTCAACTCCAATTAAGTCCAACGAGTCCTGTCCTGACAGCCACTACCGTTGTCCTGGTAAGTTCAATGACTGTCTGCCTGTGTACACACGATGCAATGGAATGTACGACTGTATAGACCATGAAGATGAAAAAGAATGTAATGAATTGACGTGTTCAGGGTTCTTTCGATGCAGAACTGCCATGATATGCCTACATGGTGACCACCTGTGTGATGGCTGGCCTCACTGCCCACTGTATGATGATGAATTGTTGTGTGGTGTGACCTGTCCTGTGGGCTGTCTGTGTCAAGGTCACACATTTCTGTGCCATAAGCCTTTCTCTGCCCACCTTTTCCCACAGCTCCGTTACTTGGATGCCACAGGTACAGGCATGAATCTGTCTGATGTGAGTAATCATACCTATCTTATTCGTCTGATTCTTGCAAAGTGTTCTTTGTCTGTCCTGTCCAACATGAAGTTGCCCAACTTACAGTATCTTGATCTATCTGACAACAAACTGCAACGTGTGAACATGGCTCATTTTGTTGGATTAGAAAATCTACAGATATTGTCCCTGTCCAACAATCCTATCAGCTCACTCTACTCTGATCCTTCGTCTGATATTCAGCAAAGTAAACTCACAATGATAGATCTGTCATATACCACCCTGACAGTGTTTAACACTAAAGTATTGTCCCAGTTCTTGAAATTGCAGAAACTGAAATTAAAGTTTACTACTATCAATACTGTCAGCACTGGTGGTTTTCAGTTTATACCAACATTAACAGCACTGTACATGGAAGGTAGTCCTGTGAAAACATTTCCACCTGACATATTCAAAGATCTTTTTCGTCTCCATGTCATATCAACCCTGAATTATAAGTTGTGTTGCAATGAAATACTACCACATAACTTTGATCAGACCTTTTGCTATTCCCCCAAAGACGAAATTTCATCATGTAAAGACTTAATTCAATCAGCAATGTACCGAGGGTTTCTCTGGCTGATCAGCTGTTTGTCAGTGACTGGCAACATCTTCTGTTTTGTTGTACGTTTGTGTGCACAGAAGAAGACTTCTTCAAGTGGCTTCAGTGTGTTTGTCACCAATCTGACCATTGCTGACTTTCTCATGGGTGTCTACATTGCTATTATTGGTGTGGCTGACGAACTGTTCCGTGGTAAATATCTTTATTATGATGACACATGGACAAGCAGTGTGGCCTGTAAGGTGGCTGGTTTTCTGTCTCTGCTGTCCAGTGAAGTATCAGCTCTGACCATCTGGCTCATTACACTGGATCGTTTCATTGTCCTTCACTTCCCATTCAGCACCTTGCGATTTGAGATAAGATCAGCAGCAGTGGCTTGTCTGCTGATATGGTTGATTGGCTGGCTTGTTGCCTTGTTGCCTTTACTTCCAGCGACGTCACACTGGGAGTTCTACAGTCAGACAGGTATCTGTATTCCACTTCCAGTCACTCGTAAGACGTTTAAAGGGCGCTTTTATTCCTTTGGTGTTTTAATCGTCTTTAATTTCATTCTGTTTGCACTGATCTCAGCTGGCCAAGCTTTTATCTACTGGTCAATACAGAAGAATGCACTGAGAACTAACACAACCAAAGCATCACAAGACATGACCATAGCACGGCGGTTAATCACTGTGGCTGTAACAGATTTCATGTGTTGGTTTCCCATAGGACTGTGTGGATTTTTGGCATTGGCTGGTATTCCCATACCTGGAGAGGTAAATGTTGCTTTGGCTATCTTCGTAATGCCCTTAAACTCTGCTCTGAATCCATTTGTGTATACCTTTAACACACTGGCAGAAAAACGAAGACAATCCCAAGAGACAAAGCTGTTAAAGTGGTTGGAGTCTCATGCTGATTTGTTTGACAGTAAAACGTTATAGTATGGACCGGCTCAGATATGCCAAGATATATAAAAAAAATCTAGTGTGCGCTAGATGTCGTATCAGTCTGTAGAACAGCATGCAGTGGCATAGTTTTTGTTATAATCTGGGTGGCCACTTCTTCAAACATTCTGTAGAACATCTATTTGACTTGTAATATATGTAGCAAGTTTTTTCTGTAGCCATCTTTCTTGTTTTAACCTCCTTTAAAGAATAAAGGAGAACATTTCTATTAATCCAAGGGGTGTTTGTCTGTATATGTACATATATATATATATATATATACATGATTATATCTATATATACATATATATGCATATATATATATACATATATCTATCTAGCTATATATATATATATATGTATATGTATATCTATCTATCTATTCTATATATCTATCTATCTATCTATTTATCTATCTATCTACATATATATATATATATATATATATTATATAATAATATGTAACAGTGTGCCTTGCTCTGTTACGATCTTTCCCCATTTACCTACAACGCTCAAAGGCAACACCGTGTAGCGTGCTTGCCTAGATCAAAAACGCCTTGCATTCTCTTGGCCTAATTATACTGGTATTTCACAGTCTCTGCCTATCCATAGCTATGCATTAATCATTCCAAAGATCTAACCAGTACATGACGCATATACATTGTAGATAACACACTGCTAAACAATTAGCAGATCTACAATGTGTACATGTACTCTAAAGCAGACCTACGACAAGATTTTGTCGTCATCTCCAGTCAGTATTACGTTGTAGTTTTACAGAACGTAGAGGGGGCCGTCACTAATTTATGCTGCTTTTACTTTAGCATTATAGAACAATCGCCATGTAATTGCCGGCGGGAACACTCAGACAATGACCGCAGGGTGCGTCTGTCTCAACTGCCCTTAGGTATTTGTGGCTCGATAGCGAGCACATACCCACTCGCGAAACTGCCGGACAATGACCAGCGTTTCACTTGTGTGTACTGACACGCTGCGTTAAAACTACACACTAAGTGTTGATTTATTAATTAGGTGAGAACAACCAATCAGACCTTGGCATCTGGTTGATTGATTAATTAGGTGAGAACGACCAATCAGACCTTGCCATCTGAAAGGTTTGAGATTTGAAAATATGACCATCATGCTCTGTTCCCAGAGTACAAATTAACAAGGCGCATCATAGCGTGTGCTTTTCCACCGCCACTCTCAGTCTCACCAGAGGTGCCCTTTCCTGCCACCACCCTTAGTCTCACAGCAGGTGATCAACTTCACGGTGTTACTGTAGTAAGTTCTGGATTTTTATCACTTTATTATAATTTGTCATTTGCAGTAAGCTTAGACTTTAGTGTCTCTTATTTCTTTAGATTCTAGCTCGAGTCTATTGAGTACCGCGCTAGATTTGCAGAATTCGCACAGCGAGAAAGTATGTTTTGATGTAAACGATGTGCTATCTCACAAGATCTGTAGCACTTAGCATGGCGACCACCATTGTAAAGATGGGACTGAGGTTTAAATGTAATAACCACTATAGATTTAGCCCCTATTTTCATGTGGCTATTGTAGGACTATTGACAACCATATTCTGCCAAAAGCAAGATACAAGGCATTGTTGTGCAGAGGAAGAGTATTTTATACTTGACAAGGTTGTATTCACATATTGACATGATGGCTGATGAAACACGTGCTCAGCTAATTGATCTGTTTAGTGTATCCCTTAGCTGATCAGCACCACTGATAATCATGTATAGAGTGTTGTTTTGATGACATGGTTTAATAGTAATATGCTATACTATTTTGTTATCATTGTCTCTAGCACTTGATCTAGAATTATACTTAATCACATAGAGATAATGGGTAAAAGATTACTCAAGTGTGTTCTCTCAACACTGCTGACTGCTATTTGATTAGGTGCTGTTTGTGATGACATAGTTCTCATTGTCAAATAGGCCTACCATGTCATCACCACTGAATATTAACTGTCTGAAAGCTACCAGGATGCAATGCATTATTGTGCACTATTTTATACTTGATAATGTTGTATGTGTGTACATAATGGTAGTTGATGAAACATGTGCTCAGCGAATTGATCCAATTGTTGTATCCCTTGTCTGCTCACCACCACCACTAATCATTATAGAATGTTGCTTTGATAACATAGCTTAACTAGTAATATGCTATGCTATTTTGTCATCACTATCTCTAGCACTAGACATAGAATTACACATAACTACATTGAGCAAATATTTAATGGATGACTCAAGTGTGTTGACTGCTTTTCAATAAGGTAGACCTGCTGTTTGTGACGACAGCTCCCATAGTCAAATACTATGTTTGTCGTCACCACTGAATATTAACTGTCCAATAGCTGCCCACTCAGATGTTATGTTACAACTAACTCAGCCCATGGCAGCCAAACAGCTTAATATGACTGTGCATTATTTTGCCAGTACATTAGTGGAAGTCTACTCTGTGCTAATGCTATTGAACAAGCAATATGGTAGTTTACCCTCAACTTATCAAAGGGTTACTCAATGTTTTGTCACCAATTATTTGTTCCATGTTTACAAGTGCTAGTGCTTTAGAGTGTAAATATTGACACCACATATTTTGCTATAATGTAGTAGTTCTTTACACAACATTTTGTTATCAATCATTTGTTGCATGTTTACAAATGCTAGTGCTTTTGTTTGTAAATGTAGACATCTTCTGTTAGAATGTAGTAGTTCACTCTTGTACATTGACATTGGTATTTCACAAAATGTGTACTTTGTCATTGTATTTATGAAACCTATTTTGTGTCTTACAGGCACTGTCTTCTTTGGCGTCTTCTTTGGCGTCTTCTTTGGTGTCTTCTTTGATGTCGTCTTCTTTGATGTCTTCTTCTTACCTGTCTTCTTTCAGTCTTCTTCCATCTTACCTGTCTCCTTCCTTGTCTTCTTTTCTCAATAATAAAGAGTCAAGTAGCAAAACGAGGACTTGTCTTTTGATTGAGAGACTTCCCTTTCTGCTCTGGATTCAAACGACCACCACAGCAAATATCATCATCACCCTTAACCCCTTAATCAACTCGCTCCATCTCACCTGGCACTGCGACCAAGCAATCAATACAATCACCATAATCACATCCCTACCCCTTACCACTCGCTCCATCTCATATATATATATATATATATATATATATATATATATGTGTGTGTGTGTGTGTGTGTGTGTGTGTGTGTGTGTGTGTGTTTGTCCGTTTTTGTGTGTGCATGTGCGTGTGTTTGTCTGTCTGACCTATCTGTCTAATACAGACAGTTGACCTACAACATTTATGTTAATCTGACAATAAATTGTTTTATTATGTTGTCTGTCTGTCTGTCTGTCTGTCTGTCTGTCTGTCTGTCTGTCTGCCTGCCTGTACCAAAAATGTGTCGGCAAGATTTTCTCAGCTGTTACCAGATAGATCTTAAACAAATTCTGCTTCCT
>CM060308.1:5206982-5224482 GCA_030674185.1 Monoplex corrugatus | reverse complement strand
AGTCTAATTTTCAGGCCATTTGGTACGTCGCTGTCTTTTCAGATGTTGTTGAATTCGACCATTCTTTGCTGTCATTACAGTTGTTATTTTGATGTCTTTGGAGCAGGTTCCATCATCAGTGTTACAGAACCAAGATATTTGAAATCCTTAACATTTTTTTTGAAGGACCTTGTGTAATTAAGATGTCATGATTGTTTTCAGTATCTTTGCCTTTGATATGTAGCACTTTCGTTTTCTTGGCTTTCAAGGTTAGGCCAGCTTTTTGGCCAGCTGCATCCACCCTGTATATAATTCTTTTCATACTGGAAATGTTGTCTGCTAACACTGCAGTATCATCGGCATAACACAGGTTTGTGATGTTTACTTTCTCCCATCTTTATATCAGCATCTCTCGTGACTTGTTCAAGTAGAAGTTGAAGAGATATGGCGAGGGGATACAAACTTGTCCAACTCTCCTTTGGATGTTGAAGAATTCACATTTCTGATTGTTATATGTAACTGAAGGCTATGTTTAAATGTTTATTTCATATTGTCAGTTCTTGATTCCTCGAAATAAACAGCAATACTCTCACACATATGCGTGGCTGTCTGTTACATGACACTCACATCAAAACTTATCAGCAAAACGTACGTTGTAAAAGGCATGAGGGGGTAAAACGAAATTCAAGGAACAAGAATACCTGAGATGTGTACAAAGAGACAGCGGAACAGAGAGATATAGACAGAGAGAAACATTGTGAAGGAGACTGGAGAGAGAAGGGTAGAGAAAGAAAGAGAGTGAGAGAGAGTGAGAGAGACAGACAGACAGACATAGAGAGTGAGTGAGTGAGGCAGACAGACAGACAGACAGACAGAGAGAAAAACAGGGAGAGAGGAAAAGAGACCAAGACTGATTGAAAGAGAGACACACAGCCAGCCAGCCAGACAGAGACATAGAGAGAGTGACTGAGTAAGAGACAGACAGACAGACCGACAGAGGGAAAGAGGGAAAGAAAAAGAGAGAGACAGGTAGTGATAGAGAGAGAGAGACAGACAGATAGACAGAGAGAGAGAGGGTGAGAGAGAGAGAGATCCAGAGACAGAGATAGAGAGAAAGAAAGAGAGAGAGAGAGAGACAGACAGACAGAGAGAAAGAGAGACAAACAGACAGAGAGGGAGAGGGAAAGAGAGAGAGCGAGAGAGAAAGAGAGAGAGAGAGAGGAGAGAACTTTTTCTTAGGAGTAGGGATAATTTGTTTGCATTCGTAAGCGTGGGTTGTTTCTGCCCAACACCGGGCAGATTGTTTGTTGTTGCAGAGTCTACATATTCCATCTTTGGCACAGCGTCAGAAAGGCATGCAAACTGGGTGGTTCCATGTTCCCATAGGACAACCACTGTCATAACATAGTATCCAGTTTTCAGCAGCAGCACACATAACACATGCATATACTGGTAGAAAGGTAGGACACCAGCAGGTGTGCATACCAGTTGACCAGGGAAACTAAAAAAAAGCTACACCCTTTACCCATTAGGCGGAGGTGTTATATCGAATCAAACCCAGGACTTCCCAGTTGCAAGTTTGAACATTCACCCAATTCACCACTGCACTGGTGTGAATAAAACAAATCTTATTTTCCAGCAAAATAGATATAAACAAAAAGACTGGCTTACACAAATGTGACATTGGTGATTTATTCATATTAAATCAAATGAGAATAATATATTACTAAAGATTAAGAATTCATTGAAAAGAGACAGGAAGAAACAACAACTTAAACCCAAAAACCAATATGTTAACAAAAAGTAAACGAAAACAGAAAGTAAGTTTACACCATAGAAAAAGAAAAAAATAGTTAAATCTCCTGTCTGTGATGGTTTTGGCTAAAATCTAGTAATGAATCAGAAAGGTGTTGAGTGTGACAGGGAAACTAAACGAAAGTAAAGAAAGGTTAAAGAAACAGGAGAACAAGAGACAGAAAAACTCAGATGACGTATCTCACGTATTTTTGTTTTTAGCAAAGACCCAGGGTCTTTGCTTTCAAATGTATTACATGCATACATGAATATGATTTTGATTTCTGTTTTGTTGCTTCAAGGTTGCACTTAATTGAAGAAACTTGTAATGCTGTTATTATGAATGATTTTACAAGATATATTCTATTTGATTAACAAGTAATTTTTTTTTACTTTCAAAAGCTTGTTTGATAATTGTTCTCAGTAGTACATCAACAAAATCTTTGAATTTTTATTTCCATATTGGAACACATTGTGATTTTGCTATAGGCATCAGTGACAAAAATCACAACGTAATTACCAAAACAGAAGGGAAATTACTCCTTTTGCGAATTCATTCTCGTCTTTTCTTGACTTCACGGTGTTGAAACTTAAAGCTATAGACATGAATGTGTTCTTAAGAAGGATAGACAGAAAGACAGACAGACAGAGATGGAGACAGAGAGAGATGCAGACAGACAGACCAGACAGACAGCGAGAATTATACAAACATAATGTTAAATCTGTTGAAACGACATCATCATTATCAACACCACAGGCAAAAAATCAGACTGTTGAAAAAACAAGTTAACTGCAACGATGCTATTTCAATGAATTCAGCTTACAACGATCGAATAAGCATCAAGCTGCAATACTCTGCCAAATAATCAATGTCTAAAAACATGTTTACCGGCGTTGAATATTAAGCCAGTGTCCTTTAATTAATTGTATTCTTCTTCTCTGCACCAATACATTCCCACTGATCATAAACACTTTGATGTTCCTTATGTCTCACCTGTCAGCGTCACTGGGTTCAGCGTTGGTGGCTGCACTCTTTGGCACCACCACCTCCCTCCAGTCTGCTCTGTCTTGACTTTTGAGGACAGTGGAAGAGAGATATATAGACAGAGAGAAACACAGGGATGGACAGGGGAAGAGAGGGGGAGAGAAATAGAGAGAGAGCTTTATTTGTCTATCTCTCTCTATCTTAGTCTTTTTATCTTGGTCTATCTGACTCTCTCTCTCTCTCTCTCTCTCTCTCTCTCTCTCTCTCTTTCTCTATTGCTCGCTCAATCACTCCCTTTCTCTCTCACACATCGCTGAGGCCTCACAAGTCTCAAAAATATGCAGTATGTCTATTGACTTATATTGAAATGTTTACTTCATACTGCCAGTTCTTGATTCCTCAAGATAAACAGCAATAGTACCACACATACCTGTGGCTTTCCAGTTCAAGACACACGTTAAAACTTATCAGCAAAAAGATGTTGGACAAAGCATGAGGTGGGGCAGGGGAAGAAATTCAAATAACAAGAATACCTGAATTTTTCTGAGACATACACACAGAGAGACAGTGGAACAGAGATATATAGACAGAGAGAAACATAGTAATGGAGAGGGGAGAGAAATAGAGAGAGTGAGAAACAGACAGACAGACAGAGAGAGAGAGAGAGAGAGATAGAGAGAGACAGAGGGAGGGGGAAAATCTTTCCTTAAGAGTAGTGATAAATTATATTCGTAAGTGTGTGTTGTTTGTGTTCGTAAGCGTGTGTTGTTTGTGCCAACACTGAGGAGATGATTTGTTGCTGCGTAGTCTACATAATTTTTAATTATTCCATCTTTGGCACAGTGTCAGAAAGGCGTGCAAACTGGGTGGTGTCATGTTCCTATAGGACAAACACTGTCATAACATACATGATCTTTAGTATCCAGTTTTCATGATCAGCACACATAATACATGTATATACTGGTAGGAAGCTACGACACCAGTAGGTCTGCATACCAGTTGACCAGGGAAACTAGAAAAAGCTACACCCTTTACCCATTAGGTGGAGGTGTTACATCGAATGAAACCCAGAACTTCCCAGTTGCAAGTTTGAACATTCACCCAATTCACCACTGCACCAGTATAAAAATAACAAATTTTATTTTCCAGCGTAATAGATATAAACAAAAAGACCAGCGTACATATCTGATATTGGCGATTTATTTATATTAAAGCAAATGAGAATAATATACTGTTAAAGATTGAGAATTTACCGAAAAGAGACACGAAGAAGCATCAACATAAACCCAAAACCCATATATTAACAAAAAGAAAACGAAAACAAAAAGTAAGATTACACCAAACATCAAGAAAAAGTATTAAAAACTCCTGTCTGTGATGGTTTTGGCTAAAACCTAGTAATGAATCAGGAAGGTGTTGAGTGTGACAGGGAAACTAAACGAAAATGATGAAAGGTTAAAGAAATACAAAAACCGAGAGACAGAAAAACTCAGATAGCGTATTTCAGGTATTCTTGCTTTTAGCAAAGACCCAGGGTCTTCGCTTTCAAAAGTATTCTCGAGACGACAAAATATTCGTATGATTTTGTGTTTTATTGTGTTGCTTTAAAGTTGCACTGAATTGAAGAAACTTTTAATGCTCTTATTATGAATGATTTTACAAGATATATTCTATTTCATTAACAAGTAATTTTTTTACTTCCAAACGTTTGTTTGATAATTCTTTCAGTAGTACATCAAGAAAATCTTTTAAATCTTATTTCCAATTTGGAACACACTGTGATTTTGCAATAGGCATCAGTGACATTAATCACAACGTAATTACAAAAAGAGAAGGGAAGTTACTCATTTTGGGAATTCATTCTCATCTTTTGCTGACTTCACGGTATTGACACTTACAGCTATAGACATGAGTGTGTTATTAAGACGGACAGACAGAAAGACAGACAAACAGAGGGGGAGACAGACAGAGAGGCAGACTGACAGACCAGACAGACAGCGAGAATTAAACAAACATTATGTTAAATCTGTTGAAACGATATTATCATTATCAACACCACAAGCAAAAACTCAGACTATTGAAAAAACAAGTTACTTGCAGCAATGACGTTTCAATGAATTCAGCTTACAACGATCGAATAAGCATCAAGCTACACTTCTCTGCGAACTAATCAAGGTTTAAAAACCTCTTCACCAGCGTTGATTATTTGACCAGTGTCCTTTTTATTAATTGTATTCTTCTTCTCTGCACCAACACATCCCCACTGATTATTAATATTTTGCTACTATGAATTTCTCCTGTCTCAGCTTTCAGCGTCACTGGTTCAGTTTTCGTCGCTACATTCCTTGGAACCACAAGCCCCCTCCAGGCTGCTCTTTTGTGGACTATTTTTTGACTATTTAGACCACTGATGTTGGTTATATTCTCAATATATGAGATGTGGGGTCTCCTTTTCTTCCTTTTTGTCTGTTTTTCCTTGAAAAATTGTTGCCATGAGATCCGTGTTCTTGCTGCATGACACATGACCAATGTATTTTAGTCTTCTCTTGTTGATGTCTGCCAGTAGTTTTCTGGTGATATCAAGTTATTCCAGAACACTTTCAGTCGTTCTTCTATCTATCCCTTTGACATGTAGTATTCTCAAAAGAGGAGTCAGGCAAGCTTGTGTTCTGCCAAAGATCTGTTTTCACTTTACATCGAAAACATCATGAGAAACTTAGAAGAATGCCCTGGAATAAAGGTTGGAGGAAATATGATCAACAATTTTTGATATGCAGATGACACCGTGCTAATTACAGAAAACGAAAAGGACCTACAAAACCTTGTGAACATAATAGAAATAGAAAGCAAAAATAAAGGGTTGAGGCTAAACAGCAAGAAGACGGAAGTCATGGTAATCAGTAAAAAACAAAAAAATCCCCTCATGCAAAAAAACAGCGCAACCTTCAGACAGGTTGAAAGGTTTAAATACCTGGAACAGGAACAATCATCTCACCAGAAGGCAGATGCACATCAGAGATAGCCAGCAGAATCGGCCAAGAGAAAACAGCATTCAGAAAGATGAAAATCATTCTTACCAACAAATGCCTATCAGTTAACATCAGGAAGAGAGTTCTGGAATGTTATGTAGAACCAATAATGTTATACGGTTGTGAGGCATGGACGGTCACCTAGTAAAGCCAGAACAAGATTGAGACAGCCAAGATGTGGTTTCTAAGAAAGATGTTGAGAGTTCCATGGACAGCAAAGAAAACAAACGAGACAGTCTTGATGGAGGTAGACACAAGACGATCATTCATAAGGAAGATTACGAAAAGACAGGCAACATTTTTTTTGCCATTTTATGAGGAAAGGGGAATTAGAGCATCTGGTCACAATGGGAAAGCTGGAAGGAAAGAGAGCACCCAGTAGACCCTGGGAGAAACTATTGGACGGACTTGCAGGATGCCTGAGGACAGACAGGGTGGAAGATGTGCTTTTGGCAACAAAGGATAGATACATATGGAAGGCCATGATCGCCATCACCAATAAAGCCACATCTCTGCTTCCTCAGTTCTTCTGCAATCAGCTTTTCTCAGAGTCCAGGATACGCAGTCAAAAATCATGACAGCCAGACCGAACATTTCAGACGTCTAATTTTCAGGCCATTTGGTATGTCTCTGTCTTTTCAGATGTTGTTGAATTGGACCAGTTTTTGCTCTGCCATTACAGTTCACATTTTGATGTCTTTGGAGCAGGTTCCATCATCAGTTGTTACAGAACCAAGATATTTGAAAAACCTTAACATTTTCTGAAGGAACTTGTGCAATTTAGATGTCATGACTCTTTTCAGTATCTTTGCCTTTTATATGTAGCACTTTTGTTCTCTTAATGTTCAAGTCTAGGTCAGCCTTTTTGTCAGCTGCATCCACCCTGTATAGAATTCTTTTCATACTGGAAATGTTATCTGCTAATAGCGCAGTATCATCGGCATAGTGGTGGTTTGTAAGTATTTCTCTCTCTCTTCTTTCTGCCCATGCATTCTATATATCAGCATCTCTCATGACTTGTTCCAAGTCGATATTAAAGAGATATGGTGATGGCATACAAACTTGCCTAACTCTCCTGTGGATGTTGAAGAATTCGCATTTCTGATTTTTCTAACTGTACCCTGTGTTTAAATGTTTACTTCCTATTGTCAGTTCTTGATTCTTCGAAATAAACAGCAATACTCCCACACATTCTCGTGGCTACCTGTCAGAAGACAAGTTAAAACTCATCAGCAAAAACAGACGTTGGGAAAAGCATGAGGGGAGAAAACAAAATTCAAAGAACAAGAATATCTGAATTTTTCTGAGACATAGCCAGAGAGAGACAGTGGAACAGAGAGATATACCCAGAGGGAAACATAATGATGGAGAGGGGAGAGAGAGGGTGGCAGAGAAAGACAGACAGAGAGACAGGCAGACAAACAGACAGACATGAGAGAGAGTGAGTGAGAGAAACAGAGAGACAGACAAACAGACAGACAGAGAGAGAGAGAGAGAGAGAGAGAAAAGAGAGAGAGACAGAGAATGATTGAGATAGATGGGTAGGTAGACAGATAGATAGGTAGGGAGAGGGAGAGAGAGAGAGAGAGAGAGAGAGAGAGAGAGAGAGAGAGAAGAGAGAATTTTTTTTCTTAAGAGTAAGGATGATTTGTTTGCATTCGTAAGCATAATTTGTTTCTGCCCAACACTGCGCAGATGGTTTGTTGTTGCATAGTTTACATATTCCATCTCTGGTACACCGTCAGAAAGGCTTGGAAATTTCGGTGGTTCCATGCTCCCATAGGACAACCATTATCATAACATACATGATAGAAAGCTAAGACACCAGTAGGTCTCCATACCAGTTGACCAGGGAGACTGGGAAAATCTACCCCCTTTACCTATTAGTCAGATGTGTTACAGTGAATCAAACCCAGGACTTTCCAGCTGAAAATTTGAACATTCACCCAATTCACCACTGCACCAGTATGAATAAAACGAAGCTTTATTTTCCAACGTAATAGATATAAACAAAAAGACCGGCTTACGTATGTGATATTGGTGATCTGTTTATATTAAATCAAATGAGAATAATATACTGCTAAGGGTTGAGATTTCATTGAAAAGAGACACAGAGAAGCAACAACATAAACCCAAAATCCATATATCAACAAAAAGCAAACGGAAACAAAAAGTAAGAGATTACACATACAAATCAAAAACAACCCAAAAAACAAAGGAGTAAAAACTCCTCTCTGTGATGGTTTTGGCTAAAATCTAGTGATGAATCAGAAAGGTGTTGTGTGTGACAGGGAAACTAAACGAAAATAATGAAAGTTTACAGAAACAGGAAAACAAGAGACAGAAAAACTGTGATAGCGTATCTAAGGTATTTTTGTTTTTAGCAAAGACCCAGGGTCTTCGCTCTCAAAGGCATTTTATGTACGTAAAAAGATGCTTGTGTATTTCATCATGTTGCTTTTAAGTTGCACTGAATTGAAGAAACTTTTAATGCTCTTATTGTGAATGATTTTACAAGATATATTCTATTTCATTAACAAGTAATTTTTTTTACTTCCAAACGTTTGTTTGATAATTCTTTCAGTAGTACATCAAGAAAATCTTTTAAATCTTATTTCCAATTTGGAACACACTGTGATTTTGCTATAGGCATCAGTGACATTAATCACAACGTAATTACAAAAAGAGAAGGGAAGTTACTCATTTTGGGAATTCATTCTCATCTTTTGCTGACTTCACGGTATTGACACTTACAGCTATAGACATGAGTGTGTTATTAAGACGGACAGATAGAAAGACAGACAAACAGAGGGGGAGACAGACAGAGAGGCAGACTGACAGACCAGACAGACAGCGAGAATTAAACAAACATTATGTTAAATCTGTTGAAACGATATTATCATTATCAACACCACAAGCAAAAACTCAGACTATTGAAAAAACAAGTTACTTGCAGCAATGACGTTTCAATGAATTCAGCTTACAACGATCGAATAAGCATCAAGCTACACTTCTCTGCGAACTAATCAAGGTTTAAAAACCTCTTCACCAGCGTTGATTATTTGACCAGTGTCCTTTTTATTAATTGTATTCTTCTTCTCTGCACCAACACATCCCCACTGATTATTAATATTTTGCTACTATGAATTTCTCCTGTCTCAGCTTTCAGCGTCACTGGTTCAGTTTTCGTCGCTACATTCCTTGGAACCACAAGCCCCCTCCAGGCTGCTCTTTTGTGGACTATTTTTTGACTATTTAGACCACTGATGTTGGTTATATTCTCAATATATGAGATGTGGGGTCTCCTTTTCTTCCTTTTTGTCTGTTTTTCCTTGAAAAATGGTTGCCATGAGATCTGTGTTCTTGCTGCATGACACATGACCAATGTATTTTAGTCTTCTCTTGTTGATGTCTGCCAGTAGTTTTCTGGTGATATCAAGTTATTCCAGAACACTTTCAGTCGTTCTTCTATCTATCCCTTTGACATGTAGTATTCTCAAAAGAGGAGTCAGGCAAGCTTGTGTTCTGCCAAAGATCTGTTTTCACTTTACATCGAAAACATCATGAGAAACTTAGAAGAATGCCCTGGAATAAAGGTTGGAGGAAATATGATCAACAATTTTTGATATGCAGATGACACCGTGCTAATTACAGAAAACGAAAAGGACCTAAAAAACCTTGTGAACATAATAGAAATAGAAAGCAAAAATAAAGGGTTGAGGCTAAACAGCAAGAAGACGGAAGTCATGGTAATCAGTAAAAAACAAAAAATCCCCTCATGCAAAAAAAACAGCGCAACCTTCAGACAGGTTGAAAGGTTTAAATACCTGGAACAGGAACAATCATCTCACCAGAAGGCAGATGCACATCAGAGATAGCCAGCAGAATCGGCCAAGAGAAAACAGCATTCAGAAAGATGAGAAAATCATTCTTACCAACAAATGCCTATCAGTTAACATCAGGAAGAGAGTTCTGGAATGTTATGTAGAACCAATAATGTTATACGGTTGTGAGGCATGGACGGTCACCTAGTAAAGCCAGAACAAGATTGAGACAGCCAAGATGTGGTTTCTAAGAAAGATGTTGAGAGTTCCATGGACAGCAAAGAAAACAAACGAGACAGTCTTGATGGAGGTAGACACAAGACGATCATTCATAAGGAAGATTACGAAAAGACAGGCAACATTTTTTTGCCATTTTATGAGGAAAGGGGAATTAGAGCACCTGGTCACAATGGGAAAGCTGGAAGGAAAGAGAGCACCCAGTAGACCCTGGGAGAAACTATTGGACGGACTTGCAGGATGCCTGAGGACAGACAGGGTGGAAGATGTGCTTTTGGCAACAAAGGATAGATACATATGGAAGGCCATGATCGCCATCACCAATAAAGCCACATCTCTGCTTCCTCAGTTCTTCTGCAATCAGCTTTTCTCAGAGTCCAGGATACGCAGTCAAAAATCATGACAGCCAGACCGAACATTTCAGACGTCTAATTTTCAGGCCATTTGGTATGTCTCTGTCTTTTCAGATGTTGTTGAATTGGACCAGTTTTTGCTCTGCCATTACAGTTCACATTTTGATGTCTTTGGAGCAGGTTCCATCATCAGTTGTTACAGAACCAAGATATTTGAAAAACCTTAACATTTTCTGAAGGAACTTGTGCAATTTAGATGTCATGACTCTTTTCAGTATCTTTGCCTTTTATATGTAGCACTTTTGTTCTCTTAATGTTCAAGTCTAGGTCAGCCTTTTTGTCAGCTGCATCCACCCTGTATAGAATTCTTTTCATACTGGAAATGTTATCTGCTAATAGCGCAGTATCATCGGCATAGTGGTGGTTTGTAAGTATTTCTCTCTCTCTTCTTTCGCCCATGCATTCTATATATCAGCATCTCTCATGACCTTGTTCCAAGTCGATATTAAAGAGATATGGTGATGGCATACAACTTGCCCTAACTCTCCTGTGGATGTTGAAGAATTCGCATTTCTGATTTTTCTAACTGTACCCTGTGTTTAAATGTTTACTTCCTATTGTCAGTTCTTGATTCTTCGAAATAAACAGCAATACTCCCACACATTCTCGTGGCTACCTGTCAGAAGACAAGTTAAAACTCATCAGCAAAAACAGACGTTGGGAAAAGCATGAGGGGAGAAAACAAAATTCAAAGAACAAGAATATCTGAATTTTTCTGAGACATAGCCAGAGAGAGACAGTGGAACAGAGAGATATACCCAGAGGGAAACATAATGATGGAGAGGGGAGAGAGAGGGTGGCAGAGAAAGACAGACAGAGAGACAGGCAGACAAACAGACAGACATGAGAGAGAGTGAGTGAGAGAAACAGAGAGACAGACAAACAGACAGACAGAAGAGAGAGAGAGAGAGAGAAAAGAGAGAGAGACAGAGAATGATTGAGATAGATGGGTAGGTAGACAGATAGATAGGTAGGGAGAGGGAGAGAGAGAGAGAGAGAGAGAGAGAGAGAGAGAGAGAGAGAGGATAGAGAACTTTTTTTCTTAAGAGTAAGGATGATTTGTTTGCATTCGTAAAGCGCCCAACACTGCGCAGATGGTTTGTTGTTGCATAGTTTACATATTCCATCTCTGGTACACCGTCAGAAAGGCTTGGAAATTTCGGTGGTTCCATGCTCCCATAGGACAACCATTATCATAACATACATGATAGAAAGCTAAGACACCAGTAGGTCTCCATACCAGTTGACCAGGGAGACTGGGAAAATCTACCCCCTTTACCTATTAGTCAGATGTTTACAGTGAATCAAACCCAGGACTTTCCAGCTGGAAATTTGAACATTCACCCAATTCACCACTGCACCAGTATGAATAAAACGAAGCTTTATTTTCCAACGTAATAGATATCAAACAAAAAGACCGGCTTACGTATGTGATATTGGTGTCTGTTTATATTAAATCAAATGAGAATAATATACTGCTCAGATTGAGATTTCATTGAAAAGAGACACAGAGAAGCAACAACATAAACCCAAAATCCATATATCAACAAAAAGCAAACGAAACAAAAAGTAAGAGATTACACCATACAAAACAAAAACAACCCAAAAAACAAAGGAGTAAAAACTCCTCTCTGTGATGGTTTTGGCTAAAATCTAGTGATGAATCAGAAAGGTGTTGTGTGTGACAGGGAAACTAAACGAAAATAATGAAAGTTTACAGAAACAGGAAAACAAGAGACAGAAAAACTGTGATAGCGTATGTAAGGTATTTTTGTTTTTAGCAAAGACCCAGGGTCTTCGCTCTCAAAGGCATTTTATGTACGTAAAAAGATGCTTGTGTATTTCATCATGTTGCTTTTAAGTTGCACTGAATTGAAGAAACTTTTAATGCTCTTATTGTGAATGATTTTACACGATATATTCTATTTTATCAACAAGTAATGTTTTACCTTCAAAAGCTTGTTTGATAACTTTTTTTCAGTAGTACATCAAACAAAATCTTTGAACTTTTATTTCCATTTTGGAACACATTGTGATTTAGCTGTAGGCATCAGTGACATAAATCACAACGTAATTACAAAATGAGAAGGGAAGTTACTCCTTTTGTGAATTCATTCTCATCTTTTGCTGACTTCACGGTCTTGAAACTTAAGGCTATAGACATGAGTGTGTTAAGATGGACAGACAGAAAGACAGACAGACAGAGAGGGAGACAGAGAGGGAAGCAGATAGACAGACCAGACAAACAGTGAAAATTAAACAAAAATTATGGTAAATCTGCTGAAACGACATCATCATTATCAACACCACAGGAAAAAAATCAGTCTATTTAAAAAAAATGGTTAACTGCAGCGATGACATTTCAATGAATTCAGCTTACAACGATTGAATAAGCATCAAGCTACACTACTCTGCGAAATAATCAGTCTAAAAACATGTTTACCATCGTTGAATATTCAGCCAGTGTCATTTTGGTAATTGTATTCTTCTTCTCTGCACCAACACATTTCCAGTGATTATTAATATTTTGATACCATAAGTCTCACCTGTCTCACCTGTCAGCGTCACTGGGTTCAGCGTTGGTGGCTGCACTCTTTGGCACCATCACGTCCCTCCAGGCTGCTCTGCCTTGCCTTTTGTGGACAATTTCGTGGCTATTTAGGCCACTGATGTTGATTAAATTCTCAATGTCTGAGATTGGAGGCCTGTCATTCTTTTTGCAACTGTTTTTCTCTTGGAAGATAGTTGCCATAAGGCCCTTGTTCTTGCTGCAAGATGCATGGCCTATGTACCTTGTTGATGTCTGCTAGTAGTTTTCTGGTGGTATCAAGTTCTTTCAGAACACTTTTATTAGATTTTCTATCTGTCCATTTGACATGTAGTAGTCCCCAATAAAACCATATCGCTGCTGCCTCAATTCGTCTGCGATGTTTGTTTTCAGAGTCCAGGCTTCGCAGCCATAAAATTATGGATGGCTTGATCAAACGATGTAGAAGTCTAATTTTCAGGCCATTTGGTACGCCTATGTCTTAACATATGTCGTTGAGGTGGACCATTCTTTGCTTTGCTATTCCAGTTCATATTTTGATGTCTTTGGAGCAGGTTCCATCATCAGTTTTTACAGAACCAAAATATTTGAAAACCTTAACATTTTTCTGAAGGAACTTTGTTAATTAAAATGTCATGATTGTGTTCAGTGGTTTTAAGTTTGATATGTAACACTTTTGTTTTCTTGGCGTTCAAGTTTAGGCCAGCCGTTTTGCCAGCTCTTCTACCCTGTATAGAATTATTTCCATAGTAGTAATGTTGCTGAAGTCATGGTGATCAGTAAAAAACATGAAATCCCCTCATGCAAAATAACAGCAAATGGCACAACCTTGACACAGGTTAATAAGTTCAAATACCTGGGAACGGTCATTTCATCAGACGGCAGATGCACATCGGAAATAGCTGGCAAAATCGGCCAAGCCAAAACAGCATTCAAGAAGATGACAAGCATTCTTACCAACAAATGCCTATCAATTAACATCAGAAAGAGAGTCCTTGAGTGTTATATAGAACCAATACTGTTGTACGGATGCGAGACGTGGACAGTCAGCAAGCAAAGCCAGAGCAGGATCGAGGCAGCCGAGATGTGGTTTCTCAGAAGAATGTTGAGAGTACCATGGACAGCAAAGAAAACAAACGAGACAGTCTTGATGGAGGCAGACACAAGTCGATCACTGATAAGGAAGATTAGGAAAAGACAAGGAACATTGATAGGCCATTTTATGAGGAAGGGGGATTTGGAGCACCTGGTCACAACGGGAAAGCTGGAGGGAAAGAGAGCACCAGGTAGACCCAGGGAGAGAATGCTGGACGGACTTGCAGAGTGGCTGGGGATGAAGAGGGTGGGGGAGATGCTGGGTGCAACGAGAGATAGAGATGGTTGGAAGTCCATGGTCGCCAACGACATGCGGCAGGGCACCTGATGATGATGATGATGAATGTTGCCTACTGATAATATCATCAGCATAGCGCATGTTTGTAAGTTTTTTCCCCCATCTTTATGCTCATGCCGATCACCATTTCTCATGACTTGTTCCGTGTAGATGTTAAGGGGATACGGTGAGAGTACACAACTTTGTCTAATGCTCCTGTAGATGTTGAAAAAATCATATTTCTGATTGTTCCATCTAACTGTAGCCTTTTGGTCTTTGTATAATGAAATGTTTAGGGAAGCCCATTTTGATCATAACATTAAACAGGGGAAGATGGATGACGTTGTCAAATGTTTTGATATAGTCTATGAAGGTCACAAAAGCTTGTTTTTCAATGCTTTTTATTTCTCTATGAGTACTTGTAACACAAATAACATGTCAGTTGCGCCACTGTTGTATCTGTAGCCTGCCTGCCTGCCTTTTTCTCGTTCTTTGTCTCTTTTTTCTAATTTTTTTCGTTCATTCTTTCTTTCTTTACTTTTTTGTCATTCCTTTCTGCCATTACTTTCTTCTCTCTCTCTCTCTCTCTCTTCTCTCTCTCTCCTCTCTTTCTCTCTCTTTCTCTCTTTCTCTCTCTCTCTCTCTTTCTCTGTCTCTGTCTGTCTGTCTGTCTGTCTTCTCTCTCTCTCTCTCTCTCTCTCTCTCTCTCTCTCTCCCTCTCTCTCTCATACGAAAATGAACAGTGCTTGTTATTTCAGTGTTTCATGTACGCAGAACTTAGAAAAAGATTTTTAGGCACATTAGTTGATGTGCCCATGCACATTCTGTTTAAAACAACAAAAGACCAGCATAGACACAATCCATCAGGATATATTTTTCATACCATCAATAGAATGGAAAAGTGCATGGAGGGGAAATGGCATTGAAATATTGCAGACATGCTCTTAGCGCTTAGAGTCAACCTGGAATCCTACTCAATTTACAACTTAAAAAAATTATCACAACAGAATTATTTGCTGGGTTTCAGCCATTTGATTGTTAGTAAACTGATTATTTTGTTGATCGCACATTTGTGAATTAATTTTTTTTTTTTTTTTTTTTTTTTGTCAACTGATATCTGAATGCACTGTTGATGCAAGCGACGATTTAATTGATGAATAACTGTTGAGTTGGGTTGATTGAATGATTGATTGAATGATGATTGATTGAATGATTGATTGATTGATTGTGAGTGAGTGAGTGATGAGTGAGTGGTGAGTGAGTGAGTGGTGATTGATTGGTTGATTGATTGATGATTGATTGACTGAGCAAATTAACTGTGGAGTAAGTGAATCATTAGTTGACTAATTCGTTCAATTAATGATTGGTCATTGATTGTTAATCATTTTCATTTTTTTTGTTTATTTGGTGATTTATTCGATAATTGGCCAAATTATTGTTACCCTTTTGATAAACCGGTGATTGGATATTTGTTGAATTAGAGAATTGGTGGACTTACTGTAGAGTTTATTGATCGCTTGATTGAATAAGGAATTGTCAACTTGATGATTTTCTGATTGACTGATCAGTCAGCTTGATTGATTGATTAATTAATAAGTTGGCAAATTTGACAATCTGTTCGATAAACCTTTGACTGATAAATAGACTACACAGACTTGAAGTACAGCCCTATGGATAAATGATTCATACGTGGATTGATTGATGGATAGATTGGTTCATTGATTGATTGTAAGATTGGTTATGTTTAATGACTGGTATACTGATGCGTTCCCTGGTCATGTCAATATTTTTGTATGCATGCGAAACATGGACCATAACAGCAGACATTGAAAGAAGGATACAGGCAATGGAGATGAGATGCTTCCGCAAACTCCTTGGTATCTCGTACATAGATCATATAACCAATAAAGAAGTGAAAACCCGAATCGAAAACGCCATCGGGCCGTATGAAGACCTCCTGACCTCAGTGAAAAGACGCAAACTGAGGTGGTACGGGCACGTCACACGATCATCTGGACTGGCCAAGACCGTCTTGCAGGGAACAGTTCAGGGAGGGAGACGAAGAGGCAGACAGAGAAAAAGATGGGAAGACAATATCAAAGAGTGGACTGGCCTTGAATGGAATATCATTCTGCGGAAAGCTGAGGACCGTGAGGAGTGGAGGAAGTTGGTTGCAAAATCTTCAATGGTGCCCCAACGGTCAACCAGACTACGGGACTGATGATGATGATGATGATACTGATTGATGTTTTGACAGATTATCCAGTGACGATGAAAAATATATGAATAGTCATGGGTTGAGCAATGGATTTACAGATATGTTGATCAACCATCCATTGACGAAAATCTATTTTATAGGAAATTATTACGATGTTCATATATAGTCAGACAGGTGTTGTAAGTGTATTATTATGTATCACGGATGAATTACCTTTGGAATTACTCCAGACTGGATTACATCGAATTGTAAAATAAGCTGGAAATGAACAAAATGCCACTCCCATCCCCACCCATCCCATTGTTGTATTGTGGCCCAAGGCTAATGCACATTAAAATGTCTGACTTTGAGTCTGAGTCTCTCTCTGTCTCTCTCTCTGTCTCTCTCTCTGTCTCTCTCTCTCTCTCTCTGTCTGTATGTCCCTCTCTCTTCTCTGTCTCTCTCTCTCTGTCTCTGTCTCTCTCTCTTTCTTTGTCTCTCTCTCTCTCTCTTTCTTTCTGTGTCTCTATGTCCGTCTCTCTCTCTGTCTCTCTGTCTCTTTCTCTTTCTCTGTCTCTCTGTCTCTCTGTCTCTCTGTCTCTCTCTCTCTCTGTCTGTCTCTATGTCCGTCTCTCTCTCTGTCTCTCTGTCTCTCTGTCTCTCTCTCTTTCTCTGTCTCTCTGTCTCTCTGTCTCTGTCTCTCTCTCTCTCTCTCTTTCTGTGTCTCTATGTCCGTCTCTCTCTCTCTGTCTCTCTGTCTCTGTCTCTCTGTCTCTCTCTCTCTTTCTGTGTCTCTATGTCCGTCTCTCTCTCTCTGTCTCTGTCTCTCTCTCTGTCTCTCTCTCTGTCTGTGTCTCTATGTCCGTCTCTCTCTCTGTCTCTCTGTCTCTCTGTCTCTCTGTCTCTCTCTTTCTCTCTCTCTCTCTCTGTCTCTCTCTCTCTCTCTCTCTCTCTCTCTCTCTCTCTTTCTTTTTTGCTTTCTTTCTTTGATTACGTTTTTTGTTTTGTTTTCTTTCCTTTTCCCTTCCTTTCTCTTTTTATGTTCTTTCATATTTTCTGTCTTTCTTTCTAATTCACTGAGCCTTTCTGACCCTCTCTTACTTCCTTTCTTTCTTTCTTTCT
>CM060308.1:5199482-5201982 GCA_030674185.1 Monoplex corrugatus | reverse complement strand
GAGACAGACAGACAGACAGAACAGAAACTCAGAGATGAGACAGACAAATAAACAAACAGGCAACCACACAGACAAACAGGCAGACTGTTCTAGAAAGAAAAAAAAAGCACCACCTAATCAGTTTCCACAAACACAACGCAGAAACGCTGGAGTCTAAATATACCACCTCAAGCAGTCACCACCGTCAGCGAGCCCAAGTCACCTGAGTCTTCTCCCTTTACTTGTCTGTCTCTCTTCATGACAGAAACTGATCCTCACAGATTACTGCGTTGACACTGGAACTAGACACGAAGGTGAGGATCGGGGACATGGCATGTGCTTCAGGAGGTAGGGGATAGTAAAGGAGAGGAGGTCATTGGGGGTGGGGGGGGAGGAGGAGAGGGGGGTGCAGGGGGTTGCGGCAAAAGGGATCAGTAAAGGACAGTTATGGAGAAGGGTGCATAAGTTTAGCAGACCAAAGCAAAGAGTGTAAATTTATTTGTGT
This sequence comes from Monoplex corrugatus, assembly GCA_030674185.1. NCBI lineage: Eukaryota > Metazoa > Mollusca > Gastropoda > Littorinimorpha > Ranellidae > Monoplex > Monoplex corrugatus. Next base: position 5,201,498 of record CM060308.1, on the reverse strand, counting down.
GCGTGTTGTGTGTGTGTGTGTGTGTGTGTGTGTGTGTGTGTGTGTGTGTGTGTGTGGTTTGTGTGTGTTTGTGTGTGTGTGTGTGTGTGTCTGTGTGTATGTGTGTGTGTATGTGTGTGTGTATGAGTCTGTGTGTCTGTGTCGGTTTCTGTGTGGTGTGTGTGTGTGTCTGTTGTGTGTGTGTGTCTGTGTGTGTCTGTTGTGCGTGTCTGGTGTGTGTCTGTGTGTGTGTGTGTGTGTGTGTGTAGGGGGTGTATGTCTGTGTGTGTGTGTGTGTGTGTGTGTGTGTGTGTGTGTAGGGGTGAGTATGTGTGTATGTCTGTGTGTGTATCTATGTGCGTACGCGTATATGTGTATGTGTGTGTGTAGGGGATGTATGTGTGTATGTGTGTGTGCTGTGTGTGTGTATGTTGTGTGTGTGTGTGTGTGTGTGTGTGTGTGTGTATGTGTGTGTTTGCGTGTGCGTGTGCGCGTGCTGATATGTGTGCGTGGGTGCGTGTATGTGTGAATCTGTCTGTTTGCCTGTGTGCCTTTATGTCCACGTTTTTCTTTTAGTCTAGACGAATATCTGTGTGAGTTCATGTTTGAATGTCTTCGTACATATGCATGTGTGCATGTCAACATTCACATGTGGTTAGCTTCTTCCTAAAGACGAGTCATTAGAAAGCCAAAGTGCTATTTTCTTTTTCTTTATTTTTTTTAATATTCATTAGTATATTTATTAGAGATAGAGGAGAGAGAGACAGAGACAGCAGACAGACAGACAGAACAAACAGATGTAGAGAAATAGCAGAGGCAGAGAGACAGTAAGACAGAGAGACTGGGAAACAGAAACAGACGGACAAAGAGAAAGAGATAGGATGAGACATAGCTAGACAGGCATATAGACAAAGACACAGCAAAAGACACAAAGAGCAAGAGATAGGATGAAACATAGCTAGACAGGCATATAGACAAAGACACAGCAAAAGACACAAAGAGAAAGAGATAGGATGAAACATAGCTAGACAGGCATATAGACAAAGACACAGCAAAAGACACAAAGAGCAAGAGATAGGATGAAACATAGCTAGACAGGCATATAGACAAAGACACAGCAAAAGACACAAAGAGAAAGAGATAGGATGAAACAAAGCTAGACAGGCATATAGACAAAGACACAGCAAAAGACACAAAGAGAAAGAGATAGGATGAAACAAAGCTAGACAGGCATATAGACAAAGACACAGCAAAAGACACAGACAAAGAGCAAGAGATAGGATGAGACATAGCTAGACAGGCATACAGACAAACACACAGCAAAAAACACAAACACAATGGACAGACACATAGCAGACAAACAAAGGGGAAAGAATAGCACAGAGACAGACAGAAAGAGATAGAGAGCAGGGAGGGGGAGGGAGAAAGAGAGACAGAGAAACACAGAGAGAAAGAAAAACAGAGAGGGACAGAGACAGACAGACAGAGAGAGACAGACAAAAGTGAAGTGAGACAGAGACAGGAAAACAAAGAGAGACAGAGAGACAAAGAGAGAGACAGAGTCAAAGACAGACAAACAGACAGACAGAGAAAGAGACAGAGAGACAGACAGTGAGATAAGGAAACAGGGTAACAGAAACAGACAGACAAACAGATAAAGAGAGAGATAGAATGAGACAAAGACAGACAGGCATATAGATAGACAAAGACACAGCCATAGACAAAGACATAACACACAGACAAACGAACAAACAAAGGGGGAAAAACAGCACAAATCACGCCCTAGAAACAAAGTCACTACCTACATAATTATATCTGATTTCAGTTTGACCTTAAGTGTCGTCTTTTAGCTCACACTGACTTACTACTGTCTATTGTGGCTGGCTGGGTTGAAACCATGTTGAAAGGTAAACGTGAGGGTCTGCAGGTGTCTCTTTGTCAGCTTGGGGGGTATAGCCATGCAGATTTGGGAGATAGGTTTGTATTTATATAAAGAGAAAAGTAAGTGTGAGTGAGTGAATGTTTGTGTTTGTGTTT
>CM060308.1:5166982-5176982 GCA_030674185.1 Monoplex corrugatus | reverse complement strand
TCCTCAGCCACCCTGCGAGTCTGTCCAATATTTTCTTCCTGGGTCTGCCTGGTGTTCTCTTTCCTTGCAACTTCCCTGTTGAGATCAGGTGTTGCAATTTCTCTTTCCTCATAAAACGTGCTATAAATGTTGGCTAGTCTTTTTTTTCTAATTCTCTTTATTAATGATCTTCTTCTGTCTGCCTCCTTCAACGCTGTCTCGTTTGTTTTCTTTGCTGTCCATGGAGCTCTCAACATTCTTCTGAGAAACCACATTTCAGTTGTCTCAATTTTATTCTGACTCTGCGTGTTGATAGAAAGCTGGTGGATAAGCTGAAGAGTCAAAGGGTTAAGGTGTTTTTTTTGCAGTTTGTGGGTAGGGTGCGGGAGTCAAAGGATTAGTTTACTCCGTAAACAGTGTCCAATGTTCAACGAATTCGTTTAATAACCAATGTCTGTTGTTTAACCTATTTGCCTAGTAACCATACCAATGTTCAACGAATTCGTTTAATAACCAATGTCTGTTGTTTAACCTATTTGCCTAGTAACCATACCAATGTTCAACGAATTCGTTTAATAACCAATGTCTGTTGTTTAACCTATTTGCCTAGTAACCATAACCAATGTTCAACGAATTCGTTTAATAACCAATGTCTGTTGTTTACCCTATTTGCCTAGTAACCATAACCAATGTTCAACGAATTCGTTTAATAACCAATGTCTGTTGTTTACCCTATTTGCCTAGTAAGCATAGCCTTTTCTTTTCCAAAAATTCATCCTGTAACCAGTATCTGTAGTCCATTTAATTTGCTAAGTGTTCAATGCTTATTGCAGGCATGCTTTATCCGTTAATCAGAGTCTGTAGTTTGCTAGGCATACTTCGCAGACACTGTCTATATAACAGCTAACTAGCCCTTCAATTATTGACTGTTGTTTCTGCTATTAGCGTATTTTGTTCAGCAGTTTGCCCAGTAAACAGCGCCTTATTTCTGTCTCTGTGTCTGGCAGGCTGGCTGGCTGGCTAGTTGTATGTCTGTCTGTCTGTCTGTCTGTCTGTCTGTCTGTCTGTCTCTCTCTCTCTCACTCTCTCTCTCACACACACACACACATACACACACACACACTCTCTCTCTCTCTCTCTCTCTCTCTCTCTCTCTCTTCTCTCTCTGTGTCTGTGTCTGTGTCTGTCTCTGTCACTGTTTCCTCTCTCTCTTTCACTGCCTGTCTCTGTCTCTCTCTCTCCCTCCCTCCCTCTCTCTCTGTTTATCTGTCTCTCTCTCTATTTCTCTCTCTCTCCCTCTCTGTGTGTCTGTGTGTGTGTGTGTGTGTGTCTGTGTGTCTGTCTGTCTGTGTGTCTGTCACTCTCTCTGTGTCTCTCTCAGGCACTCACACACACACACACACACACACACACAAACACACACACACACACACGCATACACACACACACACATACACACACACACACTCATATGCTCTTCCTGTTTCTATTCCCCTTCCCCACATCGCTTTTTTTACGTATTTATTTTTTCATTTATTCAATTGTTTATTTACTTATTTATTTATTTATCATTATTATCATTGTTATTAGCATTTATTATTTACTTTTTGTTGTTGTTTATTTGTCTAAAATCACTTAAGTGAATAGACATTAAACCAATGACCACCACCACCACACACACTCATTTTGTCTACAAAATAATTATCTGTGTTACGTCCAGACAAACAATCCATATTTTACATCAATATAATCATTTCTTAACAATCAGTATTCGTTATACGTCCGAAACAGTTATCATTAGTTTCACCTCCGTATAAGCCTGCTTTGTCTTATAATCATTTTCTTTTGTCCCTACAAATATTGTTTCTTATACACTCATATTTTATGTTTCATCACATAATCATTATTTGTGTTATGTCCCAGACAGTCAATCCGTGTTTAACACGAATATAATCATATTTATGCCAGCACAATCAGTATGTCTTATACTTCCAACCAAATAGCTTAAGTTTCACCTCCGTATAATCGTGCCTGTCAATTAATATCAGGAAGAGAGTTCTTGAATGTTATATAGAACCAATACTGTTGCACGGACGCAAGGCGTGGACAGTCAACAAACAAAGCCAGAACAAGATTGAGGCACCCGAGATGTGGTTTCTAAGAAGAATGTTGAGAGTTCCATGGACAGCAAAGAAAACAAACGAGACAGTCTTGATGGAGGCAGACACAAGTAGATCACTCATAAGGAAGATTAGGAAAAGACAGGCAACATTTATAGGCCATTTTATGAGGAAAGGGGATTTGGAGCACCTGGTCACAACGGGAAAGCTGGAGGGAAAGAGAGCACCGGGTAGACCCAGGGAGGAAATGCTGGACGGACGTTTGGAGTGCTAGGGAGAGGAGGGTGGGGGAGATGCTAGGGGCAACGAGAGATAGAGACAGATGGAAGTCCATGATCGCCAACGCCATGCGGCAGGGCACCTGATGATGATGATAATCATGATATGTTTTACAGTCATTATTTGTTTTGCGTCCATACAATATTGTTTCTTTTACAATCATTCTTAGTGTTTCGTCCATACAATCATCATTTCTTTTGCAATCGTTATCTGTTTTAAGTCCATACAATCGTTATTTCTTTTACAATCAATCTTTGTTTCACGTCAATACAATCATTATTTCTTTTACAATCAATCTTTGTTTCACGTCAATACAATCATTATTTCTTTTACAATCAATCTTTGTTTTAAGTCCATACAATCATTATTTCTTTTAAAATCAATCTTTGTTTCACGTCAATACAATCATTATTATTTTTACAATCAATCTTTGTTTTACGTCCATACAATCATTATTTCTTTTACAATCAATCTTTGTGTCACGTCAATACATTCATTATTTCTTTTACAATCAATCTTTGTGTCACGTCAATACATTCATTATTTCTTTTACAATCAATCTTTGTGTCACGTCAATACATTCATTATTTCTTTTACAATCAATCTTTGTTTCACGTCCATACAATCATTATTTCTTTTACAATCAATCTTTGTTTCACGTCAATACATTCATTATTTCTTTTACAATCAATCTTTGTTCCACGTCCATACAATTATTATTTCTTTTACAATCAATCTTTGTTCCACGTCCATACAATCATTATTTCTTTTACAATCAATCTTTGTGTCACGTCAATACATTCATTATTTCTTTTACAATCAATCTTTGTTTCACGTCCATACAATCATTATTTCTTTTACAATCAATCTTTGTTTCACGTCCATACAATCATTATTTCTTTTACAATCAATCTTTGTTCCACGTCCATACAATCATTATTTCTTTTACAATCAATCTTTGTTTCACGTCAGTACAATCATTATTTCTTTTACAATCAATCTTTGTTTCACGTCAGTACAATCATTATTTCTTTTACAATCAATCTTTGTTTCACGTCAGTACAATCATTATTTCTTTTACAATCAATCTTTGTTTCACGTCAGTACAATCATTATTTCTTTTACAATCAATCTTTGTGTCACGTCAGTACAATCATTATTTCTTTTACAATCAATCTTTGTTTCACGTCAGTACAATCATTATTTCTTTTACAATCAATCTTTGTTCCACGTCCATACAATCATTATTTCTTTTATAATCAATCTTTATTTTATGTCAATACAATCATTATTTCTTTTACAATCAATCTTTGTGTCACGTCAGTACAATCATTATTTCTTTTACAATCAATCTTTGTTCCACGTCCATACAATTATTATTTCTTTTACAATCAATCTTTGTTCCACGTCCATACAATCATTATTTCTTTTACAATCAATCTTTGTTCCACGTCCATACAATCATTATTTCTTTTACAATCAGTCTTTGTTCCACGTCCATACAATCATTATTTCTTTTACAATCAATCTTTGTTCCACGTCCATACAATCATTATTTCTTTTACAATCAATCTTTGTTCCACGTCCATACAATCATTATTTCTTTTACAATCAGTCTTTGTTCCACGTCCATACAATCATTATTTCTTTTACAATCAATCTTTGTTCCACGTCCATACAATCATTATTTCTTTTACAATCAATCTTTGTTCCACGTCCATACAATCATTATTTCTTTTACAATCAATCTTTGTTCCACGTCCATACAATCATTATTTCTTTTACAATCAATCTTTGTTCCACGTCCATACAATCATTATTTCTTTTACAATCAATCTTTGTTTCATGTCAATTCAATCCTTATTTCTTTTACAATCAATCTTTGTTCCACGTCCATACAATCATTATTTCTTTAACAATTAGTCTTTGTTCCACGTCCATACAATCATTATTTCTTTTACAATCAATCTTTGTTCCACGTCCATACAATCATTATTTCTTTTACAATCAGTCTTTGTTCCACGTCCATACAATCATTATTTCTTTTACAATCAATCTTTGTTCCACGTCCATACAATCATTATTTCTTTTACAATCAGTCTTTGTTCCACGTCCATACAATCATTATTTCTTTTACAATCATCTTTGTTCCACGTCCATACAATCATTATTTCTTTTACAATCAATCTTTGTTCCACGTCCATACAATCATTATTTCTTTTACAATCAATCTTTGTTCCACGTCCATACAATCATTATTTCTTTTACAATCATCTTTGTTCCACGTCCATACAATCATTATTTCTTTTACAATCAGTCTTTGTTCCAGAGTCCATACAATCATTATTTCTTTTACAATCAGTCTTTGTTCCACGTCCATACAATCATTATTTCTTTTACAATCAGTCTTTGTTCCACGTCCATACAATCATTATTTCTTTTACAATCAGTCTTTGTTCCAGAGTCCATACAATCATTATTTCTTTTACAATCAGTCTTTGTTCAACGTCCATACAATCATTATTTCTTTTACAATCAGTCTTTGTTCCACGTCCATACAATCATTATTTCTTTTACAATCAATCATTGTTTCATGTCAATTCAATCCTTATTTCTTTTACAATCAATCTTTGTTCCACGTCCATACAATCATTATTTCTTTTACAATCAATCTTTGTTCCACGTCCATACAATCATTATTTCTTTTACAATCAGTCTTTGTTCCACGTCCATACAATCATTATTTCTTTTACAATCAATCTTTGTTCCACGTCCATACAATCATTATTTCTTTTACAATCAGTCTTTGTTCCACGTCCATACAATCATTATTTCTTTTACAATCAATCTTTGTTCCACGTCCATACAATCATTATTTCTTTTACAATCAGTCTTTGTTCCACGTCCATACAATCATTATTTCTTTTACAATCAGTCTTTGTTCCACGTCCATACAATCATTATTTCTTTTACAATCAATCTTTGTTCCACGTCCATACAATCATTATTTCTTTTACAATCAGTCTTTGTTCCAGAGTCCATACAATTATATTTCTTTTACAATCAGTCTTTGTTCCACGTCCATACAATCATTATTTCTTTTACAATCAGTCTTTGTTCAACGTCCATACAATCATTATTTCTTTTACAATCAAGTCTTTGTTCCACGTCCATACAATCATTATTTCTTTTACAATCAGTCTTTGTTCCACGTCCATACAATCATTATTTCTTTTACAATCATCTTTGTTCCACGTCCATACAATATTTAATTTTTACAATCAATCTTTTTCCACGTCCATACAATTATTTAATCTTTTACAATCAATCTTTGTTCCACGTCCCATACAATTATTTAATCTTTTACAATCAGTCTTTTGTTCCACGTCCATACAATCATTATTTCTTTTACAATCAGTCTTTGTTCCAAGTCCATACAATTCATTATTTCTTTTACAATCAGTTTTTGTTCCACGTCCATACAATCATTATTTCTTTTACAATCATCTTTGTTCCACGTCCATACAATCATTATTTCTTTTACAATCAGTCTTTGTTCCACGTCCATACAATCATTATTTCTTTTACAATCAGTCTTTGTTCCACGTCCATACAATCATTATTTCTTTTACAATCAGTCTTTGTTCCACGTCCATACAATCATTATTTCTTTTACAATCAATTTTGTTTCACGTCCATACAATCATTATTTCTTTTACAATCAATCTTTGTTCCACGTCCATACAATTCATTTTTTCTATACATTTTTCTTTTACAATCAATCTTTGTTCCACGTCCATACAATCATTATTTCTTTACAATCAATCTTTGTTTCAACGTCCATACAATCATTATTTCTTTTACAATCATCTTTGTTTCAGTCAGTACAATCATTATTCTTTTACAATCAATCTTTGTGTCACGTCATACAATCATTATTTCTGTTAACAATCAATCTTTGTTCCACGTCCATACAATCTTATTCGTACAATCAATCTTTGTTCCACGTCCATACAATCATTATTTCTGTTACAATCAATCTTTGTTCCACGTCCATACAATCATTATTTCTGTTACAATCAATCTTTGTTCACGTCCATACATCATTATTTCTGTTACAATCAATCTTTGTTCCACGTCCATACAATCATTATTTCTTTTACAATCAATCTTTGTTCCACGTCCATACAATCATTATTTCTTTTACAATCATCTTTGTTCCACGTCCATACAATATTATTTCTTTTACAATCAATCTTTGTTCCAGTCCATACAATCATTATTTCTTTTACAATCAATCTTTGTTTCATGTCAATTCAATCCTTATTTCTTTTACAATCAATCTTTGTTCCAGTCATACAATCATTATTTCTTTAACAATCAGTCTTTGTTCCACCGTCCATACAATCATTATTTCTTTTACAATCAATCTTTGTTCCACGTCCATACAACATTATTTCTTTTACAATCAGTCTTTGTTCCACGTCCATACAATCATTATTTCTTTTACAATCAATCTTTGTTCCACGTCATACATCATTATTTCTTTTACAATCAGTCTTTGTTCCACGTCCATACAATATTTTTCTTTTACAATCATCTTTGTTCCACGTCCATACAATCATTATTTCTTTTACAATCAATCTTTGTTCCACGTCCATACAATCATTATTTCTTTTACAATCAATCTTTGTTCCACGTCCATACAATCATTATTTCTTTTACAATCATCTTTGTTCCACGTCATACAATCATTATTTCTTTTACAACATCTTTTTCCAGTCTACAATCATATTCTTTTACAATCAGTCTTTGTTCCACGTCCATACAATCATTATTTCTTTACAATCATCTTTGTTCCACGTCCATACAATCATTATTTCTTTTACAATCAGTCTTTTTCCAGTCCATACAATCATTATTTCTTTTACAATCATCTTTGTTCACGTCCATACAATCATTATTTCTTTTACAATCATCTTTGTTCCACGTCCATACAATCATTATTTCTTTTACAATCATCTTTGTTCCACGTCCATACAATCATTATTTCTTTTACAATCAGTCTTTGTTCCACGTCCATACAATCATTATTTCTTTTACAATCAGTCTTTGTTCCACGTCCATACAATCATTATTTCTTTTACAATCATCTTTGTTCCACGTCCATACAATCATTATTTCTTTTACAATCAATCTTTGTTCCACGTCCATACAATCATTATTTCTTTTACAATCAGTCTTTGTTCCACGTCCATACAATATTATTTTTACAATCAGTCTTTGTTCCACGTCCATACAATTATTTAATCTTTTACAATCATCTTTGTTCAATCTTTTACAATCAATCTTTGTTCCACTCCATACATATTTAATCTTTTACAATCATCTTTGTTCCACGTCCATACAATCATTATTTCTTTTACAATCAGTCTTTGTTCCACGTCCATACAATCATTATTTCTTTTACAATCAGTCTTTGTTCCACGTCATACAATCATTATTTCTTTTACAATCAGTCTTTGTTCCACGTCCATACAATCATTATTTCTTTTAAATCAGTCTTTGTTCCACGTCCATACAATCATTATTTCTTTTACAATCAGTCTTTGTTCACGTCCATACAATCATTATTTCTTTTACAATCAGTCTTTGTTCCACGTCCATACAATCATTATTTCTTTTACAATCAATCTTTGTTCCACGTCCATACAATCATTATTTCTTTTACAATCATCTTTGTTCACGTCCATACAATTATTTAATCTTTTACAATCAGTCTTTGTTCCACGTCCATACAATATTAATCTTTTACAATCAGTCTTTGTTCACGTCCATACAATTATTAATTTTTTTACAATCAATCTTGTTCCACGTCCATACAATATTTATCTTTTACAATCAGTCTTTGTTCCACGTCCATACAATATTTTTCTTTTACAATCAGTCTTTTTCCACGTCCATACAATATTAATCTTTTACAATCAGTCTTTGTTCCACGTCCATACATTATTTAATCTTTTACAATCAGTCTTTGTTCACGTCCATACAATCATTTTTCTTTTACAATCATCTTTGTTCACGTCCATACAATTATTATCTTTTACAATCATCTTTGTTCCACGTCCATACAATTATTATCTTTTACAATCAGTCTTTGTTCCACGTCCATACAATTATTAATCTTTTACAATCAGTCTTTGTTCCACGTCCATACAATTATTTATCTTTTACAATCATCTTTGTTCACGTCATACAATTATTTATCTTTTACAATCATCTTTGTTCACGTCCATACAATTTTAATCTTTACAATCAGTCTTTGTTCCACGTCCATACAATTATTTATCTTTACAATCAATCTTTGTTCCACGTCCATACAATTATTTAATCTTTTACAATCATCTTTTTCCACTCATACATTTTTAATCTTTTACAATCATCTTTGTTCCACGTCCATACATATTATTCTTTACAATCAGTCTTTGTTCCACGTCCATACAATATTAATCTTTTACAATCAGTCTTTGTTCCACGTCCATACAATATTTATTCTTTTACAATCAGTCTTTGTTCCACGTCCATACAATTATTTTCTTTTACAATCAGTCTTTGTTCCACGTCCATACAATTATTTAATCTTTTACAATCAGTCTTTGTTCCACGTCCATACAATTATTTAATCTTTTACAATCAGTCTTTGTTCCACGTCCATACAATTGTTTAATCTTTTACAATCAGTCTTTGTTCCACGTCCATACAATTATTTAATCTTTTACAATCAGTCTTTGTTCCACGTCCATACAATTATTTAATCTTTTAAGGGCATCAGTTATTCTAGGTCTACGCAGTGATTTCTTTTAGCGTTCATCGTTTGTAGTACATTATGACAATCATTGTTTTTCTTACGTCCATACAACTATTATTTCTTTTATAGTCATATCTGTTTTACATCCATACACTCATTACGCCATCCCCCGTGGGGTTACCGGAAGCTCTTTCAGTATAAATAGTATCCCCCACCTTTTGGAAATTCTGTGCTAGAAATTTCCTCTTTTCTGTCATTCTCTTTGTTTCTGTCCTGCCCTACCCCTTTTGCTTTCTGTCATTTTTTTCCCTGTCATTTTTGTTCCTTGCTGGTCCATTCATTGGTGTGGTGTACAGAGCATGTGTGTTGAGCACACTTCTCTATTCTAGTGAAGCCTGGACCACATACGCCAGCCAAGAAAAGAGGCTCAACATTTTCCATCTCCGCTGCTTGCGACGCATCCTCGGCATCCGATGGCAAGACAAGGTGACCAACACAGAGGTCCTCCGTCGTGCGGGCCTACAGACCATCTTTGCCCTTCTAAGCCAACGCCGATTACACTGGCTTGGCCATGTGCGTCGAATGGAGGATGGACGCATACCAAAAGACGTTCTCTACGGCGAACTGGCAAACTGGAAGCGAACTCCAGGACGCCCACAGCTACGCTTTGTAGACGCATGCAGAAGGGACCTTAGAAGCTCAGGGATTAACCCAGGCTCTTGGGAGACTCTGGCGGAAGACAGGGCAGCGTGGAGGACAGCCGTTCAGCAAGGCGTTGTGAATGCGGAGAGGAGGAGAGCAGAAAGCGCGGATG
>CM060308.1:5154482-5161982 GCA_030674185.1 Monoplex corrugatus | reverse complement strand
ACGAGCCGTTGAGCATCAGACACCGTCTTCTTGAATGTTGGGACTTGTGCGATGTGAGACATAAGCACTACACGGCGAACTCCTTAAAGAACCTCTTCCAAGACGTCCCTCCTGACGCACTGTTTCAGTTTTTACAAGAGGTCAGTAGATTTTATCTGATACAAGAGAGCACCAGGTAGATCCAAGGAGAGAATGCTGGACGGACTTGCAGAGTGGTTGGGGATGAGGAGGGTGGGGGAGATGCTAGGGGCAACGAGAGATAGAGATGGATGGAAGTCCATGGTCGCCAACGCCATGCGGCAGGGCACCTGATGATGATGATGATGACAATTTACGTCAGAGTATGTTTTTCTTTAATCACATTTTAGACTTGCAAGGTTAACGGTGAGCATGGTTTTTAACAGTTGTCTTTTACCTTAACCTGGTTGACGTTTTTGACGTGGTGTTAGTCCTGATATGGCTATAGTAGTCGGCTGGGCTATAAGCAAATATGAACCTCTCTCTCTCTCTTGTGTCATCTGCGTATCGAATGTTGTTTATCGTTTTCCCTCCAACCTTTAATCCAGGGTCTTCTTCTAGGTTCTCGTGATGTTTTCGCTGTAAAGTGAAAACAGATCTGGTGACAAAACACAACCCTGTCTGACTCCTCTTTTGATGTTTTGGAAAGAGCTTATATTGTTTTCTATTCTCATTGCAGCTGTTTGTTCCCACTACATATTTCTGATTATTCGTAAATCTTTTCCATCAATATTGAGTCTTTCTAGTTGGTTGATCAATTCTCCATGTCTTACCCGATCGAAAGACTTGGTGTAGTCAACAAAGCATAAATACAAATCCTTATTCATCTCAATTGACCTTTCTATGATAGTTCTTAGGATGTATATGGCATTAATAGTTCCTTTTCCTTCCACAAATCCACACTGTTCTTCTGCTATTTCTCTTTTGATTCTATTTCTTGTCCTCATCATGATTATTCTTAACAGGATTTTTGTTACATGACTCATCAAACTGATTGTGCGATGGAGTTCGCATTCTATAGCCCCTGTCTTCTTTGGAAGTGCGTAAATTTAATTTAGGAGAACTGTTGTTTTTTCTATGCCAAATTCCTCAAGGGCTTCAATCATCTCTGTAGTAATGTTGTCTGGTCCTGGGGCTTTTCCTGGTTTCATCTTTTTCAGTGCCGCTCTAACTTCATCTTTCATTATGAGTTTTTTATAATGTGTTCGTTTCTGTCATCCTCAAAAAGGTCTTAATGTACATATATATCATATGTATAAATATACATAAATACATACATATATATGTGTATATATATACATGTATATATATATATATATATATATATATATATATATATACATATATATATATGTAATACTTAAAGACAAGCAACTGACATTAGGACTCAGCACAAAGGCAGCAAGGTGTCCGTCCCTCAACAACAGAAAACGTGGGACCTCCGACAGGTGCAAACGGCTTGAATTAGGTCAGCCGGCGGTCAGTCACCCCGGTCAATGTCACTCACCGCTAGTCGATCAACAGCGGTTACACACCCCCGATCTTATCGGTCAAGTTTCTAAGTGCTGTGTGAGTGAACTGAGCGTTGACATTAACCCGCTAACTCCCGCACCGTATCCACCTGCATTCCTGCATTGCCAACCTTGCTAGCAAAGCAAAAACTTAACCCTTTTGAATCCCTCAGCCTTTCCACCAGCTTCCTGCAGGAAGCTGGTGGAAAGGGTTAGGGAATCAAAGGGTTAATTTTTTTGCCGTTGGTAGATAGGTTGCGGGAGTCATAAGGTTAAACTTGTTTGCTTTTGTTCTCATCTAGACTACGTGCGTTTGCGTATCTTGATGAGATAAGTGGGACCACCCGGCGCCGTTGGGAAGCGAAGAAACCACTCGTGTAGTGTTTGGTTCACAAAATGGCACAACACTGAGACAATTGGTTAAGTTTTAACCCCTCGACTCTCGCAGCCTGTCCACCAGCATCCTGCATAATCAACCATGCAAGCAAAGCAAAAACGTACCCTTTCTTCCGGAAGATGGTAGATAGGGTGAGGGAGTCAAAGGGTCAAGTTTTTGTAGTTGGTCGATAGGGTGCAGGAATCAAGGTGTTAAATATCTGGGAACAGTCATCTCACCAGACGGTCTATGCACATTAAAAAAACAAACAAACAAACGATAAAAAAAAAAACCAGAATTGGCCAAGCTAAAATAGCGTTAAAAAAAAAATGAACAGCGTTCTTACCAAAAAATGTCTATCCTTTAACATCAGGAAGAGAGATTTTCAGTGTAGTATAGAACCGATACTGTTGTGCTATTGCGAAGCGTGGATAGTCAACACGCAGATTAAGAACAATACTGAGGCAGCGGGAATGTGATTGCTAAGAAGTATGTTAAGAGTTCCACGGACAGCAAAGAAAATAAACAAGACAGTATCGAAAAAGGTAAGCATAAAACATTAACGAAGAAGATTAGGAAAGGACAAGCAACATTTATACAAAACGACATTTTTGAGACAAGAGAAATTTGAGCTCCTGGTCACAACAGGAAAGCTAGAGGGAAAAAGAGCACCAGGTAGACAATTCCTTATAAATCTTGGATGCGCAAACGGTGTAGCAGCTGGATTAAAGAAAGCGTTTGCAATATAATGATTAGTTTTCATGAAGATGAAAAAAACCCATACAGTGTAGACAGAATATCAAAGCTTTGCTTATTTTCAGTCCTGTTTGTGTAACACGTATTTGAAATGCAAGCACGGGCGTGTATGTATCTGTGCGCGCGCGTGTGTGTGTGTGTGTGTATGTGTGTGTGTGTGTGTGTGTGTATGTGTGTGTATGTGTGTGTGTGTGTGTGTGTGTGTGTGTGAGTATGTGTGTATGTGTGTCTGTGTGTGTGTATGTTGTGTAGATGTTAAGGAGTGAGAGAGGGAGAAAGAGAGAAAGAGAGAGAGAGAAAAAGGGAGAGAAAAAGAAACAGGGACAGAGAGATGTAATCAGGGGTATGCAACTCCATAAATGAGACAAAAAAGTGAGCAGAGAGAGAGAGAGAGAAACAGACACAGAGAGAGAAACAGAGACAGAGAGACAGAGAGACAGAGACAGAGAGGGAGAGACAAAGAATGACCTACACAAAATCATTATGCACGCAATCCATACCACTTTATCAGAGGGACAACGTGAAACACGAAACACACACACACACACACACACACACACACACACACACACACACACACACACACACACACACACACACGCAGACACACACACACACACACACGCAGACACACACACACGCACGCACACACACACACACAAGAAAAAAAATGTGGATACCTATTTTATTAACAAAAGGAGACGTACAGAATGTCAAATATGCACGTTAAAGATCCAGTAAGTCATGTCAGTGACTGTTGTTGGAAACGTGAAAATAGCCAAGAATCCACGTTAGCCGTATAGACACAAACTGTGCAACAACATTGTGAAATGTCAGCTCGACTGACTTCTTGGCTTCTCTGTGTGTGTGTGTGTGTGTGTGTGTCTGTGTGTGTGTGTGTGTGTGTGTGTGTGTGTTTCGTGTTTCACGTTGTCCCTCTGATAAAGTGGTATGGATTGCGTGCATAATGATTGTGTGTAGGTCATTCTTTGTCTCTCCTTCTCTGTCTCTGCACATGGTCAGTCCATTGACTTCCGGGAATAGTTCGGAGGACATTCGGGAAAGACCGAAGGACACTGGGAAAGACTAGATCTGCGGGCTTTGTGGGTTGGCTTCCCACCTTGCCTTTGATAACATGCCACGAGTTTTTCAAATGAAAGATGCTCCCAGGATTCACCGAAAGGGGGAGAGAATGATGAATCCATCGGCACTGACTCCATCACGACTGGAAACGCACAACGGACCATGATTAATGACCAGTTGGAATTTCCGTGTGCGTGTGGAAGGAGATTCACCACCAAACGCGGCATGAAGATCCACAGGACAAAAATGGGCTGTTTGAAGACACATACGAACCAGCAGCAGCGCACTGCGATAGCAGGTGAGACGTTGGATGACCAAGGCCAGGAATTAAACCATAGTGCCAAGGACATCCACGCTGACGGTTCTGATGCGGATTTTGCACAAGCTCTTAACGCCAAACGTGGAAAACTCAATTTGCCGCCTGCCGGTGCAAAAGAACAATGGGAGAAATTAGATGAGGAACTTGTCCTTAAGCTGAATGCGCTAATAGGGAACAGTACGCTGGAACACAAACTTGACACATACGGAGACATCATATACTCTATCTGCAGGGACACTTATGGAGTGAAGCAGCCAAAGACAAAAACGCCTCCCCAGAAATCCAGAAGACAGCAACAGATGGAGAGCATCCGGAGGGAGAAAAGGAAGCTTAAAAAGCGAATGAAAACTGCCTCAGAATTCGAGAAGCAAGGGCTCCTGGAACTCTGGAAAGATCTGAAGGCCAAAAACAATGCTCTCAGCAAAGTGGAATCAGCAAGGCGAAGAAAGAGCAAAAAGAAGAAGACTCAAGATCGTTTCTTCAAAGATCCCTTTGACTTTTCAAGAAAGCTGTTTGAACAACCCAAATCAGGGACTCTCACAGTGGGCAAGGAAACCCTAGAGCAGCATCTCAGGGAAACATATTCCGATTCTCAGCGCGAGGCACCACTTGAAATCCAGAATCTGGTTTGGCCTGCAGCGCCAGAAGGAAAATTCAATAACAAACCACCAACACTGGATGAAGTGAAGAACGTAGTAAAGAAAGCCAGAGCCAAGTCAGCACCTGGACCAAACGGAATACCATACCTGCTCTACAAGAAATGCCCAAAAGTGCTCGAGTGGCTCCACAAGATGATTCGATCAGCATGGAGGAACCAGAAGATCAGCGACCAATGGATGAGAGCTGAAGGAGTGTACATTCCGAAGGAGCAGAACTCCAGCAGCATCAATCAGTTCAGGCCAATATCACTTCTGAACGTCGAGGGGAAAATCTTCTTCTCTGTTATGGCAGCAAGATTGACAAAATACCTGACTGAAAACAAGTATCTGGATATGTCAGTCCAAAAGGGAGGCATACCAGGAATGCCTGGATGCTTGGAACATGCCACGTTGATTTGGGATGCCATCCAAAAAGCAAGAACAGAGAAGAGAAACATTGACGTAGTTTGGCTTGATCTGGCGAATGCATATGGATCAGTTCCACACGATATGATCCAGCTGGCTCTTGAAATGTATCACATCCCAGAAAACATCCGAACAATGCTGAGGAAGTATTTCCAAGGGTTCTCAATGCGGTTCTCTACCAAAGAATACACCACGGACTGGATAGACCTAGAGGTGGGCATTGCAATGGGCTGTGCAATCTCTCCCATACTGTTCGTGTTGGCAATGGAAGTCATCTTGAAAGCTGCAATGAAGAGTTCAGGTCCAGTGAATCTGGGAGATGGATACCAGATGCCTCCTCTGAAAGCTTTCATGGATGACACAACAGTCTTGTCCACGGATGAGGAAGAGACACACCAAATCTTAAAGCAGCTGGATGAGCTGGTGGCCTCTTCAAGAATGAGGTTCAAACCTAAGAAATCCCGAAGTCTCTCACTGCGAAAAGGAAAAGTGGCAGATTCAGTCAAATTCATGGTAGCCAACCAAGCCATCCCCACTGTCACAGAAGAGCCAGTAAAAAGTCTCGGAAGATGGTATGATGACTCCCTGAAAGACACACAAAGGGGATGTGAAACCAAGCAAACAGCAGAAGAAGGCCTGAAGAAAATAGATAACTGCGGACTGCCAGGCAAATACAAAGTCTGGTGTCTACAGTTCATGCTGATACCAAAGCTGCTG
The DNA here is from genome assembly GCA_030674185.1 of Monoplex corrugatus. Taxonomy (NCBI): domain Eukaryota; kingdom Metazoa; phylum Mollusca; class Gastropoda; order Littorinimorpha; family Ranellidae; genus Monoplex; species Monoplex corrugatus. The sequence continues at coordinate 5,156,138 of CM060308.1, read as the reverse complement.
TGGCCACTGCTAATCTATGACATTTGCACCAGCACAGTCGAAGCAATGGAAGCCAAAATCAACAAATACACAAGAAAATGGCTCGGTGTCCCACCTGGTCTCACTGATGTTGCATTCTACTGTCGTCAAGCAATGCTGAAGCTACCTCTCAAATCCATAGTGGAGGAATACAAAGTTGGAAAAGCAAGACTGTTGAGCATGCTGGAGGAATCGGAAGACAATATCGTGAGATCAGTTCATCCAAAGCTGAGAACTGGCAGAAAGTGGAAAGTCCAAGAGGCTGTAAACAATGCCAAGAGAAACCTCAGCATCAAAGAAATAATTGGACACACGCAAACTAACAGACATGGACTGGGAGCAACAAAAATGCAGTGGTGGTCCAAAGCCAAAGGGAAGGAAAAAAGAGACATGATCATACAGGAGTTGAAGGAAGAAGAAGATGTCAAAAAGAGTGCAGAAGGCAGTCCAGCAAGGTCAACAGGGGCAATGGACAACATGGGACAGTGCACTCCAAAGAAGTCTCAGCTGGAACGATATGTGGCACATGGCTCCTCTAAGGATAAGCTTCCTCCTCAGATCTGTATATGACCTGCTCCCCTCGAATGCAAACTTAGTGAAATGGGGGAAAGCAGACGACCCAGCATGTCCGCTCTGTCAGAAGAAACAAACAGTGGAACATGTCCTAAGCTCTTGCAAAGTAGCGCTAGCCCAAGGAAGGTATACATGGAGGCACAACCAAGTTCTGAAAGTGATCACAGATGTGGTTAGCGAAAAAACCATGACCCCAAACGCACCAATTGCTATGACAACGTTCTACAAAGCAGGAGGGAAACAGGTCTGGCCCGAAAGTGCTATGACAACCAGCACATTGCCAAAGGGTCTTCTGGATGGAGCAGTCGACTGGGAGTGTACAGCAGACCTCCCAGAGTGGAGAAATTACCCAGATGTCATCAGCAAGACAGGCATGAGACCAGACATCGCTCTCCACTCTGACTCCTCGAAACAAGTGATTCTGATAGAACTCACTGTGCCATACGAAAGCAGAATGGAAGAAGCACATATCTACAAGACCGAAAAATACGCCGGTCTTGCCAGCACCCTGAAGAAAGCAGGTCTGCGGGTCAAAATCTTCGCCATAGAGGTCGGGGCAAGAGGGTTTGTGGGCACCTCCGCTTATGATCTCATGAAACAACTCGCCATTTCTGGGAAGAAGAGAACTAGAGCCCTTAAAGCGATGGCAGAGGCAGCAGAAAGGAGCTCAAGCTGGATCTGGGCAAGGAGGAACGAAAAAAGTGAACTTCATAAGGATTAAATTCCCTACAGATGATGTGTGCCCCGTTAGCACATTGGTAAAACCGCGTACCGCAGTTCTGAAGCGCAGAATCGCCCAGGTTCGATCCCCGGCGTGGGAAAAAAAAAAAAAAATAGACAACAGCAGAAGGGCATCCAGGAGTCATGACCTGGATGTGGCCCGGCCCCCCGAGAGTGTAAGGAATTCAGGGCCGAAACACTTGTCTAAAGGGGGTTACTTCTCTGAAGACCTTGTTGTCTAGCTCTCCCTAGAGTTTCTTTCTACCAGGGGGGTGCAAAAGTAGGTATACAGTAAGTATCACATCATTATTATAATGCTTAATTCATTAAAATTATTAGCACATT
>CM060308.1:5126982-5129482 GCA_030674185.1 Monoplex corrugatus | reverse complement strand
ACTTGCAGAGTGGCTGGGGATGAGGAGGGTGGGGGAGATGCTAGGGGCAACAAGAGATAGAGATGGTTGGAAGTCCATGGTCGCCAACGCCATGCGGCAGGGCACCTGTGATGATGATGATGATGATGACACTCTTTATTTATCCCCGTGTGTACTGGAGCAAGTCTGTCAACCAGTATATCTCTGGAAAGCTCATTTACTGTGTATTTCTATGTTGATATGAAGGGACAAGTCACAATTCTCTTATCACACATTTTAGCTTTTATTGGTATTTGTCAGATATATACTGATTTAGATGTTTCGTTCGTGGTGTGAATGGTCAAGGCCATGCCTCCCCAGGGAAAAGTTAAGGCCTCTGCCACCTCACTCCCCTACGACCCCAGGGTTATGGAACTATCTAGGTAGGACCTCAGGACCTGGCCAGCTCATGGGTATGCGTGCAGGCTAAAGGCTTGTGCCGTGATCATTCTGGATCTTCTCCATCACATGGCACCTGTGACGTTAGTGCATATGTGATTCATTTCGAGCGCGGAGACGTCATCTTGAGAAATTCAAACTGACCTGAAGCTTTGTTTATTTGTTCTTTGTTGTTTGTTTGTTTTTGTTTGTTTGTTTGTTTCCTTCCGGTTGTCAGTAATCTTGGTGGTGAGAGGAGTTGTCGGCCGTGTCTCCCATCGTTCCACTCGATCGCTGCAATACAATATTTACCTGTCTGATTCTCTTGACTACAGGGACGTATGATTTACATTGGCGTTGAAATCTCATTCAGACCACTTGCTGATCTGTGGACAGAAAATTATCGTCGTCTCTTTGTGTCCTTGGCTTAAGGAGTGATCAGATGATGGTATATTGTTTTTCTCCTTAACTCTTTTTGTTGTCTGGTTGGTCTTCGTGAGCGTCTGTTTTCGCTAAATCATATGCAATTCTTGTTCTTGTTCTTTGTTCTTGTTCTTGTTCTTGTTCTTGTTCTTGTTCTTGTTTCTTCTCTTCTTCTTCTTTTCTTGTTCTTGTCTTGTTCTTCTTCTTTTTTCTTCTCTTTTTTTCTTCTTCTTCTCTTCTTTTCTTCTTCTTTTCTTCTTCTTCTTCTTCTTCTTCTTCTTCTTTTCTTCTTCTTCTTCTTCTTCTTCTTCTTCTTCTTCTTCTTCTTTTCTTCTTCTTCTTCTTCTTCTTCTCTTCTTCTTTCTTCTTCTTCTCTTCTTCTTCTTCTTCCTTCTTCTTCTTCTTCTTCTTCTTCTCTTCTTCTCTTCTTCTTCTTCTTCTTTCGCATTCTTCTTGCTTTCTTCTTCTTCGCATTCTTCGCATTCTTCTTCGCATTCTCTTCTTCTTGCATTCTTCTTCGCATTTTTCTCTTCTTCTTCTTCTTCTTTTGTTCTTCTTGTTCTTCTCTTGCTTCTTGTTCTTGTTCTTCTTGTTGTTGTTGTTGTTGTTGTTGTTTTGTTGTTTCTTCTTCTTCTTCTTCTCTTCTTCTTCTTCTTCTTCTTCTTCTTCTTCTTCTTCTTCTTCTTCTTCTTCTTCTTCTTCTTCTTCTCTTCTTCTTCTTCTCTTCTTCTAGTCTCCATTGTTGTGGGACTTTTTGGCTCTAACCGGCTCCTACTCAGAGTTGAGCTTGCTTTGGGCTCACTGGGAAGACTAGGACTGCAAGGTCATCCACTTTACAGATGCGTCTCTGAGGATGTCGTTAACATCACAGGTGTCTGTATCTCTCGAGGCTGGTTGACTCCGGGACACACTATCATAGTATGCGTACCCAGTCACGCAGTCTCAGTCTCAAATGGACTTTCACAACGTTATCTTTATCATCCTCCTGGCCATCATCCTTATCACACTGTAAAAACTGTCCCAGCTTCTGTGGCCATTAAGGTAGCACAGAAAATCGGACCAAAGAAAACAAATGTGATCTCCCACCACGAAATCAGTCTTAACTCGCAGTCAGTCGAACAGCACTAGGAGCTGAAAAGGTGGCTGAGGGTCTATCTGGGGTGTTCTGACTTTTTTCTCAAAATTGATCTCTGTAGACTATAATCTATACCCCACAGAAATTTGTTTCTTGAAAAAATATTATCAATCAATTTAAAATGGTATTTTAATACACTGATCGCAGCAGAAAGAACGCAATTTTTTTTTACCAAAAGTACCTCTTTTTGTCTCTTATTATGAACCGTAACCTGTACAGTACCCGCACATGTAATATACTGTCGGAAAGCTCTTTGGTGCATCTTTCAGATAATGACAGCGAAAATTAGAAACAAACTGGGTCAAAGTAACCAAATAAAGAAATTTAAGGAAAATGTGTAGGAGAGCACACACAAAAACTTTAGAGGCCGTTTTCTCAAAATGGCCGTCATACAACTTAATGGCTTTAAACATACATAACTTCTACATTTGTTTGAGTGTAAGCTTTAATCAAGTACCAGAATAATCAGCAGAATGTACACTTTCCAGTGATATGTATATCTCAAAATGCCCAAAATGCTAGTTAAGACTGATTTCGTGGTGGGAG
>CM060308.1:5114482-5116982 GCA_030674185.1 Monoplex corrugatus | reverse complement strand
TAACAGAATCATAGAGCAAGCCAAAGAACAACACTGGACATCTTTTTGTAAATGTGAAGTAAATAACCACAAAGACACGATAAAGATTTGGGAAAAACTAAAATTAATGAAAAACGGGATTAAGTTGCCATCAATTCCAGTAAAGCTAGAAATAACCCTATTCCTAGCTCATTGGAAAAAGCAGAAGCTTTTGCAGACGTGTTTGCTGAGGCCTGTCGTGTAGAAGGACTCCCTGTCTCTGATAGAAATTATAGGGAACGAGATGAAAAGAAAGATGTATATAAGGACCCTGCCTCTGACAATACTCACTACATAAATGCATCACTCACACTTCAAGAATTAAAAGATGCCATTCAGTCCCTTCCAAGTAAAAAAACGTCAGTTGGACTAGGTGCAATTTCCAATGAGATGCTGAAAAATTTACCAGAAAATTTTATAATCTTGCTACATGACATATTTCAAAAATGCTGGAATAGTGGGATAATGCCTAACAACTGGAAAGAAACAATAGTGGTTCCTGTATTAAAACCAGGAAAATGTAATACCGATTTGAAAAACTACAGGCCAATTGCATTAACATCACATGTATGTAAACTAATGGTGAAAATAATCTTAAAGAGACTGATGCACTATTGTGAAAAGAATAAAATAACACCAGTAAATCAGGCAGGATTTCGAAAAGGCAGGTCACCAGTAGAGATCCTAACAAAGCTAACTACTAATATAAAACAACAATTTGCAAGACGTCAATGTGTTTTAGCTACATTTTTTGATATAACGAAAGCATACGATCAAGTGTGGCACTCCCGATTGTTATTCAAATTTAAAAGTATTGGGCTGACAGGTCACATTTTTGGCTATGTTAAGTGTTTCTTAGAAAACAGAGTATTTCAAACGAGGATTGAAAATGTATATTCCACGAAACGAATTCTTCAAATGGGTATCCCTCAGGGATCCGTTATAGCTCCCCTTCTTTTCATGATATTAATGCATGACTTACCCAGTAAAGTATCTAAGCATGTAGTTTTAGCTCAATATGCTGACGATTTATGCATGTGGATGCAGGTAAATATGAAAAAGAAAACTCCTTTGCGCTGTATCAATTATACACGCAAATGCTACCAATTAGAACTTGATAAAATAGCGCGATACATGGTAGAAAATGGGTTACATCTATCCCTGGAAAAAACAAAAATAGTTTTATTTAATAATGGAGCTAACCCAGTAAATATTCCCACTTTCAAACTGGGAGATACTCTTCTTCAGTTTAACGAGTCGATTAAATTCTTAGGAGTTTTCCTTACAGCAAAATTATCTTGGAATCAGCATATTGAATACTTATTAACCAAAGCTCAAAAAAGTTTAAATTTCATAAAAATAGTTCGCAAACAGACATGGGGTCAAGATTCATCAACACTTGTTCATCTTTGTAAATCGCTTGTTAGATCTAAATTAACCTATGCTCAAGAAATCTTCTTCAGTGCACCGAAACACTTACTAAAAAAACTGCAGAGCATAGATTGTAAAGGTTTCAAACTTGCACTGGGTCTTCCAATGCATGCTTCCTGTCTTCGGACATATAATGAAATCAAACTGTTGCCACTTGATGAGCAAAGGAAAGTCGCTTCTACTAAATTTTTGTTAAGAAACACTACCGTAGAAAACATCTCAGAAACAGAAATTAAACTGAGATCAGATACCGACTTTCCAAAACGAGCTAAATCAATATCTTCACAGGTCACACTTGCAACATACACATCTGACGTCATGAAAGGCTCAGGAATTGATCTAGACGTAGATCCTGTATCTATACGACCTTCCTTTTCGCCAGTACCCAGTTGGGAACTCCAAAGAGCACGATTTGACGTACACCACACTAATTTAAAAAAAGGAGACAATATAAACTTACTGGCAAGTCAGGTTAAATGTCATATAAACGACGTATATTCTGATCATTTGAAAATTTACACTGATGGGTCAGTAAATGAAAGAAAAGCAGGCTCAGCGTTTTTAATACCTGCTCTCAAAATTGAAAAATCTTTCTACATAGGACTTGATAAATCTATCTTTACAGCTGAACTCTTTGCAATATTAATGGCTTTAAACTTTCTGATAAGTCTTCCTAGGACAATTTTTCAGATACTTCTTTGCGTTGATTCAAAATCAGTACTTCAGGCTCTTGAATTATCAAAATTACAAACAAGATCAGAAATGATTCTGGAAATAAGTCACTTGATTCATAATTTATCTTTAAGAGGCACTGATATTACTTTCTGCTGGATACCTTCTCATAGTTCTTTTAGTTATAATAATGAAGTTGACAGGGCTGCCAAACGGGGAGCTAATAACTCACCAGATTCAAACAATATCCAGCTTTCTCTCTCGTTGCACGAGAATTACACTTTAGTGGACAACTACGTCTGGAAGCAGTTCCAATTAAAACAGAAAAAGTATGATAAATGTCACATGAACTTTGAAGTTAGCAAAATACTTAAGCAGC
>CM060308.1:5069482-5071982 GCA_030674185.1 Monoplex corrugatus | reverse complement strand
GGCGTTCATGTTGACAACGACCTCAAATTTAAGCGACACGTTGACAACGTCACATCAAGAGCAAACAGTGTAATTGGCGTCATCCGCAGAACCTTCAAGTTCTTAGACTGCAATCTCTTCATCCAGCTATACAAGACACTAGCAAGGCCTATCCTCGAGTATGGACAAACTGTGTGACAACCCCGACATAAGACATTATGCAAACAACTAGAGGATGTGCAGCGCCGAGCCACAAAGTTGATCTCATCAATCAGGGAACTACCATACTCAGCAAGACTAGAACGACTTGGCCTGCCCAGCTTGGAGCACCGACGTCTCAGAGGGGATATGATCGACACCTTCAAATATGTCCACAGAATCTACAAGACCGAAAAACCAAAGTCTGAAACTCCCGAGGATGCATGCACCAGAGGAAATGCAATGAAACTGTTCCCGCACCACACCCACGGCGATACCTGGAAACACTTCTTAAGCGAAAGAATCACCAAAACGTGGAACAGCCTCCCAGACGAAGTGGTCCTGGCACCTTCCGTAAATGCCTTCAAGAGTAGGTTGGATGGTTGCTGGAAGAAGAAACCCGACCAGTACAATCCGTCTTGCCAATAAGCCGCGCATGAAAGTTTTGGTATATTAGCTGCTTAACCCACACGGATCGATGAACAGGACTCTACAAGACCTCAAACATCGTACAGTTCAAGTTCAAGTTCAAGTTCAAAATCAATGCATTCTGTACAATTGACTAAAGTAAACATTTGAAGAAAAGCTGTCGGGATGTCAGACCAAATGCAGAGCAGATAAAGATATCATTGATATGTTATTTGTCCTACGAATTACCGTAGAAAAAAATTAACACAGCATTGAACAAGAGACATTCATTACATTCATTGACTATAACAAAGCTTTTGATATGTCAAACAAAACACTCCAGCCATTTCAATACAACGCGTAAAATGGGTTTCCATTCCATCTGATATGGCTTATTGAAGAACTATTTAAAGATCAAGAGGTGACAATTCGCTAGAACAATCAAAACTGATTTCTTTGACATCAGAAAAGCGTTCGCCAGGGCTGCGTATTATCACCACATCTCTTCAACATCTATACTGAACATGTGACAAGAGAAGCAGACCTGGGTGGTTTATGTGTTAAGTTGGGTAACAAGAGACATCACAGATTTAAGGAAAGCAGATGACACTGCAATAATGTGATCAGCTGCTCTGCAAACATACATTGATATACTGATGGCTCAGCCCTTTTATACATACCAGAGAATCATCATGCAGGATTGGCTTTATTCGCTGCCTCTTGTATTAGCATCTGCCCACTAACTTGAAGGACGAACTGCAGCTCGGCCCTCACGTTTGAGAGATATGGACCACATTTTTCCAAGACCTCTTTACCTTCATCTCCTTCCAACACGTCCAAAACGTTCAGAAGGCGCTGCTGAGCTATCGTCACCGTTTCGAGAAAGTCTTCAGCCCTTTCGACATAGTGAGATACACCTACATCACCGACATCAACGGGCCAGGACATCCACTCCAAGGCAATCGTCGACATACTGTTAATGAAGAATTGACTCTGGAAACGCTTTACGTCATTGGACACAACATTTTCGTTCCTCAACAAGGAAGTGGCCACTTCCAGAAAGTGCACTGCTTGGGAGATTTTTAACTCGTTCATCGTTATTAACAATGATTCGTCATCTTGTCCTTGATGCAACTGTCCTTCAGCCATTTCCTTGATTTTTTACCTCTTCCAATGCTGGCAAAGAAGGATTTCTCCCTAAGCTGTTGTGAAAACCTTTTTCTTTTCTTTTTTTTAAATTGTTTTTATCTAGGCTCACCTTAACACTAACGTTGAAGTATCTTGATCAACCTGCATTTTCTGGATCTGATTCCAAAGAAAAGAGAGCGCGTTTTATTGATGTCACTGCTGGTGGCGTGTCATTGTTTCTTCTTCTTCCTCTCTCTTCTTCTTCTTCTTCGTATTTTTCTTCTCGTCGTCCTCCTCCGTTTAATCCCCTCTTTCTTCTTATTCTTTGCCTCTGACCTCAATCGCACACTTTTCAATAACTTAACGGCATGGCCAATGCCTCGCTAATTGAAACAATTAGAGCACAAAAAGCTCGGTTTCTGTCTCCTTTTGAGAATACTATACACTAATCTAACTTCGCTGTGTTTTGCAGATTCCTGATTGTGAAGTTAAGCTGACATGTTGAAGATGACTGGAACATCATGAGAAGATCTCAAAAAGAAGAAGAAAAACCCAGTAACGGTGAAAAATACAATAAAAACGTGATCTACCGTATATAGCACGTGGTTTTGTATAGAAAGAATGAATAGGAAGTGTGTGTCTTTCGGGTTTTCGTTCCTTTCGGGTACAGTATCCAATAAACTTTGAATTTTGTGTGTGCGCGCCATGAGAGAGAGAGAAAGAGAGAGAGAGAGAATGTGCGGGCGCACGCGTGTTTATGTGTGTGTGTTTTGTGTGTGAATGAATG
>CM060308.1:5056982-5064482 GCA_030674185.1 Monoplex corrugatus | reverse complement strand
CTAGTTGTTGGTTTGTCTTATTCTGTTTTTCTTTTAAAGTTGTTCTCGTTTTGGCTTGTATTTGTTGTTTTGTTCTGGTCGTCTGGTCGATGTCTCGATTCGTTTGTTCTCTTTTTCCTTCTGTCCTGTTACCCTTGATTTTCTGGTTGCTCTACATGCAATGTTCTCGTTCTGCATGTCTTTTCGTTACTGTATGTTTGTTGTTCTGTTCTTTGTTCTTGTCTATCATTTTTGTTGCTCTGTTGTGTTTCTCTGCTTTTCTTGTTTTGTTCTCTTCTTTTTCTTTTTCTTTCTCTCTCCCTTCTTCTCTTCTTTTCTCTCTCTCTTCTTCTCTCTTCTTCTCTCTTCTCTCTTCCTTTTCTCTCTTCTCTCTCTCTCCTCTCTTCCATTCTCTTCTCTTCCATTCTTCTCTGCATTCTTCCTTCTTCGCTTTTTCTTTCTCTTCTTCATCTCTTCTTCCATTTCTCTCTCTCTTCTCTCTCTCTTCTCTCTCTTCTTCTCTCTTCCTTTCTCTCTTCCATCTTCTTCTTACCACCACTCACACCACACACACACACACCACACACTCACATTCATCCACCACACACACCACACTCGCACTACATCCCACCCTCCACTTCTCTCGCACCTCTTCCTTCTCTTCACCCACTCACTCTCTTCTTCCTCTCTCTCCTCTCTCTCTCTCTCTCCTCTCCTCTCTCATTTCAACACACACACACACATACACCACACGCACCCTCAACATCCACACACACACACACACACACACACAACACACACACTCATACAAAGAGGTCCATAAAAGTGAAGGCAAGCGGAAAAAGATGGCGCCTCTGTTTCGCAGCTGTAGTGGCATGCCCATTTTCGTTATTATATGAGACTTGTTTCGTGCACGCAAATATGTTCATGCTAGGTTTTGTTTAGTTTGGTTGGTTTTTTTTCTTTTTAAACTGTGGTACTGATATGGTTTGGCTCATGTTCTTTTTTATTTTTTATTTTTTATTATTTTTTTGTTGCTTTTGTTCTTATTTCTTGTTTTTGTTTCTGTTCTTCTTTTTATTCTTGTTCTGGTTCTTGTCCCTGTCTGTTCTTGTTCTTGTTCGTGTTCTTGCTTGTGTTCTGGTTCGTGTCCTCGTTCTTGGTCTTGTTCTGGTTCTTGTTCTTGTTCTCGTTCTTGCTCGTGTTCTTGTTCGTGTTCTCCTTCTTGGTCTTGTTCTTGTCCTTGTTCTTGTTCTTGTTGTCGTTCTTGGTCGAGTTCTCGTTTTCGTTCTTGTTCTCGGTTTTTGTTCTTCTTTCTGTTCCTGTTCTTGTTCTTGTTCCTGTTCTTCCTCATGCAATGTTCTCGTTCTTGTCATTGTTCTCGTTTTCGTTCTTGTTATTGTTCTTGTTGTTCTTGTTCTTGTTGTTCTTGTTCTTCTTGTTCTTGTTGCTCTTGTTGTTGTTCTTCTTCTTGTTCTTGTTCTTGTTCTTCTTGTTCTTGTTCTTCTTGTTCTTGTTCTTGTTCTTCTTCTCCTTCTTCTTCTTCTTCTTCTTCTTCTTCTTCTTCTTCTTCTTCTTCTTCTTCTTCTTCTTCTTCTTCGCATTCTTCTTCTTCTTCGCATTCTTCTTCTTCTCCTTCTTCTTCTTCGCATTCTTCTTCTTCTTCGCATTCTTCTTCTTCGCATTCTTCCCATTCTTCGCATTCTTCTTCTTCTTCTTCTTCGCATTCTTCTTCTTCGCATTATTCTTCTTCTTCTTCTTTCTTCTTCTCTTCTTCTTCTTCTTCTTTCTTCTTTCTTCTTTCTTCTTTTTCTTCTTCTTCTTCTTCGCATTCGTCTTCTTCTTCGCATTCGTCTTCTTCTTCGCATTCGTCTTCTTCGCATTCTTCTTCTTCTTCGCATTCCTCCTTCGCATTCTTCTTCTTCTTCTTCTTCTTCTTCTTCGCATTCTTCTTCGCATTCTTCTTCTTCTTCGCATTCTTCTTCGCATTCTTCTTCTTCGCATTCTTCTTCTTCTTCTTCGCATTCTTCGCATTCTTCTTCGCATTCTTCGCATTCTTCTTCTTCTTCGCATTCTTCTTCTTCGCATTCTTCTTCTTCGCATTCTTCGCATTCTTCGCATTCTTCGCATTCTTCTTCTTCTTCGCATTCTTCGCATTCTTCTTCGCATTCTTCTTCTTCTTCGCATTCTTCTTCGCATTCTTCTTCTTCTTCGCATTCTTCTTCGCATTCTTCTTCTTCTTCGCATTCTTCGCATTCTTCTTCGCATTCTTCTTCTTCGCATTCTTCTTCTTCTTGTTCTTGTTCTTGTTCTTGTTCTTCTTGTTCTTCTTGTTCTTCTCTTCTTCTTCTTCTTCTTCTTCTTCTTCTTCTTCTTCTTCTTCTTCTTCTTCTTCTTCTTCTTCTTCTTCTTCTTCTTCTTCTTCTTCGCATACTTTGCATTCTTCTTCTTCGCATTCTTCTTCTTCTTCGCATTCTTCTTCGCATTCTTCTTCTTCTTCGCATTCTTCTTCGCATTCTTCGCATTCTTCTTCTTCTTCTTCTTCTTCTTCTTTCTTCTTCTTCTTCTTCTTTCTTCTTCTTCTTCTTCTTCTTCTTCTTCGCATTCTTCGCTCATTCTTCTTCTTCGCATTCTTCTTCTTCTTCTTCTTCTTTTCGCATTCTTCTTCTTCGCATTCTTCTTCTTCGCATTCTTCTTCTTCTTCTTCTTTTCTTCTTCGCATTCTTCTTCTTCGCAATTCTTCTTCTTCTTCTTCTTCTTCGCATTCTTCTTCTTCGCATTCTTCTTCTTCGCATTCTTTCTTCTTCTTCTTCTTGCATTCTTCGCAATTCTTCTTCTTCGCAATTCTTCTTCTTTGCAATTCTTCTTTCTTCGCAATTCTTCTTCGCAATTCTTCTTCTTCGCAATTCTTCTTCTTTCGCAATTTCTTCTTCGCATTCTTCTTCTTCTTCGCATTCTTCTTCGCATTCTTCTTCTTCGCATTCTTCTTCTTCTTCTTCTCATTCTTCTTCTTCTTTGCATTCTTCGCATTCTTCTTCTTCGCATTCTTCTTCTTCTTCGCATTCTTCTTCTTCTTCTTCTTCTTCTTCTTCTCTTCTTCTTCTTTCTTCTTCTTCTTCTTCTTCTTCTTCTTCCTTCTTTCTTCTTCTTCTTCTTCTTCTTCTCGCATTCTTCTTCTTCTTCTTCGCATTCTTCTTCTTTTCTTCTTCTTCGCGTTCTTCTTCTTCTTCTTCGCATTCTTCCTTCTCTCTTTCTTCGCATTCTTCTTCTTCTTCTTCGCATTTTTCGCATTCTTCTTCTTCGCATTCTTCTTCTCCATTCTTCTTCTCGCATTCTTCGCATTCTTCTTCTTCTTCGCATTCTTCTTCTTCTTCGCATTCTTCGCATTCTTCTTCGCATTCTTCTTCTCTTCGCATTCTTCTTCGCATTCTTCTTCTTCTTCGCATTCTTCTTCGCATTCTTCTTCTTCTTCGCATTCTTCGCATTCTTCTTCGCATTTCTTCTTCTTCTTCTTCTTCTTCTTTTCTTCGCATTCTTCTTCGCATTCTTCTTCGCATTTCTTCTTCGCATTCTTCTTCTTCGCATTCTTCTTCTTCTTCGCATTCTTCTTTCGCATTCTTCTTCTTCGCATTCTTCGCAATTCTTCTTCTTCGCAATCTTCCAATTCTTCTTCTTCGCATTCTTCTTCTTCGCAATTCTCTTCTTCGCAATTCTTCTTCGCATTCTTCTTCTTCTTCGCATTCTTCTTCTTCTTCGCATTTCTTCGCATTCTTCTTCTTCGCATTCTTCTTCTTCTTCGCATTCTTCTTCTTCTTCTTCGCATTCTTCTTCTTCTTCGCATTCTCTTCTTCTTCGCATTCTCTTCTCTTCTGCATTTCTCTTCTTCTTCGCATTCTTCTCTTCTTCGCATTCTTCTTCTTCGCATTCTTCTTCTTCGCATTCTTCTTCGCATTCTTCTCTCTTCTTCGCATTCTTCTTTGCATTCTTCTTCTTCTTCGCATTCTTCTTCTTCGCATTCTTCTTCTTCGCATTCTTCTTCTTCGCATTCTTCTTTGCATTCTTCGCACATCTTCGCATTCTTCTTCTTCGCATTCTTCTTCTTCGCATTCTTCTTCTTCGCATTCTTCTTCTTCTTCTTCGCATTCTTCTTCTTCTTCTTCTTTCTTCCCATTCTTCTTCTTCTTCTTCTTCGCATTATTCTTCTTGCTCGTGTTCATGTTCTTGTTCTCGTTCTGTTCTTGTAGCTGTTCTTCTTGTTCGTCTTCTTATCTTTTACTAGTTCTAGTTTTCTCGTCATTCTTGGTCTTGATCTTGTTTCTGGTCACCGTCTTGTTCTAGTTTCATGTTCCAAAATCCAGTAAATATAGAAAGAAAAAAAAACCAACAAAAAACAACGGCTGGTGACCTCTTTGGCTCAAATTTCACAGGACCACAACAACTCACAGAACCAAGAATCACACAGACGTTGGGTGGTATGGTAAAGGAATTTAAATGTGTGTACTTAACCCTTCATGAGCCAACTAGCGACTAGTGGAGGGGTGGAGAAGAAGACTAACACAACAATGAGAGGAAATGGCGTGATTGATGGGGTAACTGGACTGGTACCTGACAGGGACGTCGAAACACCACCACCCCCCCCCCCACCCCTCTTCACACACCCCACCCACATGTAATTATGTATTTGTAGTTGCTATCAAATACGCACAAGTCGAAAAAGCGAGCGAAGTGGAGAGAGAGAGAGAGAGAGAGAGAGAGAGAGAGAGAAGAGAGAGAGAGAGAGAAGAAGAGAGAAGAGAGAGAAGACAGACAGACAGACAGACAAGCAGACAGAGAGAGAGAGAGAGAGAAAGAGACAGAGAGAGAGAGAGAAAGAGACAGAGACAGAGACAGAGACAGAAGAGACAGAGAGAGACAGAAGAGAAGACAAACTGAGAGACAGAGACTCACAGACAATCAGACATAGAAGACAGAGAGAGAAAGAGGGAGAGAGAAAGAGAGAGTGAAGAGAGAGAGAGAAAGAGAGAGAGAGAGACAGACAGACAGACAGAGACAGAGACAGACAAACAGAGACAGACAGAACGAGAGACAGACAGACAGACATAGACAAGGGAGAGAGAGATAGAGAGAGAGGGGCAGAGAGACAGACAGACAGACAGAGAAACAGTCAGACAGAGGGTGGAGAGACACACTGAGAGACAGGGGAGGGGGAGAGAGAAAGAGAGAGAGAAGCCAACAAGATCGACAGATCGACAGACAGAACACACACACACACACACACACACACACACACACACACACACACACACACACACACACACACACACACACACACACACACACACACACACACACACACACACACACACACACTCACAAATGAATACATAAGTGAAGCAGTTCTTCCGAAGAAGTGGCATAAACAAATTAGGTCTAATGCTTTTTGACATCTATCCTATGCCATAGAGGGTTTACAGTTATACAAGACAGACTCAGTCAAATAGAACAGACAGACAGACAGACAGGCAGGCAGGCAGGCAGGCAGGCTTGTTTAATCATTTACAACACAAGTCTTTTACAAAACGAATGAATTTGCAGGCAGAAACGACACACACACACATGCGACCAATTGGATGTCAAGCAGAACACAACCAAAGTAATTAATAAACGAAGATACGAAACGATTCTTGACAAAGATATCCATTTACATGTAAGAAAGTCAAGACACAACCTTTACAAATGAATGTCTTTGTTACCATAAGACAAGGCTAAAGCCACAGCTGGGTCTAAAATCAACAAGAAATACGCCATCCACATCTGTCTTGTTTTGCAGATTAGAAATTTAAATATATGTACTTTGGTTTTCTTTCTTTACTAGTCGATGTTTCTTTCTTTCTTTTCTTTCTTTCTTTCATTCACTCTTTATTTATTTATTTATTTTATCTATTTATTTATTTACTTATTTATTTATTTTCATTTAGTTATGTATTTTTCTTTCTTTCTTTCTTTCATTCTTTCTTTCTTTTCTTCTTTGTTAGTGGTTGGCTGTTTGTCTGTTTGTTTGTTGGTTGGTTGTTGGTTGGCTGGTTGGTTGGTTGGTTGGTTGGTGACTGGTTGGCTGGTTGGCTTGGTGGTTGGTTTTGTTGTTAACTTCGTTTGTTTGTTTGTTTGTTTTTTTATTTGTTTGTTTGGTGGGTTTGGTGGTTTGCTCGCTTGCTTGCTTGCTTGTTTGGCTGGTTGCTTGCATACTTGTTTGTTTGTTTGCTAATTTGCTTGTTTGTTTCTTTGCTTGCTTACTTGCTTGCTTGTTTTGTTTGCTTGTTTGGAAGCTTAGGGAAGGGAATTCTTGCAGCAGTAGTCGATGTAATCGTGCTTGTCATCTCTGTACATTTCCATCCGGTTTGTAAACAAGATTATGATGACTGGGTCCGAATGAGTCAAGCAGCGCATGGACAGCCCCCCTTTGCTTGATGAAATGACTGTCGAGTGGCGTCAGGAGCTTGGGAGGTGATTGTCCGAGAATGGCGAGGCATTGGTGCTCTGGGTCCCATCCGCACCCTCGTGGTGGTTCTTGTTAACTGTAATTCTTGACGTTATTTTAAATGTTTGTGATCGGTTTTGATGTAGGCCTACTGGTGACAAAGCGCCCGTTGATTTTTGGCTCTTTGGATGGAGCCATGGACTCAAAATTGTATGTTTCGAGTTCAATTCTACCACGCATAATAAAGGGTGGTTTGTTCTCTGCCGATTTTAATGGTCCAATCGTTCTGGTGGTATCAGTATTTCATACTTTCCACACCCTTCCCCCTTCCCCTTCCCCCTCCCCATTTCAGGACCTTGCCAGCGGATAGGGTTCTCAGCAGGATGAGAAAGTCTGTAAGATAACTGCCAGCAGATTTGGGTGGAGCCCATATGGAAGTTTTCGAGAGGGATGAATCTCTCGGGTGGAAAAAAATCCTCTGAATTACTGAAATGAAGAAGTACATAGTCACAGGTTAAGTTGGAATCAGGTTCAAAGGAACGCCATCGTTTTGTTCTCGATCGTCCTTTACTCTATCTGTCTCTCTTTCCGTCTATTTGTCTGCTCTGTCTATCTGTCTGTCTATCTGTCTGTCTGTCTATCTGTCTGTCTGTCTGTCTGTCTGTCTGTCTCCCCTTCTTCCCACTTTTTCCCCTCTTTTCTTTCCCTCTCTTTCTCTGTGTGTATGTCTCTCTCTCTCTCTCTCTATTTCTCTCTCTATTTCTCTCTCTCTCTGTATTTCTGTCTCTGTCTCTTTGTCTCTGTCTATCTGTCTGTCTGTCTCTCTCTCTTTCTTTCTCTTTTTCTTTGTCTCTGTCTGTCTGTCTGTCGGTCGGTCTGTCTGTCTGCATCTCTTTCTATCTTTCTTTCTTTCCCTTTCTCTTTGTCTCTGTCTGTCTGTCTCTCTCTCTCTCTGTCTGTCTCTCTCTCTCTCCTCTGTCTCTCTCTCTCTCTCTCTCTCTCTTTCTTTCCCTTTCTATTTCTCTTTGTCTCTGTCTGTCTCT
>CM060308.1:5001982-5014482 GCA_030674185.1 Monoplex corrugatus | reverse complement strand
ACCTTATCCACCAACTGCAAAACAAAACAAAACTTAACCCTTTGACTCCCTCGCCCTTTCCACCAGCTTCCTGCAGGAGGAAGCTGGTGGAAAGGGCGAGGGAGTCAAAGGGTTAAGTTTTTACTTTGCTACCATGTTTGACAATGCAGAATACTGATGAAGAGGGTGCGAGATTCTAAGGGTTAAAATAACCACCGTTTTTTTGTTTTGTTTTTCAATCCTGTTTTGGAGATGTCACGATCTGTTCCGAAAAGGAACGCTATTATTCGAGTTTGCCGGCCTCTTTTTTTTTTATAATTTTTTTTAAATTTTTTTTTTTTTGAGGGGTGGGGTGGGGGTGTGTGGGATGAAGAGGGGTGGACAGGCGTGGGGAGGGTTTAGGTGTGGATAACTGAGAGGGAGTGAATGAGAGGTGGTTATAATTATTTTCTTTCTTTCTTTTTTTTTTTGTTTTCTTTTCTTTTTTTTTCTTTTTTATCGCCGAGCCCTATTGCTAAGAGATCCAACATTTCATATTCAGATGTTAATCACAACTTCCTGTTCTTTTCAGTCTTGTATTTTTAATGCCTGGCAATTATTACGCTAGTGCAAGCTGAAAACATCGGCTCAACATACACACGCGTGCACGTAGATTCACTTTGCACGCACAGTCACACTTTCGCATGCACGTAAAGCACATATCGATAGTTTTTGTCTCCATCCACACACAAACACACACACGCATGCGCGCGCAAGTGCGCGTGCGCGCGCGCACACACACACACACACACACACACATACACACACACACACACACACACACACACACTCACACACATAAACACATACACACACAAACACACACACAAACACACACACACACGTATCTATATATCTATCTATCTATCATCTATCTATCTCTATCTCTCTCTCTCTCTCTCTATCTATCTATCTATCTATCTATCTATCTATCTATCATCTATCTATCTATCTATCATCTATCTATCTATCTATCTATCTATCATCTATCTATCTATTTATCTATCATCTATCTATCTATCTATCATCTATCTATTTATCTATCTATCATCTATCTATCTATCTATCATCTATCTATCTATCATCTATCTATCTATCTATCATCTATCTATCTATCTATCTATCTATGTATCTATCATCTATCTATCTACCATCTCTCTATCTATCTATCTCTATATCTATCTATCATCAATCTATCTATCTATCTATCTATTTACACACACACACACACACACACACACACACACATATATATATATATATATATATATATATATGTATACATATATATATATATATATATATATATATACATACATACATACATACATATACGTACACGCGCGCGCGCGCGCGCGCGCTCTCACATTCACATACACAGAACAAGAAATCAACACGTACTTGCACGATCAAAACAGGAAAGAGATGAATTAGAGCAGGAAGGAGGCGGAGGGGGAGGAGAAGGAAAGGTGGTGAAAGGAAAAGGCAGCAGAGGAAACGAAGGGAGAGAGACAGAGAAAGAGACAGACAGAGAGACAGACAGAGAGACATAGAGACAAAGGGAGACAAAGAGAGACACAGACAGACAGAGACAAAAAGCCAGAGAGACAGAGACCGACAGACAAACAGACAGACAAAAAAACAGAGAGAGAGAGAGAGAGAAGGGGAGAGAACGAGAGAGAAAAAGAGAGAGATAGAGCCAGAGAGACAGAAACCGACAGACAAACAGACAGAAAAACAGAGAGAGAGAGAGATAGAAGGAGAGAGAACGAGAGAGAAAAAGAGAGAGAGATAGAGACAGAGAGAGACAAAGACAGACAGACAGAGAGACAGAGACAGACAAAGAGACAGAGAGAGACAGAGAGACAAAGGGAGACAAAGAGAGACACAGAGAGACAGGCGAACAGACAGAGAGAAAGACAGACAGATAGAGACAGAAAGCCAGAGAGACAACGACTCACAGACAAATAATCAGAAAAAACAGAGAAAGAGAGAGAGAGAGAGAGAGAAAGACAGAAGATAGACTGACAGACAGAGACAGAAAGACACAGAGACCGACAGACAAACAGACAGAAAAAACAGAGAGGGAGAGAGAGAGGGTGAGAGGGAGAGAGAGAGGGTGAAAGAGAGAGACAAACAGATAGACAGACAGACAGAGAAAGACAGAGACAGAGGAAGAGAGACAGAGACAGACAAGCAGACAGACAGAGAGGGGAGTTTATCTTTCATATTCATTATTGCCAAACCACCTTGGGTATAAATTTCACCCTTGCAAGTTAATGTGCACGAGCGAGAGCAACGAGCACAATGATCCCCGTATCAGTTTCATAATTCTGTTTTGAAAAACCTGTTTATATAATAGACGCAGGGAGTGCCGCTCCAATTGTGATTCTGACACCTTCGATGACTTGTGCTCTCCTTCGAGTTCATTGCGTCCATTTTTGATGGTGGGGTGGGGATGTGGGTGGGGGTGGGGTGGGGATGGGGGTGGGGTTGGTGTGGATGTGGGGGTGGAGTTGGAGAAATGGTACAACGCATTTAGGTATCGATGTCTCTTCTTTTTTTTAATTTTTCTTTTCTTTTTTTTTTTTTTCACGAGGATATTTTTTTTATGATGATTCGGTCTTGGTTTTTAAGTGTACATGTCCTCTCGACGTGTCTGTTTCGCTGTCTGTCTGTCTGTCTGTCTTTCTGTTTGTCTGTCTGTCTGCTTTCTGTGCTTTATTTTCTTTTGTTTTTTTGTCTGTGTTTACTTTGCATAAATAGTATTTCTTTTTCCAGTGTAATCTTTTCTGTTGTTTAATACAAATCGACTTGCAGAAAGGTAAATCGCTTTATGCGGCAATTTTTGTACTGTTGGAACATAAAGTTTTGTTTCATTTCATCTCTCTCTCTCTCTCTCTCTCTCTCTCTCGGGGTGAGCTCTCTTGATTTCACGGAGACGGTCGTGTTTTCTTTAACGGGAGAATTTTTACGGTGATTTGGACAATTACGAGAAGCTGACGGTGTTTCGAGTACTATGACCTGCAGTGTAAGTGCCTACAGAGTGGCTATAGGCTGCTTTGCTGGTGTTTTGGTGGCAATACTGATCAGGAAGGCCAAAAATCGCAATGTTACGAATTCGTGGCCTCAAACTGCACGGACTGTCAGCCATGTTGAGTGTTTACTCGTTGTTGCTGTTCCTGCTTATGAGTGGGGTCGAACCGAATCCCGAACCTAATCAAAACAATGCATCAAACGATGGGGAAAACTCCGACAGAGACTGTGAAACAACATCAACATCAACCAAAGTGACTTTGGAAAACCTGTCAGAGTGCATGAAAACACTAGTGGACTCTGTTAGTCGTTTAGAACAGTCACAGGGAGAGTTAATGTCGGACATGGATGAAAAACTACACGTTGTTGGTGAGTCAATCAGACAGTCGGTTGCTGACAGCAGCCAGTCTCTGAAACATGAACTTTCTTTACTGCAGTCAAACATTGCCACTCTAGACGACAAGGTAGACAGAAACGAAGAACACATAGACAGACTAGAGGAAGAAAATGAAGCTTTAAAAGACAGAGTGACTGCACTAGAAGAAGACATTGACAAGTTAGAAGGATATTCACGAAGAAACAACATCAAACTGTTCGGAATAGCGGAGACTGTGGGGGGAAAGTTTCCAAGCCTGTGCGGACAAAGTTCTTACACTTTTGAACAAAGTTTTACACACAAAAAGTGTGGGACAGCAGTGACATAGAGGGAGCACACCGACAGGGAAAACCAAGCCCTAACAACGATAAACCCCGCCCCATGATCGTGCGTTTCCACCGATGGACAGACAAAATAACACTGTTTCAACAACGTGAATCACGCGCTGCACTGAACCAGGCAGGGGTGCGTATAGCCTCCGATCTGACGAAGAAGCAAGCAGCACCACTGAGAGAGGTGCATGCAGACGGAAAATTGGGTTATTTCAAGAATGGAAAACTCTTCACAAAAGAGAGACAGACAGACATTCAACTCAAAACTGTAAACACTACACATGTCAGTGACAACAATAGGAGTGAACAGAAACAGCCCCCATTCCCTCTCTACAGTGATGGAGCAGCAAACAGAAATCGATTAGGACAGACTGAAGACAACACACAGTCAACACAAAACACAACAGACAAATCAACAGCTGAAACTAACAACAAACACACAGAAATAGGACAGTCCCCTAACAGTATCAATCACTTGCCTGACACAGTCAGGAAAGAATTTCACGTGCACTGACCACAAACACGGAAAACACCTCCACAACTGCACGTGCAAAGCAGCCAAATGACAGTAGACGTAACAACCCTAAAGCGTGATGAACACACACTGGGGATTTCCTCTCAAACCATTTTCCTATCAAGTGTAAGATGTATATCTCAATCTGCAATATCTGTACAAGCAAGCAAAGACCAACCCTTAATTTCAGACACTCTCAGTGGCCAGAGAGCTAGTTCAAACAAAGATCAGAACAGCAAGCAAACCACACACAAAAAATAGGGACACGGCCATGACCATGTCACTGCTATTGTCACAACTGACACAGTAAACAGGTTACAGAAACAAGGACACTACAGATACAGGATAGAACACACACACAACAAGGAGTAAAAATACTGAATTGGAACATTGGAGGACTTTTGTCTAAACTTGAAAATACAAGCTTTGTAAAGTATGTTACATCTTTTGATGTTGTGTGTCTGACAGAAACCTATTTACAGCATGATATTAATATTAATGTTTTCTCAGATTTTCAAATGTATTTAGTACCAGCAAAGAAGTTGAGCCAGTCAGGAAGAAACTCTGGTGGTGTGCTTGTGTTAGTTAAGAAATCTTTATGTGATTATATTGAAAACATCAATGTTATATACTACACGTCATTATTGAAGGGCCAGGAACGTTTTTGAGTCAATTTTTGAAAGGAGAAATAACCTATTTTCTCTTACTCTTTTCTCCAATTCGTTGCCGTAAATGAATGGATAAGAGCTCAGACAACATTGCAGTTTCCTTTTGGCACGTGTTTGGGGATTTGCCGATTTGCAATGGGCGGCCCAAGGAAGACAATTTCCACACGAAATTGTCGAATCTTCAGCAGGGTCTCTCTGACGACGCAGGCAAGGTAGCGACAAAATTCGCTTTGCACGTGCAAGGCAAGCCCTTTTTGAACACTACTCCAGCCAAAGTTGCCCGCAGACGAGGATAAAAAGGACCCGTTCTTGGTTCGTTTTAACCATGCTTGCAAGACGACGGATGACGGATGAGCAGCGGGGGAGAGCCCTCGCTCTGCTTGATGAAGGCCTAGCGCAGCGGGAAGTTGCTAGACGACTTGAAGTGTCGCATTCCACAATCCAGAGACTGCTGGAGCGCTTCAATGAGACTGGAGCAGTCCAGGAAAGGCGTCACACGGGTCGACCCAGAGTAACGACAAGACAGCAAGACCGCTACCTTGCCCTCTCCGTCCTGAGGGAAAGGGCATCCACTGCGGTGACCTTGAGGGGTCAGCTGAGGGACGCAACAGGTGCTAACATCAGCTGCAGCACGGTGAGAAGACGGCTACATGAGGCAAACTTGAGGTCACGGAGACCGGCCGTCCGACCCGTGCTGTCACCGGTCAACAGAGTGCGCCGCATGACCTGGGCCAGGGAGCACGTGACCTGGACAAGGCAACAGTGGGCCCGGGTCTTGTTTTCGGATGAGTCCAGGTTCACCCTGACCTTTAACGATGGCCGGGCTCGGGTGTGGCGACGTCAAGGGGAGAGGTTCGCTGACGCCACTGTCCAAGAGCATAAACCGGTACGGCGGCGGGTCGGTGATGGTGTGGGGTGGCATGAGCCGTGGTACCCGGACCCCCCTGCTCCCCATTGACGGCATCCTGAACGGGGTCCGGTACCGGGACGAGGTTCTGGCGGCCGTGGCACTGCCTGCGCTTGTGGACCTTGGTCAAGGCGCCATCTTCCAGGACGACAATGCACCTGCGCATCGAGCACGCCTTGTGACCGACTTCCTGGAGCAGCATGAAGTCGTCCGTATGGCCTGGCCAGCGTGCTCACCTGACCTGAACCCAATTGAACACCTCTGGGATGTGCTCGGGAGGCGCATCAGGGACAACCACCCCCCACCGGGCACCCTGGCCAGGCTGGTCGACATCCTGCAGATCGAGTGGGCGGCCATCCCTCAGGACACACTCCTACCCTTGTGGGGTCGATGCATCGGCGCTGTGAAGCATGCATCCAGGCTCGGGGCGGACACACGCGATATTGAAAACAGATTGGCCAAATCTGACACTTTCTGTTTTTTGAAAAGGGGGGGATGTTCCTTTAAATGCATGTGCTGTTCACTAATGGGTCATTGTGCTAATTTCTTTTTCCAAAACAGGTGTGGAAATGATGAAATAAAACATAGAATCAATTCTAAACATTGTCAATTATTTCAACTTAAAATTAGAGAGGAAGGAAGAAGTGGCCCTTAAATTATGATTAGGAGTATATATGACCAAACTATATTACTTAGAATAAGTAAAACACTATTCAATTTAGATAAAGATGTGATCATGTTATCCACATATGTTCCCCACCTACGACTCTCCTTATTATGGTTTTTCTCAATTTAATAATGGTATAGACTGGATTGAACAATGTCTGACTGATCTTTGGGAAATGTTGGATGATTTTCATAATCTACTGTGTGGGGATTTCAATGCACGCACTGGCAGTAACAACACGATATTCACAGATGAAAATTTCTTTGAAGAGTGCAAAGAATTCTGTGAAAGGTCGTCTAATGACCCAATAGTTAACACATTTGGTAGAAAACTGATTGATGTTTGTAAAATGTTTCAATGTTCTATACTTAATGGTTGTAAATTTTTTGATGCAGACGCTTCCTTAACATTTATTTCATGTGCAGGATCAAGTCTTGTTGATTATTTTTGTGCGTCAAATGAGTTGTGTTGTGAAGATATTTTCTCATCACTTGTGGTGGGTAATGGGATAGAGTCTGATCACTTACCAGTGTTTCTGACGGTGGGTGTGATACAAACAGACCAAGTCCAACCTACACAGGTAGATAGGGGAAGCACAGAAAGAATCATTTGGGATGATAACAAAACACATCTATTTTTAAATTCAATGAGGTCACAGGAATCCCAAGAAAAACTTACACGTGCAATGAATGCAACAGACGAGGATACAGATTCGGTACTTAGTCTCTTTGTAGAATGCCTGCGATCAGCAGCAGATTGTATGAAAAAAAGTTTTCAAGGGAAAGAAGAAAAAAGATGCTGAGTGGTTTGACAATGAATGTCACAAAGCAAAAAAAGATGTAAAGTATAAACTGCGCAGGTTTAGACGAAATAGAATACAGGCAAACTGCCAAGATTTCGTAGAGAGTGAAAAACATTATCTGATACTAATCAACGAAAAGAAAAAAGCACATAAAAAGGCAAGAACTGATTCATTAATGAAAAACATAAAAGATTCAAAACAATTCTGGAAAGAAGTGAGTACAAGCTTAGGTCGTAAAAACAAAGTTCTATGTAGTGATAAGATTACAAGTGAAGAGTGGTTTAATCATTTCAAAAGCGTATTTGAAACAGATACAGCTCATCAAAACCAGATCAGTCAAGACAACACTGATAATTCAGTAAACCCAGACATCTGGCCAGAAATAGAAGTGCTTGATAGAAACATAACAAAAGAGGAGGTGCATCTAAAATCTGGCAAATCTTGTGGTTCTGACGAAATCTTGGCAGAAATGCTTAAGTGATCAGAAGAAATGATCCTAGCATTCCTAACAAAACTATTTAATTCTGTTTTTCTTTCTGGATATTTCCCTGAGATGTGGCGTGAAGCAATTATTGTGCCTGTCTTCAAGAAAGGCAATAGAGACTCGCCTTCAAATTATAGAGGGATTTCACTTTTAAGTCTTATTGGAAAATGTTACACATCAATCCTAAACGCACGACTTTATCACTGGCTAGAAAAGAATAAGATACCAGATATGCATGCAGGATTTAGAAAAGGATACTCCACGTCAGATCATATATTTACACTTTATGCTGCTGTTCAGAAATATCTTAGTAAACCTGCAAAACTATATGTTTGTTTTGTTGACTTGAGACGTGCATACGATTCTGTCCAACATCAAACTTTATTAAGAGCACTGGTACAATCTGGTACATCTAGAACATTTACAAAGGCTGTATTGGCAATGTACAAATCATTAAAAGCATGTGTACGGGTAAAAAATAATTTGACTAACAAATTTGACTGCCCACAAGGGTTGAGGCAAGGTTGTGTTGCGTGTACAACTTTCTTTCCTATGATTATAAATGAAGTTGCAGTTCAGTTAAATACCCATGGTAAGCATGGAGTTCAGCTCTGTCCAGGCCTGGTCGAACTATTTGTTCTTATGTTCGCAGAAGACTTAGCGCTCCTTTCCAGTGCACCATCTGGTTTACAAAATCAACTAAATTGCTTAGTAAATACATGCTCCAATCTGAGTCTTGAAATAAGTTGTGAGAAGACTAAAGTGATGGTTTTCAGGAAAGTTTTCTAGGCAGACATGAAAAATGGTTCATTGGAACAGAACAGCTAGAAGTAGTAAATAACTATGTGTATTTGGGATTTACTTTTTCAACTACTATGAGCTCTTTCCAGCCTTCAAAACATGGCAGTAAAAGGTAAACGCGCAACTGTTGACATTGTACGCACACTAAAAAATCCTTGACAGTATGACACGGGAAATATTTTTCAAGTTATTTGATTCCACAGTACAACCTTCAATTTTATACAGTCCTGAAATTTGGGGCTTGTTACAAGATAATAGTGCAGCTGAAAAAGTCCATTTGTATGCCTGTAAAAAATATCTAAATGTACCTGTTCGTACACCATCTGCTATGGTATATGGTGAATTAGGACGTTATTCTCTTGTGGTAAACTGTTATATAAGAACTCTAAAATAATGGCTACGATTTATGAAAATGGAAATCCACCGACTACCAAGACAAGCATATGCACTGTTAACTAAACCTGATGAACAAGGTAAAATTAACTGGGTGACAAAGGTAAGAATTGCGCTACAATCATTTGGATTTAATTTTGTTTGGCTGAACCAACGCGTTGAAAATGAACTTGATTTTTTATCAGTGTTAAGACAGAGAATTGTTGATGTTGTAAAACAAGACTGGTTTGCGGACATGAGGGACAGCGAACGTTTCCATTTATACAGATCATTTAAATCTGTGCTATCAAAACACACCGAAATCGTTTTATTAACAATATGAATGGTGACATAAACGACTGCCCCTTTTGTCCGCAAACTGTTGAGGATTGAAAACATGTATTATTTCATTGCCCTAAATACAGTAAGATACGACCAAATGGTTTCAAAAATGTCCCATTGCATTATGAAAATGAATATTTAGTTAAAGTCATGTCATGCAAAGATGTTTGCTTAACCAGACAAATAACATGGTTTATTCATAAATGTTTTGAAATAAGAAAACAACCAGTATAGACTAAATTGGTTATCACCTACATATTCAGCTCACTTAGTGACATTGGTCTTTGTGCAATAAGTCAATAAAATTCATGTTCGAGTTCGAGTTCGAGTTCGAGTTCGAGTTCTCTCTCTCTCTCTTTTCTGTTCTCTCTCTCTCCGTCTCTTTCTCTCTCTGTCTTTTTCTCTCTCTGTTTGTCTGTCTCTCTACCACCCTCTGTCTCTCTGTCTCTTTACCTTTCTGTCTCTGTCTGTCTGTCTGCCCCCCCCTCTCTCTCTCCCTCTCTCTCTCACCTCCCTCCCTCTCTCTTTCTGTCTGTCTGTCTGTCTGCCCCCCTCTCTCTCTCTCTCTCCCTCTCTCTCACCTCCCTCCCTCTCTCTTTCTGTCTGTCTGTCTGTCTGTCCCTCCCTCTCTCTTTCTATCTGTCTGTCTGTCTGTCTCTCTTTCTCTTTCTCTCCCTCCCTCTCTTTCTTTCTCTCTCTCTCTCTCTCACCTCCCTCCCTCTCTCTTTCTGTCTGTCTGTCTGTCTGTCCCTCCCTCTCTCTTTCTATCTGTCTGTCTGTCTCTCTTTCTCTTTCTCTCCCTCCCTCTCTTTCTTTCTCTCTCTCTCTCTCTCTCTCCCTCTCTCTCTCACCTCCCTCCCTCTCTCTTTCTGTCTGTCTGTCTGTCTGTCCCTCCCTCTCTCTTTCTATCTGTCTGTCTGTCTCTCTTTCTCTTTCTCTCCCTCCCTCTCTTTCTTTCTCTCTCTCTCTCTCTCACCTCCCTCCCTCTCTCTTTCTGTCTGTCTGTCTGTCTGTCCCTCCCTCTCTCTTTCTATCTGTCTGTCTGTCTCTCTTTCTCTTTCTCTCCCTCCCTCTCTTTCTTTCTCTCTCTCTCTCTCTCTCTCTCTCTCTCTCTCTCTCTCTCTCTCTCTGTTTCTTTCTACTGTGCAAGGACTGGATGAAAAGTATCATATGAAAAAAAAAAATATATCGTAATAATTATAACCTTGCTTAGTACGTTTTATCTGCTTTTGTCTTGTCCTGTCTTGTCGTAGCGCATTCTTTCCTATCATATTGTATGGGATTGTATCGTATCGTATCGTATCGTATCGTATCGTATCGTACCGTATCGCATCATATCGCATATTATCGTATCGTATAGTATCGTATCGTATCGAATCGAATCGTATCGTATCGTATCGTTTCGTATCGAATCGAATCGTATCGTATCACATCATATCGATTCGTATCGTATCGTATAGCATTGCATAGTATCGTATCTTATCGCATGGTATCAAATCGTATTGTATTGTAACGTATCGCATAGCATTGCATAGTATCGTATCGTATCGCATGGTATCAAATCTATCGTATTGTAACGTATCGCATAGCATTGCATAGTATCGTATCGTATCGCATGGTATCAAATCTATCGTATTGTAACGTATCGCATAGCATTGCATAGTATCGTATCGTATCGCATGGTATCAAATCTATCGTATTGTAACGTATCGCATAGCATTGCATAGTATCGTATCGTATCGCATGGTATCAAATCTATCGTATTGTAACGTATCGCATAGCATTGCATAGTATCGTATCGTATCGCATGGTATCAAATCTATCGTATTGTAACGTATCGCATAGCATTGCATAGTATCGTATCATATCGCATGGTATCAAATCTATCGTATTGTAACGTATCGCATAGCATTGCATAGTATCGTATCATATCGCATGATATCAAATCTATCGTATTGTAACGTATCGCATAGCATTGCATAGTATCGTATCATATCGCATGATATCAAATCTATCGTATTGTAACGTATCGCATAGCATTGCATAGTATCGTATCGTATCACATGGTATCAAATCTATCGTATTGTAACGTATCGCATAGCATTGCATAGTATCGTATCGTATCACATGGTATCAAATCTATCGTATTGTAACGTATCGCATAGCATTGCATAGTATCGTATCGTATCGCATGGTATCAAATCTATCGTATTGTAACGTATCGCATAGCATTGCATAGTATCGTATCGTATCGCATGGTATCAAATCGTATCGCATTGTAACGTATCGCATAGCATTGCATAGTATCGTAATATATCGTATCATATCATGTCATGTCGTATCGTATCGTATTTTTGGGGACAAGGATCAGACGAAAAAAGCATGTATGCTGCTTATCTATTTCCTTTAAAAATAAAGATGGATGCTGCTTCGTCTCGTCTCGTCTCGTCGCGTCGCGTCTTTTCTTTCTCGTCTTGTCTCGCCTTGTCTCGTATTGTCTCGTCTTGTCTCGTCCCGTCTTGTCTCGTCTTTGTTTTCTCGTCTTGTTTCATCTGTGTTTTCTCGTCTGGTCTCGTCTCCTTTCGTCTGGTCTCGTCATTGTTTTCTCGTCTCATCTTGTCTCGTCTCTTCTCTTCTCCTCTTGTCTCGTCTCGTCTCGTCTTTGTTTTCTCGTATTGTTTTGTTTCGTTTCGTCTCCTCTCG
This sequence comes from Monoplex corrugatus, assembly GCA_030674185.1. Lineage (NCBI taxonomy): Eukaryota > Metazoa > Mollusca > Gastropoda > Littorinimorpha > Ranellidae > Monoplex > Monoplex corrugatus. The sequence continues at coordinate 5,002,460 of CM060308.1, read as the reverse complement.
TCATTGTTTTCTCGTCTCGTCTCATCTCGTCTCGTCTCGTCTCGTCTTGTGTCGACTTGTCTTGTCTTACCCTGTCTTGTCATTGCTTGGCATCGAGCATACAAATATACAAAGTTTGTAACCACAGTAATGGACAAAGTTTGGTGACACTGACGTCTGATATTTTGTTCTCTATAATGACAAAGAGAACAGAAAAACGAACTAGTTCGGCTGCAGCTAGCAGCGACAAGAAAAACATCGTCATCAATATTGTATTATTATTAGTAGTAGTAGTTGGCAATAGTAGTTGTTGTTCTAACAGTAGCAGCAGCAACAGCAGCAGCAGCAGTAGAAGCAGTTGTTAAAGCAGTGATAGCAGTGATAGTAGTTGTAGAAGTAGTAGCAGTAATAGTAGTGGGTGGTGGTGATGTTATTGTTATTATTATTATTATTATCATTATTATTATCATTATTATTATTATTATCATTATTATTATTA
>CM060308.1:4996982-4999482 GCA_030674185.1 Monoplex corrugatus | reverse complement strand
TCAACAACAACAACAAAACAAAACAAAAAAGCAGGGGGTGGTATTGTTAAAATTGCTGAATCATTGTTGTTGTTGTTGTTGTTGCTGCTGCTGTTGTTGTCGTCGTCGTCGTCGTCGTCGTTGTTGTTCTCGTTGTTGTTTATCTCGTTCTTATTCTTCTTGTGTTTGAATTTTTTTGTTTGTTTGTTTTCTTTTCTTTTTTTGTTTGTTTTGTTGTTGTTTGCTTGTTGGTTGGTTTGTTTGCTTCTATCTATCTATCTTTCTTTCTTTCTTTCTTCTTGTGTTTGGATTTTTTGTTTGTTTGTTTGTTTTCTTTTCTTTTTTTCCTTTTTTTGTTTGCTTGTTTGTTAGTTTGTTAGCTTCTATCTTTCTTTATTTATTTCTTTCTTTCATTCTGTCTTCCCTTTCTTCTTTCTTTCTTTCTTTCTTTGTTCTTGTGTTTGGATTTTTTTGTTTATTTGTTTGTTTTATTATTTTTTGTTTTGTTTGCTTGTTTGTTAGTTTGTTTGCTTCTTTCTTTCTTTCTTTCTTTCTTTCTTTCTTTCATTCTGTCTTTCCTTTCTTCTTTCTTTCTTTCTTTCTTTTCTTTCTTTCTGTTCTCTCTTCCTTTCTTTCCTTTGTTATTCTTTCTTTCGTTCATTCTTTTATTCTATATTGGCGAATAGATCCAATTACACAGATAGTGATATAGACGCCATATCGCTGGGGCGTCAGTCACGAAACTTCGAGATCCTTGTTATGAACAAAGACGCGACAAAGAATAAAAAGACGACTTTCTTATTGTTTAATAGGTCAGATTTTAGCTGTATGATTTGCATGATGAGATGAATGTATGCAAATATGAGTACAAATCCGGGTTGGAGTTCCTCTTTCTCTTCCGTCTTGCTGTGTGTGTGTGTGTGTGTGTGTGTGTGTGTGTGTGTGTGTGTGTGTGTGTGTGTGTGTGTGTGTGTGTTTGTTTGTGTGTTTGTTTGTGTGTGTCTGTGTGTGTTTGTGTGTGCTTGTGTGTGTATGTGTGTGTGAGTGTTTGTGTGTGTGTGCGTGTGTGTGTGTTTGTGTGTGTGTGTGTGTGCTTTTGTGTGTGTGTGTTCGTGTGATTTTGTGTGTGTGTGTTCGTGTGTGTGTGTGTGTGTGTGCGTGCGTGTGTGCGCGCGCGCGCGCGCGCGCGTGTGTGTGTGTGTGTGTGTGTGTGTGTGTATGTGTGTGCATGTGTGTGCGTGTGTCTGTGTGTGTGTGTCTCTGTGTGTGTATGTGCATGTGTGAGTGTGTGTGTGTTTGTATGTGTGTATATGTGTGTTTGTGTGTGTATATATATATATGTGTGTGTGTGTGTGTGTGTGTGCGTGTTTGTGTCAGTATGGCATTATAATGTATATTTTATGCAAATGCTTTTAGTAAAACGTGTGTGCTTGTGTGTGTGTGTGCTTGTGTGTATGTGTGTGCGTTCGAGCGTGTATGTGTGCGGATATGTGTGTGCGCGCACGCGCGTGAGTGTGTGTGTTTGAGTTCAGTCGGGCGTTCTATCTTTCCTCATTTTGGTCCGATGAGTTCCTCAAAAAGACATTAACCCTTAGACTCCCTGACCTTATCCACCAACTGCAAAAAAATAATCCTTGGGCTTCCTCACCCTACTCATCACCTCCCTTCAGGGAGCTGGTGGATAGGATGAGGGAGTCATAAGTTGAAGATTTTGCTTTGCTAGCATGGTTAACAATGCAAGCTGCTTGTGAACAGGATGCAGACGTCAAAGGGTTAAAATTAAAATAAAAAGCGATTAAATCGGCATTGGTCTTACTGAGACTAGACTTAGTCCCAACAGACAACGTAAATCTGTTCTACCTTATTACCTGTTTCTATAACCTGATCCCCACCCTCCCATTCGGGAGGAGAAGGGGTTAATAGAGTGAGAGGAGGGGAGGGGGGAATAAAAAGAGACGAGGCACCACCCCCAGCCTCATAATGCTGACCCGTTCAACTTCTGGGCGAACAAGTTGATTTCACTTTTGTCGTGAAGAAGGAGGAGGAGAAGACAGGAAAGGAAAAGGAATAGATGAAGATGAAGATGATGATGATGATGATGATGATGATGATGATGATGATGATGATGATGATGATGATGATGATGGTGGTGGTGGTGATGGGGTGATGATGGTGATGATGGTGATAATGGTGGTGGTGGTGGTGGTGGTGGTGGTGATGATGATGATGATGATGATGATGGTGGTGATGGTGATGGTGATGGTGATGGTGATGGTGATGGTGATGGTGATGGTGATGGTGATGGTGATGGTGATGATGATGATGAGAAAGGAAAAGAACAGGAAAGAACGGCAGAGCTGTAAAACAGCACTAGCATCACCATTAAAATATGTATGTCAGTCGCTGCTCAGTTTTAGCTCTCTCTCAGTTGCTCTCGTGAATCTGATGAGTCACATCGATTCCATATTTACTCACAACTCTGCACGTCTCTCATCTCTCAAAATGGAAGATGGGAGTTTGA
>CM060308.1:4984482-4986982 GCA_030674185.1 Monoplex corrugatus | reverse complement strand
ATGATGATGATGATGATGATGATGATGATGATGATGATGATGATGATGATGAAGAAGAAGAAGAAGAAGAAGAAGACGAAGAAGACCAGAAACAAGAAGGAGAAAAAGAAGAAGAAAAAGAAGAAGAACAAGAAGAACAAGAAGAAGAAGAAGAACAACAACAACAACAACAAAAACAACAAGAATAACAAAACAAAAACAACAACAATAAGAATATGAAAAAGAAGGAGGAAGAGGAGGAGAATGAGGAATGATGATGATCATCATGATGACGACGACGATGACGACGTTGTCGACGACCACCACCACCACACACAACGATGATAAAGAGACCATGGCACTGCTTTTGACACCGGCACCGAAAGAAAACTCTTTGCATGCTCCCATACACCTGATGTGCCTGTCAGAACACCTGCTGCATACGTGCATAGCTCTCTCTCTTTGTCTTGTCACTGCAAGTATGCAAAGGTCTGAAGTTCCATTCGTCAACGCCAGAAGAAGTGTCAGCCATGGACTCTGGTGAGGAACAGGCTGACAAGTTCTGGACTGTTGATATACTGCAAGAGTATTGTACTAACTGACTCGCTGTCCATTATGTGTCATTGAATGTAGAGCAGCAATGTAGATCATCCGTTTCTGTATGTTCTGGGTCAGTCTCAGCATTGTGCCCTCTGCGTGTTCCAGGGCCTTTTTTTCATACAGAATAGCTAATTGTGTTGTGATACAGACCTTTAATTATTTATTTATTTCGTCCGTACTGTATATATATCTTTCTTTTTTGAAGGTAAGATACGCAGAATAGAATAGAAACAATATAAGCTCTTTTCAAAACATCAAAAGAGGAGTCAGACAGGATTGTGTTTTGTCTCCAGATCTGTTTTCAATTTACAGCGAAAACATCATGAGAAACCTAGAAGAAGACCCTGGATTAAAGGTTGGAGGGAAAATGTTAAACAACATTCGGTACGCAGATGACACCGTGCTAATTGCAGAAAATGAAAGGGACCTACAAAACCTTGTGAATGTACTAGAAATAGAAAGCAAAGGTAAGGGTTTGGAACTAAACAGCAGGAAGACTGAAGTCATGGTGATCAGTAAAAAACATGAAATCCCCTCATGCAAAATAACAGCAAATGGCACAACCTTGACACAGGTTAATAAGTTCAAATACCTGGGAACGGCCACTTCATCAGACGGCAGATGCACATCGGAAATAACTGGCACAATCGGCCAAGCCAAAACAGCATTCAGGAAGACGGCAAGCATTCTTACCAACAAATGCCTATCAATTAACATCACAAAGAGAATCCTTGAATGTTATATAGAACCAATAGTGTTGTACGATGCGAGGCGTGGGCAGTCAGCAAGCAAAGCCAGAGCAAGATTGAGGCAGCCGAGATGTGGTTTCTCAGAAGAATGTTGAGAGTTCCATGGACAGCAAAGAAAACAAACGAGACAGTCTTGATGGAGGCAGACACAAGTAGATCAGTCATAAGGAAGATTAGGAAAAGACAAGCAACATTTATAGACCATTTTATGAGGAAGGGGGATTTGGAGCACTGGTCACAACGGGAAAGCTGGAGGGAAAGAGAGCACCAGGTAGACCCAGGGAGAGAATGCTGGACGGACTTGCAGAGTGGCTGGGGATGAGGAGGGTGGGGAGATGCTGGGGGCAACGAGAGATAGAGATGGTTGGAAGTCCATGGTCGCCAACGCCATGCGGCAGGGCACTTGATATTGATTAGGATGATGAAGATACACAGATACACACATACACTATGTAACCAGTATTATTCCAGTGTTAGGCTGATAAAATACCAGTATAAAATATAGACCAGGTAAAACACAGGATAGGTAGGGCCTCAGGACCTGGCCAGCTCATGGGTTTATGTGTAGGCTTAAAGCTTGTGCCATGATCATCATACACATGGCACCTGTGACGTTAGTGCATATTGAATTCGCTCGGAGACGTCATCTTGAGAAACTGAAACTAAACCTGAAACCAGGGACTTCACTTCTCCTTTTTGCTGATTTTCGTCAGATTTTCCTAGGTCCTCGTGTCTTATGTTTCCCTCTGGTGTCCAGTGAAGGGCAGTCCGTGTGATGCTATCCTGTTTTCTTCCGATGATGTGCCCAGTCCATCTCCATCGTCTTTTAACCCTTTGACGACTTCCGCACCCTACCCACCAGCATCTTGCATAGTCAACCACGCTAACAAAGCAGAAACTTAACCTTTTGATTCCCTCACCCTATACACCAGCTGCAGGAAGCTAAAGGATAGGGTGAGGGAGTCAAAGGGTTGTTTTTTGCAGTTGGTGGATAGGATGCGGGAGTCAAAGGTGTAATAATGATGGTGGTGTCCACACTCTTATGATTGCATTTGAAATTGGATGAGTGGTCAAGGCACTGGTCTTCCAGTTGGAAGTTCTCTACTACTACTATTACTACTACTACTGTTGCTGCTGCAACTGCTACTCCTGCTGCTGCTACTACTACTACT
>CM060308.1:4956982-4964482 GCA_030674185.1 Monoplex corrugatus | reverse complement strand
CTTCTTCTTCGCAATTCTTCTTCGCAATTCTTCTTCTTCTTCTTCGCATTCTTCGCATTCTTCGCATTCTTCGCATTCTTCTTCGCATTCTTCTTCGCATTCTTCTTCGCATTCTTCTTCGCATTCTTCTTCTTCGCAATTCTTCTTCTTCGCTATTCTTCTTCGCAATTCTTCGCATTCTTCGCATTCTTCTTCGCATTCTTCTTCGCATTCTTCTTCGCATTCTTCTTCTTCTTCGCATTCTTCTTCTTCGCATTCTTCTTCTTCGCATTCTTCTTCTTCTTCGCATTCTTCTTCTTCTTCTTCGCATTCTTCTTCTTCTTCGCATTCTTCGCATTCTTCTTCTTCGCATTCTTCGCATTCTTCTTCTTCGCATTCGTCTTCTTCTTCGCATTCTTCTTCTTCTTCGCATTCTTCTTCTTCTTCGCATTCTTCTTCTTCTTCTTCTCGTTATCGTTACAGTGGAGACCAGTTCTCGAGATGAAGTCGGCTATCGTCTGCAAAGCATCCACAGGCCTGTACAGTTTCTCCTCAAGTGCAGTCGGGTTTGGTCAAATGTTCTCCCTTAGCAGCCGGAGATTCCTGCAAACCTGTACGATGTGGTTTGTGTCTTGCTCTGCCTCTCGACGAAAATACACAGGGAAGGTTCTAGCCCTCATTAAAGATATATATATATATATATATATATATAGAGAGAGAGAGAGAGAGAGAGAGGGGGGGGTGAGAGAAGAGAGAGAAAGGAGAGAGAGAGAGAGAGAGAGAGAGGAGAGACAGAGAGAGATAGAAAAGAGAGAAGGAAAAGAGAAAGAAATGAAACAGAAACAGAGACAAAGAAAGAGAGACAAAGAGGCAGAGAACAAGACAGACAGATAGACAGGCAGACAGAGAGACATACAAAAGGACAGAGCGAGCGAGCAGGAGAGAGAGAGAGAGAGAGAGAGAAAGAAGAGAAGAGAGATAGAGGGAGAGACAGAGACAGGCAAACAGACTGGTAGAGAAACAGAAACAAAGAGAGAAAGAAAGACAAAGAGACACAGACTCACATCCAGCAAGCCAGACAGACAGACAGGCAGGCAGGCAGACAGACAAAAAGACAGACAGAGCGAGAGAGAGAAAAGAAAGCAAGAAAGAAAGAAAGAGAGAGAGAGAGAAACAGAGGAAGAGAGAGAATGGGTCTGTGAGTGAGAGTTGGGGTAGTGGCAGAGAGAAACGTCAGCAATAAAGTAGTAATGTGTGTGTGTGTGTGTGTGTGTGTGTGTGTGTGTGTGTGTGTGTGTGTGTGTGTGTGTGTGTGTGTGTGTGTGTGCGCGCGTTGTGTGTGTGTGTGTGTGTGTCTGTCGTGTCTGTGTGTCTGTGTGTGGGCGTGTGCGTGTGTGGTGCGTGTAGTGTAGTGTGCGCGCGCGCGCGCGCGTGTGTGTGTGTGTGTGTGATGTGTGTGTGTGCGCGCGCGCGTGTGTGTGTGTATGTGTGTGTGTTTAAAAGGGACAGACAGAGACAGATGGCAGTGGTAATCTTTTTAAAATTCAACACATTACTACTCAAGATGTACAGGGGGGGGGGGAGATGAGACAAGACAGACAGACAGACAGACAGGCAAAACAGAATACTACAAGAATCAGACACAGACAACAAGGAGCTGAATGCATGTAGACAGTGAGACAGAGAGAGAGGCAGAGAGGGATAAAGACCAGAGAGAAAGAGAGACAGACAGAAACAGCAGAGAGATAGAGACAAAGAAAGGAAAGAAAAAAAGATAGAGACAGCACAGGAAGAGGGAGAGAGAGAGAAAGATGAGAGAATGGAGAGAAGATGAGAGAGAGGGGACAGAAACAGAGATAAAGAGAGAGAGAGGAGAGAAGAAGAAAGAGAGAGACAGAGAGATACAAAAGAGAGAGAGAGAGAGATAAAAAGATGAGAGACAGATAGAGAGAGAGGAGGAGAGAGAGAGAGAAGAGAGAGGAGAGAGGAGAGAGAGAGAGAGAGAGAGAGAGAAGTCAGACAGACAGGATAACTGACACAGAACGAAACACGATCACACTGCAGGTAAAACTAAAAGAAGACATTGTTTAAATCAACGAGTACTATTCCATAGCAGACACTAGAGGTCACATAAACCAGGAAACAGCTAGAGAGGAGAGAGAGAGAGAGAGAGAGAGAGAGAGAGAGAGAGAGAGAGAGAGAGAGAGAGAGAAAGTCAGACAGACAGGATAACTGAACACAGAACGAAACACGAATCTACAACTCAGGGTTAAAACTCTTAAAAGAAGACACTCTGTTTAAATCAACGACTTACTTATTCCATCCGCAGACACTAGCAGGTCACATAAACCAGGAACAGCTATTTCTTTAACCCCCTACAAGACCTTGCCATTCATTCAAACAATACCCATTCCTTTTAACTAGCCTCATTTGCATAAATGCTAATTTGCAAGTCAACTCCTTTCAACGTAAGAATGGAGAAACCGGAAATGAAGGTTGAGCGTAGTCAACATAAAACAGGGGAGACCATTTTATTGCCCCCTTTGAGACATTCAAACCATTCATTTCAGATTTAGAAGAAAAAAAACGAAAAAAAATTAAAAGATAGAGCTGACAGACTGACAATCACACATATCGACACCTTAGGGCAACAAAGCTTTATCTCAATGACTGCCATTTTGAAAAATTCAAAGCTACACTCACTTGAAAAGTTTGGAATCTCATTAAAAATCAGATTCTCAAGCAAAATATTCACAATTTGGTGAGAATGTAGAAAATCCTGTTTACACTTGTACATCACAAAACGGTTGCCGCTTATAAACTGAAAATTGATTTAAAATCATTTTAAAATGGATAGTCTGTTGTTGCTTAACTTTTGTTTCAGAAAGGGGACAGAGGTTTTGAGCAACAACGGACTACTGTTAGATGTTCCATTTTTGCATGAAAGGAGACTCCAAGAATACAGACGCAAGTTTAGGCAACAACCCTACATTTATACAATAGCCCATTGTACCATATCATGATGAACAAAATTGCATACCCATAAATTGTTCAAACAAAAATATTGTGTGGGATATGTAAGATAATCTGGTGAGAAGCAAGTTGTAAATCTTCCAGGCAACACTGGTTTTCAGTTCTGATAGTCTGTTGTTGCAGAAACTATTCCTGCCCTGTTGGTACTGAAGTGTGTGTGTGGGGGGGGGGGAGAAGGTGGTATTTCACAGTGATCCAATTTTGCCTGTGAAAAGCCTGGAAGCTCGTTTTGTGCAAACAACGGTTTTTATAGTATTCAAACTTGATAAACAGCTACTTTGTCACTTTGTTAACATGACTTTTATCATAATATCTACCACATAATAAAACAATTGAAAAATGCAATTTTTTTTAGATAGACTGTTGTTGCTCTAAAGTATTGAAATATTCCCTCCCCACCCCACCCCCCACCCCCACTACTCCCTCGAACGTGCACTTTTACAGACTAACATTCTCAGTTAATTCTAACTCGCAAAATTTCACGCTTACGCATGCGCAATGCCCCCCACAAACACTCACACAACTACGCACTCAAACATACATAACCCCTCACCTTCACACGCGCATACACTTCTTCATTCTGTCTTTTTGTCTCTCTGTCTGTCTGTCTGTTTCTCTCTCTCTCTGTCTCTGTATCTGTCCCTCTCTCTCTCTCTCCCTCTCTCTCTCTCTTTCTCCCTCTGTCTGTCTCTGGCTCTCTATCTCTATCTCTCTCTCTCAGTCTGTGTCTGTCTCTCCCAACCAAGCCTGAGAGATACAGACACCTGAAGTGTTGGTCAGAAAATTCGAACAACACCATCAGTCACGCACTCATAAAATAAATGAGACTGGATTGTGTGGTCCCAGTCTTTTCAATGACCCCACATCACGCACAACTCTGGATAGGAACTGGTTGGAGCTAAAAATAATCAATCCAAAAATAAGTTATAAAGGACTAATAGGGACTTGAACCCATGACCTTCCCATCAATAATGCCTTGCGCTAACCGCTACACCACGACAACCAAACTTGCCTTTACGAAAATATCGATGGGCATAGAGAGTCAAGTGGCTAAAACGACGGAATTCCAATCGGAAGGTCGGATCGATTCTGCCGGGGTACTCCCCCCCTCCCCCCCCTGGGTCAAGTCCGGAGATCCTCACACCCATCCCCCACACCCATCGATCTCTCAATTTCCCTGGTCAAGGTGTGTGGTGCAGACTAGAGCTGAACGTGCCTAAACCCTCTTCGTATCTACGAGAAGGACATCAAAGATGATGATGATGACAACGACGATGAGGACGATGACGACGACGACAACAACAACAACAGCAACAATGATGATGATGATGATGATGATAATGATAATAATAATAATAATAGTAATAATAATAATAATGATAATAATAATAATGATGATAATGATAATAATAATTATAACAATAATAATAATGAGGAGGAGGAGGATGATAGTAGGAAAAAGAAGAAGAAGAAGAAGAACAACAACAACAACAGCAACAACAAGAACAAGAAGAAGAAGAAGAAGAAGGAGGAGGAGAGAGAAGAAGAAGAAGAAGAAGAAGAAGAAGAAGAAGAAGAAGAAGAAGAAAAAAGAAGAATGCGAAGAAGAAGAAGAAGAATGCGAAGAAGAAGAAGAAGAATGCGAAGAAGAAGAATGCGAAGAAGAAGAAGAAGAATGCGAAGAAGAAGAATGCGAAGAAGAAGAATGCGAAGAAGAAGAATGCGAAGAAGAAGAATGCGAAGAAGAAGAAGAATGCGAAGAAGAAGAAGAATGCGAAGAAGAAGAAGAAGAATGCGAAGAAGAAGAAGAAGAATGCGAAGAAGAATGCGAAGAAGAAGAAGAAGAAGAAGAAGAAGAAGAAGAAGAAGAAGAAGAAGAAGAAGAAGAAGAAGAATGCGAAGAAGAAGAATTGCGAAGAAGAAGAAGAAGAAGAAGAAGAAGAAGAAGAAGAAGAAGAAATAAACAAATAAACAAATAAATAAATGATTCAAATGAAATGAATATCCATTTCCTCCATTGCAGATCATTTACATAATCTCACTTTGAAGTTGTTTAATCGCATGAACGAAGAAACAGTGCAGAAGAGAAAGTTAATCTATCTCTTTTCAGAACTCATAAGAGAAACCTGATGCAAGCCAGGAGACCCAGTTGTCAACACTCAGACATTCATTGTTAACATGAAACAGACCAGCCCCTAAAAAAACACCTTAAAAACTTCTTCCAGACCTCTCCATTCATTCTAGAATTCCTCCTTCCAATTGCATATCATTTCCATAGATTTTGCTTTTGGTAACCTTCAGACACAAGAATAGGAAAACTCCATTAGACCATCAACATGAATTTCGTCGATTCCTGAATCATGAAAAGTACAGTAACATAAACCACAGACAGCCTACATCTTGAACCTTTTTTTTCCATACTTTGCCATTCAGATCAGAGCCAGGGGTGATGTGGTGAATTGGATGAAAATAGAAGTTCCAGTCTGGAAATCCTGGGTTCGATCCGTCTGGACACCTTCGCCTGGTGGTAAGGGATAGAGTGTTCTTTTTTGTTTGTTTGTTTTGTTTTTTATGTCAGACCAAGTTCCAATCAAGACTATTCCAATGAAAGGCTGGTATTGTGGCTGATACAATACCAGTATAAAATGTAGACTAGGTAAAACAATCTAGAGAGGGCCTCAGGATCTAGCCATCTCATGGGTTAATGTGCAGGCTTAAGGCTTGCGCCATGATCACCATCACGTGGCACCTGTGACGTTAGTGCACATGGAATTCGTTCCGAATGCGAAGATGTCATCTTGAGAAACTGAAACTGAAACTGAAACCTCCCAGATCAACATGAGCGCAGACCCGTTAGTGTCCCATTCCGCTTCGTGTGTAAACATATGTAAGATATCAAGTATGCATCATAAAGATCATGTAAGTCGCGTCAGTGGCTGTTTTGTTTAAACAAGGAAACACCAAGCATGCACGTCTATGAGCCCTTTATGTGAACCGAAGCACTGTGAGTGGACAGCAATACACACTCCCTCGACAGATCAGACCAATGAGGGTATTCTCTTTGATCAGACCAAGTTCCAGCCAGCGTGTGCCGTCAGCCGATTCCCACCCCAGCCCTGTGTCCAAAGCTCCAGTGATGTGTGCCAGATGTTGAATGTTACCATACTTACTGGTGTGTGGGTTAAGGTTCCTGACCGATACAGAGAACGGCCTTGAACCAAAGAGGGTAAACAATTCTCTTTGCTTGAACCATTTCCTATGCTATGCCTAAAGCAGACGGTGCCATAGTGTGCATTCATTTATCCGGTGGGGGAGAACGCATTACATGTATTGTGTTTCACTAGAGAAATAGGCTTCTGCCATGATCACCATCTCATGGCACTTATGATGGTAGTGTATGTGGAATTCATTCTGAGCGCAAAGACGTCATCTTCCGAAACTGAGACTCAATTACAGAAATCGTAATTTCTTTTAAAATATCCCATCTTTGTGGCGGATGTTATACTCAGTGCATGAATTGCAGCCTGTACGTTTGTGACAAATAGAAAGAGGTGCCAAAAGGACACACAAATGCTATGTTTTGTTGTTGTCCATTTACAGTGATATTGTTCATTTAAGTGGCTCACACACATCCATCGAACCGATGGAAGGCAACGGGAAACTACCATCGTAATTTTTCCCAGGTTATCATGGACAGAAACAGAAAAATAAATCACGACAACGACGAGAATAGGTGCTCCTATGGAGCAGTTTCGTCCGGTTGGGACCGTCATGCGGCGCAGGTGACACCAGACCGTCAGCACATTTATAGGCCATTTTATGAGGAAAGGGGATTTGGAGCACCTGGTCACAACGGGAAAGCTGGAGGGAAAGAGAGCACCGGCTAGAACCAGGGAGAAAATGCTGGACGGACTTGCAGAATGGCTGGGGACGAGGGGGGTGGGAGAGATGCTAGAGGCAACGAGAGATAGAGACAGATGGAAGTCCATGATCGCCAACGCCATGCGGCAGGGCACCTGATGATGATGATGATGACACACGCCCATTGAAAACGAAGTATGCAGACAACGCAGTTAACAACATACCGCCCACACAGTGTGGTCAAGACAACGTGCATACGCGTATCCGAGAAAATTCGGCACAGTTAGAACAAAAGAACACCACCACCCTACTCCATATCATTGGCATAATCTCAATTTCCCACTTCATTCAACAAGCATTTGTTAAATTACCGAGAAGTGTTTTGACTGAAATGGTGTACGAAGAAACGTGGTTTTATCCTATTTCTGTCTTGGTTAATTATCATCATCATCATCAGGTGCCCTGCCGCATGGCGTTGGCGATCATGGTCTTCTATCTGTCTCTATCTCTCGTTGCCCCTAGCATCTCCCCCACCTTCCTCGTCTCCAGGCACTCTGCAATGGTTAATTATAAAATGATGAATTTTTCGTGTAGCTTTTGCCATATAACAACACAGAAATATTTTCT
>CM060308.1:4946982-4951982 GCA_030674185.1 Monoplex corrugatus | reverse complement strand
ATGTGTGTGTGTGTGTGTGTGTGTACTTGTGTGTTTCTCTCTCTCTCTCTCTCTCTCTCTCTCTCTCTGTCTATCTGTCTCTCTCTCTCTCTCTCTCTCTCTCTCTCTCTTCTCTCTCCTCTTTCTGTCTCTGTCTCTGTCTCTCTCTCACTCACTCTCTGTCTCTGTCTCTCTCTCACTCACTCCTCTCTGTCTCTGTCTGTCTGTCTGTCATCTGTCTGTCTGTCTGTCTGTCTGTCTGTCTCTGTCTCTGTCTGTCTGTCTTGTCCCTTTTCTCTCTTTCTCTCTCTCTCTCTATCTGTGTATGTGTGTGTGTGTGTGCGTATGTGTGTGTGTGTGTGTGTGTGTATGTGTGTGTATGTGTGTGTGTGTGTGTGTGTGTGTGTGTGTGTGTGTGTGTGTGTGTGTGTGTGTGGTGTGTGTGTGTGTGTGTGTGTGTGTGTGTGTGTGTGTTCACTATTGTGAACAGACGTTAAATAAAAGATTTCGTCCTTCCTTCTTAGAGAAATTCCTGCAGGATGGTTTTGAGCATTTAGCTTTTGGCTTAGATTATCCGTTGGTTGAAGGGCTTTCCTTCAGAGTTGAACTTGAACTACACACGCATGACAAAGCCTCATGATTGCACCAATCAGTATCGCCGCGAATGGAATGGAGAAGAATGGGGGTATGAGAACGCATCCCTGTTTCACTCCATTCTACGGGAGAGTCGTAAAAAACATACGCTTTCAAAAAAGACGAAATTAGACAACGACCCAGTTACAGTCCCTAGACTCCCACAATTGATTAGTTAACCCTTTGACTCTCGCAACTTAAAAAGATTAACCCTTTGACTCCCACACTCCATTCACCAACTGCAAAAACAACCCTTTGACGCCCTCACCATATCCACCAATTTCTTGAAGGAAGCTGATGGATAGGTAGAGCGAGTCAAAGGGTTAAGTTTTTGCTTTGCTAGCATGGTTGACAATGCACGATGCTGGTGGACAGGTTGTTGGAGTTAAAGGGTTAAACATACCAGTTCGTTTTATTACGTCTCTTTTTACATATGAGACATTTACCGTCCACATTTGAGTCACAAAGAGAGGTAGTGTGAAAGTAGGACAGATTGTTACAATGCAGTTCAAGGTTAATGTCTTAAAGTGAAGAATTTTCCTTTAATTAAATCAGTCACCTACTTTGTAATGTCTGGACCCTGACAAATAAAGGTAAGGTCACACATAAAACATCGAACGTCGCAAAAGACTTTTTTATCTTTTTTTAATTCAGTTAAGGTAAGGTCACATGTAAAACATAATACAGCACCAAACAACACATTTCAAGGTTATGTGACATCGTCTTAACATAAACTAGAAATAGTATTTTCTTTGAGCGTTTTTCTCAAACGTGCCGTTGGTTCTAAGAGCGCTAGCACCCTACTGCATTTCATTTGTACAATCTGATTCCACAGTTCATTCAAACACAAGATTAGATAGACACGTAAAAACGTGTATTTGATTGTCTACAAGATTAGAGAAACATACAAACGTGTATAATGATCATCTACAAGATTAGAGAAACATACAAACGTCTATAGTAATCATCTACAAGATTAAAGAAACATAACAACTCGTATAGTGGTCATTTACAAGAAAAGATAAACATAACAACGTGTATAGTAATCATCTACAAGATTAGATAAATATACAAACATGCGTAACTGTCAACTACAAGACTAGGGAAACAAAAAAAAACGTGTATAGTAGTTATCTACAAGATTAAAGAAACATAAACTGTGACTGCAGACAAGTTGTCTTTTTTTATGATGCCCTCTCCGTGCTGCAAGCATGCCAGAACAACACGCTCCCCCTCCTGTCTAGAGCTCTGCACCAGGTTGCCACAACCAGAAGAGCAGTTCTGCAGTGGATTCCAGCCCACTGCGGAGTCTCCGGGAATGAGCGAGCTGATATCCTTGCTAAGGAGGGAGCCAGAGAAGAACAACCTAACAACAGCGTCAGCTACAGTGAGAAGAGGAGCATCATCAGGGCGCTTTCCATGCCGAGACGACACAGGGATGACTACCACCTGTTGTCTAGAGAGCAAGCAAGTTGCCCTGGTGAGGTTGCGCACTGGTCACAATAGGCTGAACAGCCACATGTACCGCAAACTGAAGATGGCGCCCTCCCCAACCTGTCCCTGCGGTCAAGAAGACCAAACCACGGAGCATATACTCCAAAGATGTCCCCTTCACCAGGTGGCAAGACAGCACGTGTGGCCAACAGACACTCCGCTGACAACCAAACTCCATGGCTGCAGACAGGAGCGGGAAAAGACGGCTGCATTCATCGCCCGGACTCAGATGATTGTGTAGCAGCGTACGCCAAGAAGAAGAAGAAGAACAGAAACCTAAAAAAATGTGTATAGGGATCATCTACAAAATTAGAGAAACATAAAAACATGTATTTTGATCGTCTACATGATTAAAGAAACATCAAAAAATGTGTATAGTAAACATCTACAAGATTAGAGAAACACAAAAACGTGTATAGTGCTCATCAACGAGATTAGAGAAACGTACAAATTTGTATTGTGATCGTTTTCAAGATTAGAGAAGCGTAAAAAACATGCATAGAAATCATCTTCAGCTCAAATAGCAGAAACTTGAACAGATCCAGAACGCACTCAGTTAAACCAAAGACCTACATTTTAACACTCAGGCATTGACAGAGAATTCAAAATAGGACAACCTTTTTAGCTTCTCTCCCCACTCTTTAATTAAGTGAAAAGCGAACTGCCTCCTCACTCTAACTGTTTACAATTAGCTACCGTACTTTAAAATTCATTCAAGGACGAAACTGGAGAAAGAAAACAAATCAAAAACAGCAATAAGAGGGAACCACCACCACCACCACCACCACCAACACCAACACCAATACCAACACCAACACCAACACCAACAACAACACCAACACCACCAACACCACCACCAACACCAACACCAACACCAACACCAACACCAACGCCAACACCAACACCACCACCACCAACAACAACAACAACAACAACAAATGCAACGACACACAACAAAACCTTTCAAACTAACCTCACAAACCTGAAACGTGCCAGGAGACATTTTGGTTAATTAAATCAGAGACCTAGTTTTTAACACGTAGTCACACTTGCGAACAACATGAAAAAAAAATGAAAAAAAGAGAGAGAACAATCTGTATTGTAATCTTCTTGCCTTTCAATGAGTGTACCCCCATCGCCGTCATCCATTCTCCTCCTCTGCCAACCCCTATTCCATATCATTTGCATACATTTACTTCCGAACTCTTTCAAGCACAAGAGTAAAAGAACATAAAAATAAAAATAAAAATGAAAAAATTTTTAACCCTTTGACTCCCGCACCCTCCATCGTCCATCATGCTAGCAAAGCAAAAAAAAAAAAAATTCTTTGACTCCTTTTCCCTATCTACCAGCTTCCTGCATTGTCAACCATGCCAGAAAAGTTAAAATTAACCCTTTGAATTCTTCACTCTGTCTACCAGCATCCTGCATTGTCAACCATGTTAGCCAAGCAAAAACTTAACCCTTTGATTTCTTCACCCTGTCTACCAGCTTCCTGCATTGTCAACCATGCCAGCAAAGGAAAAACTTAATCCTTTGACTCCCTCATCCTGTCCACCAGCATCCTGCATTGTCAACCATGTGAGCTAAGCAAAAAACTTAACCCTTTGATTCCCTCATCCTGTCTACCAGCATCCTGCATCGTCAACCATGCTAGGGAAGCAAAAACGTAACCCTTTGATTCCCTCACCCTGTCCACCAGCATCCTGCACTGTGAACAATGTTTAAGAAACAGAAACTTAACCTTTTGACTCCCTCATCCTGTCCACCAACATCCTGCATTGTCAATCATATGACCTGAGCAAAAACAAAACAAAAAAACCTCTTTGACTCCCGCACCCAATCCACAAGCTTCCAGCGGGAAGCTCGTGGATAGGGTGAAGCAGTCAAAGGGTTAACTTTTTGTATTTGGTGGATAGGGTTTGGGAATTAAGGGGTTAAGGTTATCACCTTCACTACTTTCAACAGAAACCCCCCCAAAAAAAACGAACGGATGTGTTTCGTTAGGCAATAACCGTTCTCTTCTCCCTTGTCGTTTTTGGCCTCGCCTTACAGAAAATGGCCTCAGGGTGTGAGGGTTCGGAGTTATGGTGCGTTTGGCGTTTAATTTGAAGTTGTTTGTCATTCGAGTTCTGTCAGCCATTTAAATTTCTCCTATTTGTTCATTTTTTTTTTCTATTTCATTTTTCTCAAAGGACAAACAAGCGACACAAAACCAACAAGAACAAAAGTGGTGTTGTTGAAAATCTGCTGGCGTTGTGGCACGTTTGATTTTTTTTTAAAGTTATTTGTTATTGGAGTTCTCGCAGCCATTTCAATTTCTCTCTCTCTCTCTCTCTCTCTCTCTCTCTCTCTCTCTCTCTCTCTCTCTCTCCATCCCTTTCTCTGCCTCTGTCTATCTGTCTGTGTCTCTGTCTGTCTGTCTGTCTGTCTCTGTCTCTGGCTGGCTGTGTCTGTCTGTCTATTTCTCTCTCTCTTTCTCTCTTTCTCATCTTCTCTCTCTCTCTTTCTCTCTCTCTTTCTCTCCTTTCTCTTTCTCTCTCTCTCTTTTTTTCTCTTTTTTTTCTCCTTTTTTCTCTTTCTCTCTCTCTCTGTCTCTCTTTTTCTCTCTCTTTCTCTCCTTCTCTCTCTCTTTCTCTCCTTCTTTCTCTTTCTCTCTGTCTCTCTTTGTCTCTCTCTTTCTCTCCTTCTTTCTCTCTCTTTGTCTCTCTCTTTCTCTCCTTCTTTCTCACTCTCTTTCTCTCTGTCTCTCTTTCTCTCTTTGTCTCTCTCTCTCTCTGTCTCTCTCTCTGTCTCTCTTTCTCTCTCTCTTTCTCTCTCTCTTTCTCTCCTTCTTTCTCTCTCTCTCTCTCTCTCTGTCTGTCTCTCTTTCTCTCTCTCTTTCTCTTCTTCTT
>CM060308.1:4939482-4941982 GCA_030674185.1 Monoplex corrugatus | reverse complement strand
TGTTTTCTTTGCTGTCCACGGAACTCTCAACATTCTTCTTAGAAACCACCCATGTTATATCAAAGGAAATATTTTTTAACCTTTCATTTGAAGCTGTGGAGTGATGTCATGGTTTGATGTTGGTGCGTAATATATTCCAGAGATATGCTCTAATAAAGAAGATGCTTGCTTCAAAAATGTATAATCTTGGTTTTTGAAGATGAAGGTTATTTCTTAAGAGAGAGAGAGAGAGAGAGAGAGAGGGGGGGGGGGGGAGAGAGGCAGACACACAGACAGACAGACACAAAGACAGAGACAGACACATAGAGAGACAGACAGACAGACAAGACAGACATAAACAAAAACACAGAGAGAGAATGACAAAGAGAGAGAGAGAGTGAGTGAGAGAGAGAGAGACAGACACACAGACAGATAGAAACAAAGACTGAGACAGACACAAACAGAGACAAACAGACAAGACAGACAGAAACAAAGACAGAGAGAGAGATAATGACAAAGAGAGAGAGAGAGTGAGTGAGAGAGAGAGAGAGAGAAAGAAAGAGAGAGAGAGAGGCAGACACACAGACAGACAGAAACTAAGACAGAGACAGACACATAGAGAGACAGACAGACAGACAAGACAGACAGAAACAAAGACAGAGAGAAAGAATGACAAAGAGAGAGAGAGAGAGAGAGAGAGAGAGAGAGAGAGAGAGAGAGAGAGAGAGAGAGAGATGCTGTCATCAATCTGAACCGATTTTTAACAGACGTTTTCGATTCAAGGCCGAGTCTACTAACATCCAACCAGTTATCTGACTAACTGTATAACTCATCCACTCACTTACTCACTCACTCACTACTTACTCACTCATTCACTGACTGACTGACTGACAGACTAAATAATTGACTGACTGACTGACTGAATGACTTTCTGTCTTTTTGACTGACTGTCTGTCTGACTGACTGACTGACTGACTGACTGACTGACTGACCAAGTAACTATTTGACTAAATGACTGACCGACTCGGGACTGACTGACTGACTGACTGACTGACTGACTGACTGACTGACTGAGTAACTGACTAACTGAGTAACTAACTTATTAGCTAACATAGTGATTCACTAACGGGCTGAATACTCCAAGAAAAAGAAAAAACTAGGTATACAGAAAGAAAGAGGGTATGGCATAATGGGGGGGGGGGGGGGGTCATAAAGACTGCCGTAAATGGATGTACTACTTTTTAACAATAAGCTAATCTTATTGTGCTGTACGTATAACGATAATGACGAGAAGGAAAAAAATCGGTCGCAATATTTATGAAACAAACTCAAACGACATATCAAAGGAAATAAGAGGGAAGCAGGGAGAATTTTAAATATCAACTAAGTAACATAACTCTTGAGAGTCACGGAGTTGTCTCCCATGTAGAATTTCTCAAACCCAACACGGTTTGCGCTACCCATTCAGCTAGCATAGACGCAGCCACAAAGCATAAAGCGGTAAGCTCAGAACATTCTGAGCTTACCACTTTATGCTTTGTAGATCAAACGACATAGCCAAAAAAAAAAAAAAACGATTATAAACTACGGTTGTAAACAAAACAAAAAACACATACATTACTTTCCAGTCTCTTTGTTTCTGGGCCCGCCATAGATGACTGACAACCTGTGGATAATTCCAGCCCAAATCAGCGAATTCCAGTGACAGTGAGTGATAATTATTGCACCTGCCATCGGATGTTTAATCAGCAAAACTTGACTAATGACGTGTTTACGGCCATAACGCTCCAGCCCGCCGCCATTATCATCAGCGCTTACGTCACGGAGCAGGTGATCCAATCAGAAGAAGCACCAGTATTAAGTGCGAAGCTGCCATGGAGGATTCGATTTGAGGTGGATAGGGGGGATGATAGATAGGGAGTTTGTGATAATAGGGATGGCTATGTGTGTGTGTGGGAGGGGAGGGAGGAGATAAAGTGAAGAGGGATGGCGAGGGAAGGGGTAGGGATGCGGCATGGTGGGATAACTGTCTGCTTGATTATCGGTGGCAGGGTAAATTACGATGATTCAAGGAGGTACAGGGGGCTTAAAGTAGAATTAATGTCGGTCTGATAACAAACACCGCTTAGCGCCGAATCTATCAACCTCAATACCGCCACCATCGCCACTACAACCATCACTGCCACCACCACCACCACCATCATCATCATCATCATCATCATCATCATCATCGTCATCAGTATCATCAGTATCAACAACATTAATAATAACTGACGATTGTAGGAAGGGATCTTTTTTTAAGTCGTGGTCGTCATCATCGTCGTCGTCGTCGTCATCATCATCCTCATCATCGTCGTCGTCGTCATCAGCAGCAGCAGTAGCAGCAGCAGCAGCAGCAGCAGCATCGTTATTATCATCATTGGTACTATAACCGTGAGGGTGCCTTGGTTTTTTCTCAGTATAAGTAGTATCCCCACCTTGTGGACATTCTATGTTAGAGATTTCCTTTTTTCCTTCAATC
>CM060308.1:4899482-4906982 GCA_030674185.1 Monoplex corrugatus | reverse complement strand
TCTGTGCTTACGTGACAACAGCGTATCCACGATGGGGATCAAGAGATCTGGATTGTTCTTTTGATAGAGCAAGTGGTACTCAAGATCTGACATCTCGAATTTAATCCCAGCTTTAAAACATAAAAGAAAAAAGTGTCCTGTTTTCTGCCTGTCTTAATGTTTCCGTCATTCTGATGGTGTCAGGTCATTGTTTGAAAGACTGATACAATACTGGTATAGAAACAAATTTATCATCATCATCAGGTGCCTTGCCGCATGGCGTTGACTTCCATCTGTCTCTATCTCTTGTTGCCCTAAGCATTTCCTCCACCCTCCTCGTCTTCAGCCACTCTGCATGTCCGTCCAGCATTTTCTCCCTGGGTCTACCTGATGCTCTCTTTCCCTCCAGCTTTCCCGTTGTGACCAGGCGCTCCATATTCCCCTTCCTCATAAATGGCCTATAAATGTTGCTTGTCTTTTCCTAATCTTCCTTATGAATGATCTACTTGTGTCTGCTTCCATCTCGTTTGTTTTCTTTGCTGTCCATGGAACTCTCAGCATCCTTCTTAGAAACCACATCTCGGCTGCCTCAATCTTGTTCTGGCTTTGCTTGTTGACTGTCCACGCCTCACATCCGTACAACAGTATTGGTTCTATATAACATTCAAGAACTCTCTTCCTGATGTTAATTGACAGGCATTTGTTGGTAAGAATGCTTGTCATCTTCTTGAATGCTGTTTTGGCTTGGCCGATTCTGCCGGCTATTTCTGATGTGCATCTGCCGTCTGATGAAATGATCGTTCCCAGGTATTTAAATTTATCAACCCGTATCAAGGTTGTGCCATTTGCTGTCATTTTGCATGAAGGGATTTCATGTTTTTTACTGATCACCATGACTTACTGATACAATACTGCTATAGAAACAAATGTAGACTAGGTAAAAACATAGGCCAGGTAGGACCCCAGGACCTGGCCAGCTTATAAGTTTATGTGCGGGGTTATGGCTTATGCCAAGTTCACCATCTCATAGCACCTGTAACGTTAGTGCATATGGAATCCATTCCGAACACGGAGACGTCATCTTGAGAAACTGAAACTGAAACCGTTTCATAGGTTTACCTCTACTCCGAGATGTGATTTCTAAGAAGAATGTTCAAAGTTCCATGGACAGCAAAGAAAACAAACGAGACAGTCTTGATGGAGGCAGACACAAGTAGATCACTCATAAGGAAGATTAGGAAAAGACAGGCAACATTTATAGGTCATTTTATGAGGAAGGGGATTTGGAGCACTTGGTCACGACGGGGAAGCTGGAGGGAAAGAGAGCACCGGGTAGACTCAGGGAGAAAATGCTGGACGGACTTGCAGAGTGGCTGGGGACGAGGGGGGTGGGAGAGATGCTAGGGGCAACGAGAAATAGAGACATATGGAAGTCCATGATTGCCAACGCTATGCGGCAGGGCACCTGATGATGATGATGACCTCTACTCCTCCCGCTCCGCCCTTCCATCCCAATGTAAAGACATGGCAATTACATGGTATTTTGCGCAGGTTGTGGAAGTCTGCCTCTGGGATAGTTGCTGCCAGATTTGGGTGGAACGCATAATTATGGAATAGTCCGATCGTCATGAATCCTTCTTGGACATATTCCACACTCCAAAACCTTGCTGGAGCTTATGAAGTTTGTGGCAGGCTTCATGCGTCTGCCGGGGAAATAATTAAGGTCAGAGTTTGGAGGAGTCCGATTGTATTGAATTAGTGAACTTTTGAATTTCAGTTCAGTGAAGTTTCAGTTTCTCAAGATGACGTCTCCACGCTCGTAATGAATTCCATATACACTAACGTCACAAACACAGTTCAGTTTCTCAAGATGAAGTCTCCACGCTCGGAAAGAATTCCATATACACTAACGTCACAGGTGTCATGTGATGGAGAAGATCTAGAATGTTCGTGACACAAACCTTAAGCCAGCACATATACCATTGAACTGGCCAGGTCCTGAGGTCCTCTCTAGCCCGTTTGTTTGTTTGTTTGTTTGTTTGTTTGTTTGTTTGTTTGTTTGTTTGTTTTTTGTTTGTTTGTTTGTTTGTTTTTGTTTGTTTGTTTGTTTGTTTTTGTTTGTTTGTTTGTGTTTGTGTTTGTGTTTGTTTTTGTTTGTTTGTTTGTTTGTTTGTTTGTTTGTGTGTTGTTGTTTTTAATCTTATACTAGTATATATTAGCCTATCATTGGATCAATCTTGGTTACATTGAAATGTTAACCTGGTGTCATGACCATGAATCATGAATAAATCAACATAGTTGGTGAAATGTCTTTTAACTTTCGAACAAAGCACAAACTAAAACACATTCCAAACTGGTGATATTTCACAACATGTAAAGAAAGATGACCAACAATGTAAAAATACACAGACAGGAGGGAATGTCATAAGGGTTATGTGGGTGTGTGGATTGGTCGGATCGGATCGGTTGGGTTGGATTGGGTTGGGTTGGGTTAGGATAGGGCGTGATGGGTTGGGTTTGGATCGGGCTTGACTTGGCTTGGTTTGGCTTTGTTTGGCTTGGTTTGGCTTGTTTTGGCTTGATTGATCTAATCGTGTGATTGATTTAATTGGCTTGACTTATTGACTAATCGATTCGATTGATTCGATTGATTTGATGGGTTTGATTAACTTGATTGATTTGATTGATTTCACTGGTTTGATTGATTCGGTAGCATTCATTGACTTGATTCAGTTTTACGTCAGCACCTACCCCGACAATGTGCCACATGTCTTTCTCTGAGAGAGAGAGACAGACAGACAGACAGACAGACAGAGAGACAGACAGAGACAGAGAGACACAGAGAGACACAGAGACACACAGAGACACACATAGAGAGAGAGAAAGAGCCAAAAGCAAACACAAAGACAGAATGGGTCTCTCTGGAAAAGAGACAGACAGACAGAGAAACAGACAGAAACAGACAGAAACAGAGACAGACAGACAGAGAGCGGAGTGAGTCACAGAGGCAGAGCGAGAGAGAAGAGAAAGAAAGAGAGAGAGAGACAGACAGACAGACAGACAGACAGATGAGAGAGACAGAGAGAGACAGAGAAAGAGAGAGAGAGAGAGAGATGAGAGACACATAGAGCGAGGGGAGAGAGACAGACAGACAGACAGACAAACAGACAGAGACAGAACCAGAGAGAGAGAGACTGACAGACAGACAGAGACAGAGACAAAAAGAGATAGAAAGAGACAGGCAGAGAATGAGAGAGAGGGGAGGAGAGAGAGAGAGAGAGAGAGAGAGAGAGTGAGAGAGAGAGATGAGAGACAGAGACAGACAGACAGACAGAGACAGAACCAGAGAGAAAGACAGACAGACAGAGACGGAGACAAAAAGAGATAGAAAGAGACAGGCAGAGAATGAGAGAGGGAGGGAGGGAGAAAGAGAGAGAGAGAGGAGAGAGGGACAGAGACAGAGAGAGAAAGAGAGAGAGATTTTGCCAGACATATACAACAGCCTGTCGAAAGTATGATTCCCATTCAATTTAAACCTATCAATCAAGAGCCGAACATTTACCTCTTCCTCACTTCCCAAAGAAATTATAATACTCTCCACCCATCTTCCAGCACCTACCCTTACCATTTACCCAAAGGTATCACTAAACAGTCGAACACCATGGTTCTCAAATCCTCTCACATTTTTGCAACCCTTACCCTGCTTCTGCAAGTTTATTTCTGCACGCACCTTTTTTCTACTGACCTTCTGTCGAACGAGGCTGATTGTTTCTGCAGGCCGTGGTCACCGTGACCTTTGTGAGAAGGCGGCATTCCGTTGTGGCACCGCGCTGAAAAGCCTGAAATTGATCTTGGTACTTCTTCTCCCCTTCCACCACTTCCTAAATGACTAGCAGGCTACCCACCTATGTGTACTTGGACACCTCTCAGACATTTACCTCCCTTGTGTGTCCATAGATATATGCAGAAATACAGACAGGCAACTGAACAGAATTCTGGACTTAGATAGCTTTAGTGGTAGGTTTCTACTTTAATTTGGTCGGATTTAAATCAACGTGTGTGTGTGTGTGTGTGTGTGCGTGTGTGTGTGTGTGTGTGTGTGTGTGTGGTGTGTGTGTGTGTGTGTGTGTGTGTTGTGTATGTGTGTGTGTGTGTGTGTGTGTGTGTGTGTGTGTGTGTGTGAATGAGAGGGAGACACAAGAGAGAGAGAGAGAGAGGTGTGTGTGTGTGTGTGTATGAGAGAGAGAGACAGAGAAAGAGAGAGGGTGTGTGTGTATGAGAGAGTGAGTGTGGTGTGTGTGTGTGTGTGTGTGTGTGTGTGTGTGTGTGTGTGTGTGTGTGTGTGTGTGTGTGTGTGTGTGTGTGAGTCTGTGTCTGTGTCTGTGTGTCTGTGTGTCTATGTGTGTGTTGCTGTATTCCTTTTTTGTTTGTTTGTTTTGTTTTGTTTTGTTTTGTTTTGTTTTGTTTTGTTTTGTTTTGTTTTGTTTTTGTTTTTGTCTTGAAATAACGTTAAGAGACGCTGAGAATGGCTGCTTGGAAAAAAATCATCGCACGTTTATGTTGTGATAGATTGTTGTCATTTATATATATATATATCTGTATATTACTGACCCAGACATCTAGATGTCTGTCGCAATGTCAGTGACCCTCTCTTGCCCCCCCCCACTCTCTTTGTCTCTCTGTCTGTCTCTCTGTCTGTCTCTATCTCTCTCTCTCCCTCTCTCTTTTTCTTTCTCTTTTTAACCAGAATGATCTAGTCTCTCTTTGTATCTTTCTCTGTCTATCTTACTCTCTTTACCCTTATTCTCTCTGTCTCTCTCTGTCTCTCTCTCTGTCTCTCTCTCCCTTTCTACCCTTATTCTCTCTCTCTCTCTCTCTCTCTCTCTCTCTCTCTTTCTTTCTTTCTATTTTTAACCAGAATGATCTGGTCTCTCTTTGTGTCTCTCTCTGTCTGTCTTACTCTCTTGCTCTCTCTCTGTGTCTGTCTCTGTCTGTCTGTCTCTCTGTCTGTCTGTCTGTCTCTCTCTCTCTCTCTGTCTGTCTGTCTGTCTGTCTCTCTGTCTCTCTCTGTCTCTCTGCCTCTCTCTCTCTCTCTCTCACTCCCTCTCTCCCCCTCTCTCCCTTCTCTCTCTCTCCCCCCTCTCTCTCTCTCCCTCTCTCTTTCTCTCTTGCTCTCTCTCCCCCCTCTCTCTTTTTCTCTCTCTTTCTCTCTTTTTACCAGAATGGCCCAGTCAGATGCCGTTCATTACCGGAAGGCGTGAAAATCTTTCCCTCATCAGTTTCAGTCAATGACTCTGATTGTTTATCTGACAGTACCAGAGAGTGAGAGAAGAGAAGAGAGAGAAAGAGAAAAAGAAAGAGAAGAGAGAGGACGGGGGGCAGGGGGCGGGGGGTGGGGGATGGGGGGTAGGAGTCACAGACAGAAACGTAAAAAAAAAAAACATACAAAAGTAACAAGAAGAACAACCAAATGATAAACGTTGTCGAAACAGTCTCAGAAAGTGAGAGGAATTGAGAGGGAGAGGAGAGAGAGAAAGAGAGAGAGAGACAGACAGACAGACAGACAGACAGACAGAGAGTGAGAGAGTGAGTTAGAGAGAGAGTGAGAGATTGACACAGAGACAGAGAGAGAGAGAGAGTGAGTGAGAGAGAGAGAGAGGAGAGAGAGGTGGGGAGAAAGAGAAAGAGAGAGAGAGAGGAAGAGGAGGGTCACGCACAGACAGAAAGAAACGGAGGCAAAAATTTTACAAAATTAACATCTAAAGAAAAATTCATGATCCCAATGATTCAGGTCATCGTCTTTTTTCGTGATCCAAAACAAGTTTGACTGCCCGCGCCCAAGCAAACACGAACCAGAAGAACAAGAAAACCAATATAAGCGCGTATCCAACGAGACAAAACAAAACAAGCGCAAATTTTCGGCCAACTAGCCTTTGTCAAGGGCGAACGCACGGTCACAAACAGATCACAGACACCAAACAATGGATAATAAAAACGGGACTAAAAACTTCCCTGCCGCCTCGTCCAGTGGGTAAGAAATGGAATGCCCATGTCGTCATGAGCAGTAGTAAGAAGTCTTTTTTCGTGTTTAATATCTCACTAAATTTGAACATAAACAAATAAAGAAAGAAAGAGGTAATGAACACAAACACCCATACATACATAAATACATGCACGCACGCACGCACTCGCACATTCAACACACACACACACACGCACACACTCACACACACAAACACACACACTCACACACACAAACACACACACACAAACACACTCACACACACACACACACACACACACACACACACACACACACACACACACACACACAATCTTCCTTCGTGGGGATGCCAGGGGCTCTTTCAGTATAAATAGTATCCCCCGCCTTATGGAAATTCTGTGCTAGAAATTTTCTGTCACTCTCTTTCTGTCTTGTTCCTTTGCTTTTTTTTCTTTTTCGTCTCTTCCTATTATTTTCTGCCGTGCTGGTCCATTCACCCTTACGTACTTTCTCTTAGGATTGTTTAGTAGGTACATGTTTTAAGTGCATTTTCGTTCTAAAGAAATACGATATGCAGAAGCAGTTTTACATAATTTAGGCCCATTTTTGTATGTATTTAATGTGCTTAATTAAGGTTATGTTTGTATTCAGGTATTTTTAAATCTCATGAATTGGACGGAGTGGTCAACGCCAGGGGCATATCCTGAGATTTTGTGCCCTAATGCATTGAATATGTGCACTTAAATTTCTTTTCCAATGATGTGTTTTTTCAAGATGGCTGACATGGCTCTGCGCAGTCGGCTGGGCTTTAATCAACAATAACTAACAATAACACAGATCTCACACCACCACCCTCCCTTCTCCCTCCCCCCCCCCCCCCCCCCCCCACCACACACACACACCGTTCCGTCCCCAATTTCCCATACCCCATCGTTTCCGCTACCTTCCCCTTTATGCAATCCGTTTATAACCGCACAGGTACCGCCGGAAAGGGGAGATAACGTAACAATGTTTGCGCAAGTATGTCACCTTGACCCGAGCGCGTGAGGTCGCAATGTCTCTGACCCGCTTGGCCTTTGTGACGTAACTCACGCGCTCAGTCAGTTTACGCAAGTCAGCGTTTCCCCCATAGCGCAATGGGTTATTCCCATTACAGCGATACGTATGCGTCTAAACACAGGTCGTCAGCCAGGATGACGCTACTTCAGTTTAATAATAATACTAATTTATACAGCACGAGCGGTCCATGTAATTAGCATGTTTAGTGTACAGACGATGGAAATAGATTGTATTCATCATCTGAAGAGAGTAGGATAACATGACCCAGATTGCCCCCCCCCCTTTTTTTTTTATTGCATTTGCTTACTTGCTTGCTTACTTACTTGCTTGCTTGTCTGCTTACTTGCTTGCTTGCTTGCTTACTTACTTACTTGCTTGTCTGCTTACTTGCTTGCTTACTTATTTGCTTGCTTGTCTGCTTACTTACTTACTTGCTTGTCTGCTTACTTGCTTGCTTA
>CM060308.1:4886982-4889482 GCA_030674185.1 Monoplex corrugatus | reverse complement strand
TGTTGTACGGATGCGAGGCGTGGACAGTCAGCAAGCAAAACCAGAACAAGATTGAAGCAGCCGAGATGCGGTTTCTAAGAAGAATGTTGAGAGTTCCATGGACAGCAAAGAAAACAAACGAGACAGTCTTGATGGAGGCAGACACAAGTAAATCACTCATAAGGAAGATTAGGAAAAGACAGGCAACATTTATAGGCCATTTTATGAGGAAGGGGGATTTGGAACATCTGGTCACAACGGGAAAGCTGGAGGGAAAGAGAGCACCAGGTAGACCCAGGGAGAGAATGCTGGACGGACTTGCAGAGTGGCTGGGGATGAGGAAGATGGGGGAGATGCTGGGGGCAACGAGAGATAGAGATGGTTGGAAGTCCATGGTCGCCAACGCCATGCGGCAGAGCACCTGATGATGATGATGATGAACGATATGACATTGCTGCAATATTATCTTCAGCTATCCGGTCCTTTAGACGGCAGGGCAAATGATTAAGGAAGGCGTCATCTTGAACTTGTGGTTCATGTGAGCAATCAGACGGTTGTGGCTGGTGAGGAGCCCTCATCAGGACCACTTAGGTCTCTCTGTATAAACTCGTCTCACATCACACAGAGACAGAGAGAGAAACAGACAGAGAGATAGACAGACAGACAGAGACACAGAGAGAGACAGAGAGACACAGAGAGACAGAGAGACAGAGACAGAGAGAGACAGAGACAGACAGAGACAGAGAAACAGAGACAGAAACAGAGACAGAGAGAGAGACAGAGAGACAGAGAGACAGAGAGAGACAGAGACAGAGATAGATTGAGACAGAGAGACAGAAAGAGAGACAGAGAGACAGAGACAGAGAGACAGAGAGAGAGACAGAGATAGAGACAGAGACAGAGACAGACAGAGACAGACAGAGACAGAGAGAGAAAAATCTCCCCCCTCCCCCCGCCAGTCAATGAACAAAGCCTCAGCTATCAACAACGTGAAAACAATATTTCTTTAATCATAGCCCTTCTAGTCTGTCGTTTACTTTCGAGGAAAGAAAATAGAAAATAAACAACTTTGTAATAACAAAATCATAAACACGCCCGCCCCAAAACAAAGAAATGCTTCTCAATCAGAGACCAACGAGAGAGAGAGAGAAAGAAAGAAAGAAACAGAGAGACAGACAGAAACAGAGAGACAGAGACAAAGAAGGAGAGAAGGAGACACAGAGAGAGAGACAGAGAGAGGGAGACAGAGAGAGAGACAGAGACAGAGAGACAGAGACAGAGAGAGAGACACACAGAGACAGAGAGACAGAGAGACAGAGACAGAGAGACGGACAGAGAGACAGAGAGAGAAAGAGACAGAGAGAGAGAGACAGACAGACAGAGACAGATACAGAGAGCCAGAGACAGAGAGAGAGACAGAAAGACAGAGACAGAGAGACAGAGAGAGAGACAGAGAGAGAGAGACAGAGAGACAGAGACAGAGAGACAGAGACAGAGAGAGACAGAGACAGAGAGAGAGACAGAGACAGAGAGACAGAGACAGAGAGACAGAGACAGAGAGACAGAGACAGAGAGACAGAGATAGAAAGAGAGACAGAAACAGAGAGACAGAGAAAGACAGAGACAGAGAAGGAGAGAAGGAGACAGAGAGAGAGAGAGAGAGAGAGAGAGAGAGAGAGAGACAGAGAGAAAAATCCCCCTCCCCCCTCGCCCCTCCAGTCAATGAACAAAGCCTCCAGCTATCAACAACGTGAAAACAATATTTCCTTAATCATAGACTCGCCAGTCTTGTCGTCCACTTTCGAGGTAAGAAAATAGAAAATAAACAACTTTGTAACAACAAAATCATAAACACGCCCGCCCCAAAACAAAGAAAGACTTCTCAATCAGAGACCAACCTACTTCAATCCAGCTTACAGATACCGTTAGTCCCCAGGGGCTGTTTAAAACCCACGTCCCTATTTTCTTTCCCATTACAACAAAACGACTACTAATAAGTCACGGAATATAAGAAGCCGTCCCTTTAGTTCGAGTATGCTTCAA
This sequence comes from Monoplex corrugatus, assembly GCA_030674185.1. NCBI lineage: Eukaryota > Metazoa > Mollusca > Gastropoda > Littorinimorpha > Ranellidae > Monoplex > Monoplex corrugatus. Next base: position 4,887,460 of record CM060308.1, on the reverse strand, counting down.
GCCTTCCCTTGTCAGACCTGTGGTCCAAAACGGACGTGGAACTCCAAAGGCCTTTCCTTGTTTGAGTGCCTTTCAGAGAGCTTTAAAATCAACTCATTACCTTTGAAGCACTCTTGGAGTTAAAACTTTAGGACTACAATCGATTCGCTAGCCAGTCCACGGTCTTGCTTCAAGGAGCTCTGTACAACTCAATTTTTAAGGGAATTCTTTGTGACACGCAAGTAAACAGACAATAGTGGAATAATTAACCGTCTATGGGCCATACCATGTTGAAAGTACCGGTTCTCGTCCGATGACCGAAGTTAACCCTTTGACTCCTGCACTCCTATCCACCAACTGCAAAAAAAAAAAAAATAAATAAAATAACCCTTTGACTCACCGGATTGTTTTTCGATGTGATGTTCGACCCTGATATGGCTCTAGTTGTCGGCTGGGCTTATAAGCGATATGAACTTGAACTTGAACCTTTGACAACCTT
>CM060308.1:4874482-4879482 GCA_030674185.1 Monoplex corrugatus | reverse complement strand
TTGTCCCCAGCCACTCTGCAAGACGTCTAGTATCTTCTGCCTGGGTCTACCTGGTGCTCTCTTTCCCTCCAGCTTTCTTGTTGTGACCAGGTGCTCCAATTCCCCTTTCCTCATAAAATGGCCTATAAATGTTGCCTGTCTTTTCCTGATCTTCCTTATGAATGATCTTCTTGTGTCTGCCTCCATCAAGACTGTCTCGTTTGTTTTCTTTGCTGTCCATGGAACTCTCGACATTCTTCTTAGAAACCAGATCTCCGCTGCCTCAATCTTGTTCTGGCTTTGCTGGTTGACTATCCACGCCTCACAACCGTACAACAGTATGGACAGACTCCCTAAGCCTGCGCAAAGCCCTATGAGCTGGCAAGGTCTGAAATGGGGAGGGTGGTGGATGGGGTTGATGGGGGAGAGGGACCTGTCATCATCATCATCATCATCATCATCATCATCATCATCATCATCATCATCAAGTGCCTTGCCACATGGCGTTGGCGATCATGGCCCTCCGCAAGCACATATTCCACCCTCTCTGTCTTCAGCCGCTCTGCAAGTCCGTCCAATATGTTTTTCCTCTGGGTCTACCTGGTGCTCTCTTTCCCTCCAGCTTTCCTGTTGTGACCAGGTGCTCCAATTCCCCTTTCCTCATAAGAAACAGTAAACACCACCAGAACGGAACGATGGAATCTTTAAAGTGGACAGCAAACAGACCAGTTTTTGTAATGTTGCAAGCTGGGACAGAAGTCGAGATAGACACTAGATCTTTAGTCTACGGCTCTACCAGGTCGCGTAAACAGGAATACTTGCAAACAGAAAAACAAAAGAAAAGCGGGTGGTACTGCCTTGTGGCGACGCACTTTCCTGGGGCGGGGGGGGGGGGGGGGAGAGGCCCGCTTTCACAAGGGAAAGTCCTTGCGACAACAACAACAACAATAACAACACACAGAGAGGAAGAGAGAGGGGGAGAGAGACAGAGAGAGAGAGAGAGAAAGAGAAAGGAGGAGAGAGAGAGAGAGAAAGACAGAGAGACAGACAGACAGACAGACAGATCCACAGACATACTGACAGAGAGAATGTCAGAGAGAGAGATAGACGGAGAGACAGATAGAGAGACAGAGACACTGAGAGACAGAAAGAAAGATAAAGACAGACAAACAAACAAACACACACAGAGATGGGGGGGGGGGAGGGGGTAATGAGACAGAGAGAGAGACAAAAACAGAGACACACAGACTGAGAAAGAGAGACAGACAGACACACAGACAGACAAACTGACAGGAAGACAGACAGACTGAGAGAGAGAAAGATAGAGAAAGAAAGAAAGAGAAAGAGAAACAGAGAGACAGACAGACAAGCAAATTGACAGACAGACAGACAGACTGAGAGACAGAGAAACAGGGAGAAAGAAAGAAAGAGAGAGAGAGAGAGAATGAGAGAGATGGATAGACAGACAGACAGAGACAGAGAGAGGGAAAGAGAGACACAGGCAGCTGAGAGAACATTTTCAGATATATATATACAGGGGGGTGCAAAAGTAGGTATACAGTTATGAAAAAGAAAAAACACGTACAATACTCATTGCATTTATTATACAAACAAATGAATATTGCATATATATGTAATAACAAGCACAGCCTTAATCCCTCAGATATAATCAAACTGCTTGCCGTCGGTATTCACACACTCCTCTAATCGAGAGCGGAATAAAGCATTATAATTATATATACAAAACTCTTCGTTAGTTACAGTAGTAGCAAAAACATGGCAACTGCAAATCTTTACCAAAATTGTGTTTCGTGGAAGTTCAATCAGTGTATGTAATGACTTTAAAATATCAAGAAATCCGTGCGGAACATGCGCTTTACGAGGACCCCCGAATGACATGTTAAGAGTGTGAAGGATCGAATTTGAACACCTTAAACACTCTCTGGCTCTTGCTACTTGTCTCTGTCTTATCTTGAATAATGCTAATCCTCTTCTCTTGCTGTGAGTGGAGTCAGCATGTAAAATATGCCATGCATGCATGTATAGTGCCGCCTTGAACACACTGAAATCTGACACCCAGACTTCTTCAGCCTGTCCGGTGTGTTTTCAGGGTAAACTCACGTGACACACACACACGTGACACACACACTAACACACACATACAATGTATACATATATTATATATGTGTGTGTTATATATTTATATATATACATATATCTATATATATATATATAGAGAGAGAGAGAGAGAGAGAGAGAGAGAGAGAGAGAGAGAGAGAGAAACTGAAAACTGAAAACTGAAAATGGTTTATTGCCATTGACATTTTTGTCCTTGTGGCAAGGAGCATAAAACAAAGTCATTAAATTTTTCGGCGACGTTTTCTCGAAACAAAGATTTATAAATAATAGTCATGGCTGACAATACATCCATTTGAATTTTTTCCCTAAAGATGAAGAAAAAATTGAACGGAAAAAGTTGAACAAAATGTTGAACAAAAAGTTGAAGAAACAGTTGACCACCCAACGTAATTAGTCATATAAGTAAGAGGAAGAGAGAGAGAGAGGGGGAGAGAGAGAGAGAGAGAGAGAGAGAGAGGAGAGAGAGAGAGAAAGAGAGAGAGAGAGAGAGAGAGATAGTATCCCCACCTTTTAGAAAATATGTGCTAGGAAATCCATCTTTTCTGTCGCTCTCTTTGATTCTCCCTTGCTCTTTTGCTTTCTGTCATTTCTTCCTATCATTTTCTGTCTTGCCGGTCCATTCACCTGTATGTGTTCTATAAAGCCTTACATTTTTTTCTCTGAGGGTTGATAATTGGGTACAGGTATTGGGTGCATTTTTGGCTCTAAGGATCATGTAATGTCGGAGCAATTTTGGTAATTTAGGCTTTTTCCTGTGTATGTTTTAGTTATCCTTAGTTGTGACTGCATTTGTGTTCGTTTTTGTTTGTTTGTTTTTTTGTTTTTTTTGGTGTGTGTGTGTGTGTGTGTGTGTGTGTGTGTGTGTGTGTGTGTGTGTGTGCGTGTGCGTGCGTGTGTGCGTGTGTGTGTGTGTGTGTGTGTGTGTAATCTTTTGATGATAAATTGGACGAAATGGTCAACGCCAGGGGATGACCTTGGATTATGTGAGCGCGTGCATTAAAATTTGTGATTTACTTTCTTTTCCCACTTTTTTTTTTAACCAGATGTTGTGTAAGTTGTGAAATGGTTATACCCCTGATATGTCTCAGTGCAGTCGGCTGGGCTTTCAAGAGCAAGAATAAGAAAAAAAAAAAGGATCTGTCAAACACCTAAATCTCTCTTTCTCTCAGGGGTCAACATTACGACAGCAGTGTCTATTTCCTCTCCGCTTCAACTATTCCTAACTTTATAGAAAGCCAGCCACTTATTCATAGTTAAACAAACCGGAGGTCACACGCACAGGGGGAAAAGCTGGAGTGTGATGGATTTCTCTTGAGTGCATTCCATGTCCAAAAAATTCCAGTCTCTTGCTACTTATCTCTCTAGCTTATCGGAATTTTTTTTCTCAATCTCCTTTACATGCTTTAGTGAAGTGTTTGATCCGCCCAGTCACACCCGCTTAGTGTGCGAAGGGTAGGGATATTTCCGACCTTTTGGGACAGCATGTGTGCAGACCTGTCAACGCCTAAACCCGTTCCGTGTGTATATGCAAGCAGGAATATGAAGTATGCACGTTGAAGAGGGTATACGTAAAGAACGTGCACACACGCAACAGAGAAAATCGGTACGCTTAACCCTTTGACTCCCTTACCTATTCATTAATTGCAACAACAAAAACTTAACCCTTTGACTCCCTTACCTATTCATTAATTGCAACAACAAAAAATAACCCTTTGACTCCCTTACCTATTCATTAATTGCAAAAAAAAAACCGTAACCCTTTGACTCCCGTACCTATTCATTAATTGCAAAAAAAACCTTAACCCTTTGACTCCCTTACCTATTCATTAATTGCAAAAAAAAAACTTAACCCTTTGACTCCCTTACATATTCATTAATTGCAAAAAAAACCTTAACCCTTTGACTCCCTTACCTATTCATTAATTGCAAAAAGAACTTAACCCTTTGACTCCCTTACCTATTCATTAATTGCAAAAAAACTTAACCCTTTGACTCCCTTACCTATTCATTAACCCCCTTCCATTGTCCCATAGCGACATCATTCCATTTGGAACTATAAAATCTATCAATAAAAAAGCTGCAGGTTATACATCAGTTGAAACTGTAAACATTTCTGAGTGTTATGGTGTTTAGTTTGATAATATAATTTGATAATATAAGTTAATATTTGACGAAATGGCATGCTTTTTTGTAAATGTACTGCCAGTTTTGTTGTGAAAAATCATAATAAATCTCAGAACGGAAAAGAGTTAACTGCAAAAACTTAACCGTTTGACTCCCTCAATCTACCCACCAGTTCCCTACAAAAACTTAATCGTTTGACTCCATTGACCTATCCACAAACTTCCTACTGCGGTTAACAGGAAGCCGTTGGATAGGTTGATGGAGTCAAACGGTAACAAGAAGCTGGTGGATAGGTTGATGGAGTAAAACGGTTAACAGGAAGCTGGTGGATAGGTTGATGCAGTCAAACGGTTAACAGGAAGCTGGTGGATAGGGTGATGGAGTCAAATTGTTAACATGGAGCTGGTGGATAGGTTGAGGGAGTCAAACGGTTAATAGGAAGTTGGTGGATAGGTTGATGGAGTCAAACGGTTAACAGGAAGTTGGTGGATAGGTTGATGGAGTCAAACGGTTAACAGGAAGCTGGTGGGTAGGTAGATGGAGTCAAACGGTTAACAGGAAGCTGGTGGATAGATTGATGGAGTCAAACGGTTAACAAGAAGCTGGTGGATAGGTTGAGGGAGTCAAACGGTTAACAGGAAACAGATGGATAGGTTGAGGGAGTCAAACGGTTAACAGGAAGTTGGTGGATAGGTTGAGGGAGTCAAACGGTTATCATGAAGCTGGTGGATAGGTTGAGGGAGTAAAACGGTTAACAA
>CM060308.1:4864482-4869482 GCA_030674185.1 Monoplex corrugatus | reverse complement strand
CTTGTTATCCAGGTTATTTTGTACTATCTATAAAGAGGCATTAAATCTTGGCAGTCATTGCTTATGAACACAAAATCATCAAAGTGAAGACAATTTAACAAACTTGTTATTCAGGTTATTTTCTACCATCTATAAAGAGGCATTTTACCCCAAAAATCATGGCGGTCATTGTTTACGAACACGAAATTTTCAAATTAAAGACAATTAAACAAACTTGTTATACAGTTTATTTTCTACTATCTATAAAGATGCATTATAAATCAAAAATATTGGCGGTCATTTCTCATGTACACGGAATTTTCAAAGTAAAGACAACACAAGAAACCTGTTATTTATGTTCTATTACCTATAATGAGTCATTCTACGCCAAAAATCTTGGCGGTCATTGTTTATGAACATGGAATTATCAAAATAAACACAATTCAAACAACCTGTTATTCAGGTCATTTTCTACTGTTTTCTACCATCTGTAAAGAAGCATTCTACGCCAAAACTCCACGTGTAAGTTCAACAACCCAAAGCATGTTTTTTTTTATTTCCTTGCCGTTTGCAATTTCTGAGGATTCTGCTGAAAAGAGTGTTCCTACTCTGATTTGACTTTGAAGAAGTCTTTGAAGTACCGAAAAGAAACCACCACCTGCGGATATGTTGCTAAAGTTTTTGAGTTAAAGGGTGCTTCACAGTAAATTGGTTGATTTCATAACCCTCTGGAGGGGACCCAGATAAGAAGGGAGAACTTTTCAAGACCACATCCTTCATCAAGAGCACAAGAACGAGCATCTGAATAGTGATCATGCTTGAACGGTGAAGAAAAATAAGGACTGACCTCAAAATTGCCTCTGGGTCATAACGGCATTATATGCTGGATTAACTTGCTGCGGGGATCCCAGAGTTGGGCGTGCTATGGGCTCATTGGGAAGACCGGAACCACACAGTCGAGTCTCATCCACTTCACGGATGCGTCATTGACGGTGTTGCTTAAATCTTCTGACCAGCACCGCAGGTGTCTGTATCTCTCGAGCTTGGTTGACGCCAGGATATATTATGATAAGCGTGGAATACAGCCTTGTCACGCAGTCTCAATCCTAGATGGAACTTCGTAAGCAACATATTAACTTCCTCTTAGAAATCATATCATCATCCGTGTTAAAACGTTCCAGCTTTTGTGGCCATTAAGGGTGGTGTAAAATTTGGAACTAAAAAGGGTGAACACAAAGGGTAACCTACCTGGGGCAAGGGATTCTAAAAAACAATTATTTTTTATCGCTTTATAAATTTTTATTTTTTTTGAAGGTAAATCCCATACATACAATCCATTTAAAAGTAACCAAGATTTTGCCAAATGGTAGGTTATAAAATACCAATATAAAATATGACTAGGTAAAACATAGCCCAAAGGTAGGGCCCCCGGACCTGACCACCAGGGTTTATGTGCAGGCTTAAGGCATTGCCACGTCACCAAAACACTTTGGCACCTTGATGTCCGTGCATATGGAATTCTTTTCCGAACGCGGAGACATCATCTTGATAAACTGAAAGGGAAACGATCCTTAGAAAAAATAAGAATTAAACAAAAAAAAAACTTGTTGTGGGATCTCGCCCCCAGAGGGTGCCTCGCGGCGATTTAGGGGTCCGCTGATTTGATTGTTTTTGGTTAATTTTTTAAACGTCGCACCCAAACTCAGGTATATGGCCGACGGGATAAAACCCGGGGAAGTGGGGGAAGGGGGATTCTTTCTTATCCTTTCTGCCCACCAAAAACAACTTTGATGTAAAGATGGGACAGCGAAAATGGCCGTTTTAATTTTGGCACCCCGGATTCGAACCTCAAAAACCCAATAGATGTGAATCCGCGCCCCCAAACCAACTAAAGCTACTGGGGCCCGCTAAATATAGGGCTGTCCGCATACGTGACCTGAAACCCTACTGATATCAGTGTAGGCTCCTGGAAAGGGGACGTTACAAACGGCTGTACCAAGCGTGAGGCTGAAAGAACAAACATCGCCGTCGCAGGGGAAGAAACGAACTCGACTGTACTCGGACAAGAAGAGAGAGAAAGAGGGACGCTGCAGCAGCGAATTGCCACCCACTTGCCAAGCCTTCATTTTTCGTAAGCTGTGCCAACGACTGCCATTTCAAAATCGGTTTTGTAAAACCCCACCAACAAAATCAGTCTTAACTCGCAGTCAGTCGAACACACTAGGAAGGGAAAAGGTAACTGAGGGTCATCTGGGGTGTTTTGACTTTTTCTTAAAATTGATTTCTTTTGGGCCCTATAATCTATCCCCACAGAATTTTTTTTTTTCCTTGAAAAAAAAAATTATTAATCAATTTAAATCGGTTTTTTTAATGAAACTGATGGGCAGCAGAAAGAACGCAATTTCCTTCCAAAATATCTATTTTTTATTTATTATGAACCGTAAACCTTACAGTACCAGCCATGTAATATATTTAAAGGAAAGCTATTTGGTGCACCTTTCAGTTTAATGAAAAGCGAAAATTAGAAAACAAACTGGGTCAAAGCCCCAAATAAAAAATGTAAGGAAAATGTGTAGGAGAGCACACAAAACTTTAGAGGCCCTTTTCCCTAAATGGCCGTTTACAACTTAATGACTTTTAAACATACATAACTTTACATTTTTTTTTAGCACAAGCTTTTATTCAAGTCCAAAATAATCGCAGAATGTACACTTTCCAGGGGTTGTATTTCTCAAAATGCCCAAAATGCTAGTTAAGAATGATTTGGTGGTGGGCGGGTCAACGTTTCTTTAGCCCACAGTCGACACGTTCCACATCCAATTGAGTCCCAAACCAGGGCGGGTTTCTTTTATTTCTAATCAGACAGAAGTGCCAAACAGAGTCATCAAATGAATAGTCCTGGTGAGTTGCCTGGCGGTGGTGGAGTGCTCGTCTCGCAATCTCACAGCTAGGGTTTGCATGAGTGTGAGTCTCGTATAGAGAAACTGGGAACGTGGGGCCCCCAGTCAATTCACTGGTAATGGGTAAATTAACCCAGTCGGAGCTCATAAAGGTAAAACAACAGAGCGAGAGAGTTTTGTACCCTCATTCACCCATTCGTTTGCCCTTTCCCGGGTGGATCAGAAAACGAAAAAAAGCATCGGTTTCTCGAATGCACATACAATTTTTAAGCTTCTTCAAACAATTTTTTCGCTATCCTATATACCTGAGAGGGGTTTAGGAAAATTTTTAAAAATTTAACTCCACTCAAGCGAGAGAGTACGCGGGACTCGAAAGAGAGAGAGGAGAGTGCTGTAGCTGCGACTGACTACCCAGCCACCAACTTCAGCCTTTAAGTTGTGTAAGTTTAAGCCTGTCAATTAACATCAGGAAGAGAGTCTTTTAATGTTATTAAACCAATTTCTGTTGTATGCATGCGAGGCGTGGCAGCAACAAAACAAAGCCAGACCCAAAATAGAGGCAGCCGATAAGAGGTTTCTAAGAAGAAAGTTGAGAGTTCCATGGACAGCAAAGAAAACAAAGAGACGTCTTGATGGAGGCAAAACACAAGTAGAACCTCATAAGGAAGATTAGGAAAAGACAGTCAACATTTATAGGCCATTTTTGAGGGAAGGGGATTTGGAGCACCTGGTCACAAGGGAAAGCTGGAGGGAAAAGAGCACCGGGTAGACCCGGAGAAAATGCTGGAGGACTTGCAGAGTGGCTGGGGATGAGGAGGGTGGGGGAAGATGCTAGGGGCAACGAGAGATAGAGACAGATGAAGTCCATAATCGCCAACGCCATGCGGCAGGGCACCTGGGGTGATTTTGAAAATTATGCCAGTGACGCCGCTCAAGAATGTAAACCCAATTTCCATTTTGTTTGAGCTTTGGATTCGCTGTTAGTGGTTGTGGGTTCGAATCCCGAGGTAAGCTAAAATAAAATTGGCCTTCTCACTGTCCCCCCTTAACATTCATTGTTGTTCTGGTGGTGTCAGTTTAAATTGAAAGCCTCCTTCCTTCACTTTCCTGGAATGGTTTCCCCGTTGGCCATATCACTTAAGGAGGACGCCGACGTAAAAACGGGGTCAAATCAAGCAATCAAGCAAGCGCGCACGGGCGAGAGAGAGAAAGAGACAGACGAAGACAGAAGACAGAGAAGAGACAGAGAGAGAGAGGAAGAAAAAGGGAGAAAAAGAAAGAGAGAGAACTCAGAAATGTTTATTGTAAAATCGGCCTTAGGCCAGAGAAAGAGAGAGAGAGAGGAAAAGAGAGAGAGAGAGAGAGAGAGAGGAGAGAAAAGAAAAGAGAGAGACAGAGACACACAGAGAGAGAGAAGAGAGAGAGAGAGAAGAGAGAGAGAGAAGATATGAAACTGCTTTCATAAGGTTGGATCCAAGAGAAACTGGGTCTGCTACCTCACTTCCATACGATCTCAAAGATACCTTAAACAAACAGATTAGCGACGGCAGAAATTGTAAACTGATCTTTTGTGCACCGTTAGAACATCTCAATTGATTTCAATTGTTAAATCTCAAGAGCTCATAACCAGATTTGACCCAAAGATTGACCGAAGAAAATACGCCTTTCATTCTGGAATCATGCTTTTATAAACGAGCTTTTTCGTCTTAAAAGACATGCTTACAATAACTAGAATGTGCCCAAGATTGTTGACGGTCATTCAGTATAAACAGAGCATTTTTCGAAATAAAGGCAAGAAAACACGTTATCCTTCGGATAGTTTTTTCAAAATGTATAAGGGTGGTGGTCTCCGAGAAACCTTATCTAAATTCAAAACAAAGTCACTGCTTCTTGCTGTTGGCGATTTCTGATGAATCTTCTGAAAAAGGGCGTTCTTGTTTTGATTTGGTTGTACAGAATCCCTTGAAGTACCGAAAGGTTACCGTCAGTAGTGATGTGTTCCTTACGTCTCAAGTTGAAAGAGTGTTTCACAGTTAATTAGTTGATTTCAACACGCTCTGAAGACGACTTAGGACTGAAAGAAGCAACGTATGAAGACGGTTCTTTCATCCTGACAAATTG
>CM060308.1:4849482-4856982 GCA_030674185.1 Monoplex corrugatus | reverse complement strand
AAAGACAGAGACAGAGACAAAGACAGAGACAGAGAGAGAGAGAGAGAGAGAGAAAGGGAGTGGGGGGAGCTGCGCAAATTGTGTAGAATTTAATGTATAGAATAATTTTATTTATTTATTCGAATTTCATTCATTTATTCATTTGCTATTTGCTGGTTTGCTTATGTATGTTTGTATGTTTGTGTGTATGTATGAATGTATGTATGTATGTATGTATGTATGTATGTATGTATGTATGTTGTATGTATGTATGCATGTATGCGTTGTATGTATGTATGTATGTATGTATGTATGTATGCATAAATCCTCTATTTATTTTCTTCCTCTATTTATTTTCTTCCTTTATTTATTTGTTTATTCATTTATCACCTATTTACTTATTCGTGTTCATATATTCAATCCATTCTTTTCTTTCCCGTTTCTTTCCCCTCATTCAATGGAGAAGCCATGGCCAACGGGCACAGATAGAAACAAGAAAAACATGAAAAGACAAAGAAAATGCATATGCAGTCAATAAAATAAACTAGTCTCAAAATGTCGGTCAGTTGGCTTTTGTCAAAGCCACACAAACGACGACAACAAAGAAATAGATACATAAAATTTAGGACAGCAAGAACAAAGTAAATCAACAACAACAACAACAACAACAACATCAACAAAACAACGAACAACAGCTCAGCTATTTTTAATTGATTCTCACCCATACACAGACAACAAAGTTTCCTGTTGTTATAATAAAAAAAATGAATATAAAAAAAAAAATCAGGCTACCATTTCCTGTGATTGAAAGCCTCGCCTAGCAGTAAACAAGGTTACGTTGTTCACGTGCGATCTTCAACACAAATACCTGGCACAGGCTATTGAAATCATTTTTTTTTCTACTAAAACAGGATCAACAACACAATATTTGTACAAGCACAAGGACACAAATAAACATACAAGGACACGAATAGGTAAATTAAATACTGCACTCTTGTGGATAAAGATTTTTTTATGCGAGGTTTTGCTTTTGTATATATGGGTAGGTCCGTAGGTAGGTAGATAGGTAGGTACGTAGGTAGGTAGAAAGGCGGGAAGGTTGGTAGGTAGATAGACAGATAGACAGACAGATAGCTATACAGAAAGACAAGTAGGTAGATAGACACAGACAAGCATACAGAAAGACAGACAAATATATAGAGATAGACAGTAAGACAGACAGATAGATAGATAGATAGAAAGGTAGACATATAGATAGATAGATAGATAGACAGATAGATAGACAGATAGATAGATATACATACATTCATTCATACATATATACATACATACATACATACATACATACATATTATACATACATACATACATACATACATACATACATACATACATACGTACATACATCCATCCATCCATCCATCCATCCATCTATGCATACCTACATACATATATACAAACATACATACATACATACATACATACATACACACATACATACATACATACATACATGCATACACACATACATACATACATACACACAACATACAGGTGTACAAAAAGAACGCATAGATAGATGCATGAATAATATTCGTAGTAAGAGAAACACTATTTAGATACCAGACAATCAAATAACAGTCGTGCTCTGTTGCCTTTGATACATCGAAACAAAAACACACAAAGATAAGCTACGCACAAAAAGTTAAGGATCACTTGCACAAAAATTCATAACTTTCAAAATAAGAAAGCCAATGCGTTGAAGTTTGGCAAACATTTAATTCCATGCTTTAGTGATAACTATACACAATTGCCTTCAATTTCGAGCAATCGTTTGGTGTGTACATTTGATCAAAGTGGGTACGTATCGAAATTTGATTTCCCAAAGTCATTGAAATCACAAGACAGGGCATTCTGATGCTCCCAAAAGTTCAGTAATGCGTGTAACCGCCATGGCTGTTCTGGCACTCGACGCAGCGAGTCCTCATCGAGTTGACCAGGTTGGTGAAGATCCTCTGTGGAAGCGCCTGCCACTCAGCCTGCAGCATCTGGTAGAGGTGTTGGGCACCCCTGGGAGGGGGGTGGTTGCTCCTCACTTTGCGATCCAGCTCATCCCAGAGGTTCTCAGTCGGGTTGAGATCGGGACTGCATGCTGGCCACTCCATTCTGTTGACTCCAGACTGCTGCAGGAAGTCGTTGACCACCCTTGCCCTGTGGGGGCGAGCGTTGTCATCCTGGTAGACAGCCGTCGGTCCCATCTGCTGCAGTGTAGGCACAGCCAGCGGTCGAAGGATCTCATCCCGGTATCGGAGGCCAGTCAGGTTACCCTGTACATGATACAAGGGTGTTCTGTGGTGAAGGCTGAAGGCCCCCCAGACCATTACAGAACCTCCACCAAAGGCCACCTTTTCTTGGACAGTGGTGTCAATAAAGCGTTGCCCTGGGCGCCTCCAGACCCTCAGTCGGTCGTCGTTGCGGTTCATGGTGAAGCGTGATTCATCACTGAACAGGACCTGGGACCATTGCTGACATGTCCACCTCACGTGACGTCTGCAGAAGGCGCGGCGTGCTGCCCTATGGGCTGGAGTTAAGCGTGGCCGTACAGCTGGGCGACGAGAACTGAGGTTAAACCCATGAAGGCGGTTCCGTATGGTCTGCTGGCTGATGTTGATGTTAGTAGCCACCCTCAGCTGCCTTCGAATGATGCTGGAAGAGGCTGTTCTTGTCTGCAGGGCTTGTCGTTCAATGAGACGATCTTCACGTGGGTTTGTCTTCTTCGGTCGACCAGATCTGCGTCTTTCATGGACCCTCCCAGTGGCTGTGAAGCGTTGAATCAGTCTGACAATGACCGAGATGGACACCTGAAGTCGTCTGGCCACTTCTCACTTGGGAACACCATCTTGGAACCATACAACAGCTCGTCCCCTCTCAAACTCGCTCAATTTTCGTCGTGGAGGCATTGTCAGATCAGGCCTACTACTGGTGGAATGTCTTCTTATAAAGCCAAGCAAGAGACAGCATCTCATACATAAACAGCAGTGCTTGCACGTGCATAATGGTTTTTCCATCTGGCTTGTGCAATGTGTTCAGGCAGAACGGTCCAAAACAAGGTCCTTTTTCGCAAGTTTCCGCTTTTCCGTTTGCGGCCAAGCTCAGTAGTAGAGAATCCCGTGCAATTTTCGCACTAACACAACATCGCCCACTTACAGCTGAACAAGAATTCATAACAATTTGGCTGGACTGAGAAATAAATAACAGTAGCGAACTGAGTTTATTACGCACCTGTTTTCTCATAGTGATCCTTAACTTTTTGTGCGTAGTGTAGATACAAAGCACAAAAACCGTAAGCTCAGAGGAGTGTTCTGAGCTTACGGTTTTTGTGATTTGTATCTGCTTCTATGCTAGCTGAATGGGTAGCGCAAACTGTTAGATTTGAGAAGTTCCACGACATGGGAGATAATTCCTACGTGACTCTCAAAAGTCATGTCCTTTGGTTGATATTATAAAAATTATCCCTGCTTCCCTCTTATTTCTTTGGTATTACACAAACATAGAATTAGTGTTTGTTGTATTGGATACAACCAAAAACAACAACAAAAACAAACAAACAAACAAACAAAAAACATCAACAACAACAACAAATAAACAAACACACAAAAAACGCAAACCTTCGATCAACTAGCTTTTGTCAAACGTATGCGAAAGGCAACAAATAATAACTGCACAACACTTAGCGTAGAATCGCAGCAAGGTTTCCATGATGTTCGCTGAGCGGGAGAAGATGGCCTCATCATCATCATCATCATCATCATCAGGTGCTCTGCCGCATGGCGTTGGCAACCATGGACTTCCGACCATCTCTGTCTCTCGTTGCTCCTAGCATCTCCCCCACCCTCCTCATCCCCAGCCACTCTGCAAGTCCGTCCAGCATTCTCTCCCTGGGTCTACCCGGTGCTCTCTTTCCCTCCAGCTTTCCCGTTGTGACCAGGTGCTCCAAATCCCCTTCCTCATAAAATGGCCTATAAATGTTGCCTGTCTTTTCCTAATCTTCCTTATGAGTGATCTACTTGTGTCTGCCTCCATCAATACATACATACTACATACATACATACATACATACATACATACATACATACATACATACATACATACATACATACATACATACATACAACATACAGATGGTCTAATTATTCATATTCACAATCATAGTCATTTCTTTTCGTCACAGTGGGTTTACAATGTGAAACTCTTACTTTTCATCTTAATACCCCTCTAATTCTAATGGTGTCAGTGTAGTAATTCATAGGTCCAGCTTTTCCCCTGTCTCTTCCCTGTGTCAAGACTTTGTCAATGCATAGAGTTTTGTGTTGACCTGAGGAGATTTGCCTGATAGATGCTGGCAGATCTGGATGGAGCAAATACAGAATTTTCAAGTGCAATAAATCTCTGTCGGGTAAATTTTAAACAGGACACTTTTTTTTTCTCTCTCAAACGTGTTTTTGTTCATTTTAAGCTTGTAATATAAACTACAAAACAATTAGCAAAACGCAATTGCAATAAGATCAAGAAATCAAATCAAAGTCGATTTTAGGCATAATATCATGTTACATTTCAAAAAGGAGAAACTCAATGTGAAAGTGCGAATGCCGATAAAAGAAGTGTGACGTCAAAATGTGTCTGTAGATTCAGCTCTCTCTGCTGTTCGCTCTTGAAGATTAGTTTGTGATTCGCTCGATAATGAATCGAGAATATTTGTTTTGGTTTATGCTAACACTGAAAATATATGTTTCAGTTTGATTTCGTTGTATGGAAATGTGTAGAATGCTTCGGAACAATCTAGAAATGACGAGAAAAACGTAGAATACCTTAGATCTTTCGAGAAGGTTCCGGAAATTGTAAACAAATTTAATCTGCACAGTGATTGGCTAGAACTACAGAATATTCTAGAAGGGAAGGTTCGAGAATGTGACTATGATTGGCTGAAAATCTAGGGGAAAGCCGAGAATATTCGGGAACTTTCCATGATATTATAAATAAAGCGTGACTGTGGGTAGAGAGAGAGAGAGAGCGATCGAAAGAGTTGAAGCGTAAGCCTGCTGTCAGAGATAGAGAAGTTGCTATAGATTCGTGGAGTTGCTGCGTGTAGTTTTGAGGGCTGAAGAAAAATAATTCTGCAAACCAGGAGTGGTGCATTGGATATTTGAAGTTTTTACCCAGTTCCTGTTGTGTTTCATTCGTTCTTCAAATAAAGGATCATTTTCGTTTAACCTGGACTGGTGTATCTTGTCTATGAGAAGAACGATCGACTGCTAGATCTTCACGAACCTGCATAAACTGCAAGACACTGCCAGTCACTTACATTCTTTACATTGTGACAATTGATCCCGGCTTTTGAAATGTAACATATCAATACGTTTGAAATACACCCACATGAAGCACAATCATCAGTAAAAGAAAAACACACAACATGAATAGCAATCACAAGAAAACAGTTTGTAAAGATACAAGGGCATGATATTATGAAATCAGACTCGCTACAACATTAAGAGGGATCTCTTTATTTCGTCTTACATCAGAACGTCAAGTTCTCTCTGGGTCATGTTCAGCACAAACTAAAACCACCATTTCAATGTACTCAAAATTGTTCCATTTATAATAAACTGATACCATACTAGTATAACTTAAAAAGAAAAAGACTAAGTAGGACGTCAAGACCTGACCAGCTCGTGGGCTTATGTGTGCAGGCTTAAGGCTTGTGCCTTGATCATTCTAGATCTTCTCCATCACATGGTACCTGTGACGTTAGTGCATATGGAATTCATTCCGAGCGCGAGGACGTCATCTTCAGAAATTGAAACTACAATTGAAACTACAGCCGACAAAACTGAAAATTGCTAACAGACACGAGTTTGTGGTTTGGAATTTGTTCATAAAGGATTCATTGCAATTGGACAACTCCATATGCGCTCCATCCAAATCTGCGAGCAGTTATCTGGCAGATTCTCTGAGCATGATTTAAACCCTATTCACTGGCAAATATTGAAATAGGGAAGGCGAGAGACCTTGGAAATACTAATCTGACACCACCAGAATGATGGAAACAGTAAGTTGGGCAGCGAACAGGCCAGTTTTTGTTTGTTTGTTCATTTTTGTTGTTGTTGTTTGTTTGTTTGTTTGTTGTTTGTTTGTTTGTTTTTGTTGTTGTTGTTTGTTCGTTTTTGTTGTTGTTGTTTGTTTGTTTGTTTGTTTGTTTTTGTTGTTGTTGTTTGTTTGTTTTTTGTTGTTGTTGTTTGTTTTTGTTAATATTTGCTGGCTGGAGCTGAACTGAAGATACCATATCAGATCTTGGGTCTACAGCTCTATCAAGAATAACCTTCCAGCCCACGAAATCATACAGTCATGTGTATGAATTGATAGCTACTGAAGAACTGTGCAAACAATACGTTTGGTGTCCACTTTGGAACAGACAGTGGTGGTTGTGGCCTCTTGAGGTGGCCTGTTCAGTCAGCTAACAGGTTGTTGGGGTTGAACGTCCCTCTTGTCCTCGTCAAAAGTAAGTTGCTGGCTAAGCTAGTTGGGTGTTGAATGACACTGATTTTGCATACGTTTGCATTCAATTTAAAAATCGGCATTTAAGGACCTTTGCGTGTATTTCTGGAAAGATCTCAGTGATTTTTTGTTTGAGAAAGACGTCTGGTAATAAGATACAGATATTTATGTGCCCTCTGTTATGAGTACAGTTTGTGCTTTTCTCTATCCTAAAAAAACGAAGATTGCATAAGTGTGTGTGAATCTGTGTGTGTGGCTTGGTTTGATTTGGTTTCGTTTCGTTTGGTTGGGTTAGGTTGGGTTTGGGTTTGATGTTCGGGTTTGTTTGTTTTTGTTTGTTTGCTTGCTTGCTTGTTTATTTGCTTGCTTGTTTGTTAGCTTTTTTTACTTGTTTGCTTTTTTGTTGGCTTGTTTGGTATGTTCGTTTTGTTTTCTTCTTATTTTGTTGTTATTTGCTGTATTTGCTTGTTTGTTTGCGTGTTTGCTTTTTTGTTTTTGTTTGTTGTTTGTTTGTTTGTTTGCTTTTTTGTTTGCTTGTTTTTGTTTTGTTGTTCTTGTTCGTTTATTTGTTTGCTTGTTTGCTTGTTCTTTGCTTGCTTGCTTACTTGTTTGCTTGCTTCTTGCTTGCTTGCTTGTTGTTGCTTGCTTGCTTGCTTGACTTGCTTGCTTGCTTGCTGTGCTTGCTTCCTCGTTGCCTTGCCATGCCTTGCTGCCCTAATTGTGTGTCTCCAACGATCTTTTCAGTCTTCCAACTGATCATGCGCCCTCTATTATATGCCGTTCTCTCCTCTTTGTTGCCTTTCTCGGCATATGTCCAGCCCTTTATCTTTTTGGTTTCAAGTATGTCTTCCAGTGTCACACACGCCTACTCCCATCCTGTCTTCATGTGTCACACGCCCACTCCCTCCTGTCTTCAGGTGTCACACGCCTACTCCCCTCCTGTCTTCAGGTGTCACACGCCCTACTCCC
>CM060308.1:4834482-4836982 GCA_030674185.1 Monoplex corrugatus | reverse complement strand
TTTCTGTAGAATATTACATGTGCGGGTACTGTACAGGTTACGGTTCATAATAAGAGACAAAATGTGTACTTTTGGTAGGAAATTGCGTTCTTTCTGCTGCGATCAGTGCATTAAAATACCATTTTAGATTGATTAATAATATTTTTTCAAGAAAAAAATGTATGTGGTGGATATATTATGGTCTACAGAAATCAATTTTGAGAAAAAGTCAAAACACCCCAGATAGACCCTCAGTCACCTTTTCAACTCCTAGTGCTGTTCAACTGACTGCGAGTTAAGATTGATTTTGTGGTGGGGGGGTCACATATTATATATATATGTATATATTGATTGCTAGTTTTGCGAAAGTGCGTGACAAGGAGGTCCAGATTATCTAAAGAAAACTTAACCCACTAAACCCAGTAAGGTGAGGCTTGAGTGTGTGTGTGGGGGGGGGGGGTGGAGGAGGGGGGTTAGTGTTTTTTTTACAGGGGGGGTCCTTATATAGGTCTGTAGGGTTATAGAATCAGTGTCGGCAGTGCACTTTTTGCACACACACACACACACACACACCTCCCCCCCCCCCCCCGGTCCTCTCACTCCAAACCCACCAACCACCGCAACTTTCCTCCTGCCCCAAACTTAACCACATTTTGTGTTTCCCCCCCCCCCCCCCCCCAAACAAGTCAAGCCACGGCCTTTCGGTGGCGTCAGAGACGACTGCCAACTTTTGTTCAAACAAAGAGCCACAGGTGTAGACGGGGAATGAAAAAGGTTTGGAGACCATAAGCCGGCTTTTCAAAACCTACACGACAAAAGTATGGGAAGAAAAAAGACAACAACAAAAAGAAGCAAAAAAAACGAGGGGAAAAGCATGTTAAAAAAGAGACAGCGAGAATGAATGGAGGTGGGTCAAATCAATGCAAGAAGATAAAAGAGGTCTGGGATTGTAGTCAAGCTTTTTTTTGAAAGTCACGACAAACGTATGCAAAACAGTGTTGAAAAGAGACTGAAATAGAGACAGCGACAAGGAGAGAGGAAGGGAGACAGAGAGAAGGAAAGAGAGAGAGAAGGAAAGAGAGAGAGGGGGGGGGGAAGACAAAGAAAGAGTGAGAGAGACAGACAGAGAGGGAAAGACACACACACACACACACACCACACACACACACACACACACACACACACACACACACACACACACACACACACACACACCAGATGGAGACAGACAGAGAGATGGAGACAGACAGAGAAAGAGACAGACAAACAGACGGGAGTTCAGGGTTCAGAGTTTATACAGGAGAGGGTTCATCGCATTTGAACCATCCCATATGCGCTTCACCGTATCTGCCCACTCATGTATGGCCCTTCTGATGGTAAAACTATATCATCTGATTTCATTAAGTTTTTCTACTTAACAAAAACAACAACAACAACAACAAAACTAGCATTAATGAAATCCAAAACAAGTGTGACTGCCCGCGTTCAAGCAAACAGGAACCAGAAAAAAACACGAAAGAAGAATATGAACGCGTATTTAATACAACAAAACAAGACAGGCGCAAATTTTCGGCCAACTGGCCTTGGTCAAGAGTAAGATTACAGACAAACAAACACTAGATACAAAAAAAAAATTGAGGAAAAGACTGAAACTTCCCTGCTGCTGTCTTCTTCGTGTTTTTTCTAGCATTAATGAAGTTGACTAAGTAAACACAAATAATCAATAACCATAGCTGCATGTTTAACCTTGCAGTTTGACCAGAAAATCGAACTGAACCTGTAGTCCTCGAAATGGGACGAAAACCGATTCGGACCTATGTGACTTCTAACCTGCACACGTTAAAGATCCCACAGCAGTTGAAAATCGTGAAGAGCTGGGCATAAGTCCTGCTGCCCTGGTATAGAGATAGATTGAGTTCCAAGGTCCCTTCCCTCTGAGCCCGATTAGCCTTCTTGCTGTTCTGAAGTCCTGGTTAAAAAAAAAAACTATGGCGAAGCACTGCGGCTACGCACTCTGAAAAGGGAGAGCGTCCCGAGTTGTACATGGTTAATAATCCATTGTGACAAATGAAATGAATATGAAAATGAATTGAATATGGATATGAATATGATTATCATTGTCATTATCATTATGAATATGAAGATGAATAGGATTAGGGTTTTGACCATGAATATGAATATGTGTCGGCGAGTTCACGAACAGATTCAGTTTCTCAAGATGACGTCTCCGCGCTCGGAACGAATTTCATACGCACTAACGTCACCATGTACAAGAGCCAGCCAGCTTAAAAAAAAAAAGAATGGGAAGAAAACAAAAGAAACACACACACACACACACACACACACACACACACACACACACACACACACACACACACACACACACACACACACACACACACACACACACGTCTAATATCACCTATAGTGAAAAGACGTTAAATCAAAGAACGAACAAACACACACACACACACACACACACACACACGCACACACACACACACACACACACACACACACA
>CM060308.1:4809482-4819482 GCA_030674185.1 Monoplex corrugatus | reverse complement strand
GTGAAGTTTTTGTGGGTAGCTGAGAGTTCGTTAGGGGGGGGGAGAGGGGAAAGGGAAAGGAGAGGGGAGTAGAGGGGTAGGAGAAGGAGCAGTACAGAAAAGTGTCAAGAAATACTACACGTGCCAAGGTCAAAACCCGTGGCAGAAAAACAAGACGTGATTGTCCAACGTTTCCGGCGCCGTCAAAAACCCAACACTTGCTCCACCCACCCCACCCCCCTACACACACACACACCCCACACCTGTTTGTCGTGATCTGTGGCATGGTGCAAGCAAGGTGCGAAACGCCACGGACATCCTGCATAGAATAAAAATGAAAAAAAAAAAAATTCTTTTAGATCACAAAAACAGTAGGAAGTAAGCAACACACAAACGAATTGTTATGCTACGTTTACACGGGATGCAACTAACGTGCAACCACTGGGTTTTACCAGTTGCACGAGGAGCCGTGCAACCGCAAAGTTGTGTGGAGTTGCATTCGTGTAAAAGGAAACGTGCAATCGTTAGGCTCCTCCCCTGTTCCCGCCGTTTCTTGAGGCTCGCGCTGCGTGTGTCACGGAGGCACGCGTGGCGCGAAACTACTTCCTGCCTACAACCCCAGCCAACTCCAGGCAACTCGTGTAAAAGTGTTCCCAACTCCACACAACCGTTTGGGGCTGTGCAACTGATGCAACTACGAAAACATTATCGCTCTAGGACAATATTATTTTCGGCCGTGCGACTACACGTACAACTAAAAATGGGATTTTATACTACGTTTTACACGAAGGCAACTTACTAGGCAACTCGGGCCCCAGCCAGTTGCCTTGTGATCTATTAATAGCAGGCAACTGGTTTAGTTGCCGTCAGTGTAAACGGTACGGGCAACTACCATACAACAGCTACGCTCCGCCCCCTGTTTGCGTCACTGGCGCTGTGTGTGTGGCCCGCTCGCTGGGCTGCAGTTGAAACGTAGTTGCCAAAAATCATGGCAATTGCCACTGCAACTGCCCACAGTTGCCTCTGAGGTTCCGAGGAGTTGACAACTAATGATACAACTGCTCTTGACTGGTACAGCAACTGGTGGCAATCACGTGGGTTGAAAGTGTCTGAAGGTATAAAAAGCAGGCAGTTGGAGGGAGGCACTTCATTGCATCTTGATTCTTCACCATGGATCCTGCTCTGCCGCTGATGATGCTCAAGGTGCAGCATGAACTCGTCTACTTTCAGCAACGACTCGCTGCAATGGACCTGAGGATGCGCAGGAGATCACTCTGGGTCAGAAACTACCTCACCGAGGAAAGGAGGAGGGAGACTGGCCACTACTACACCCTGCTGGATGTCACCATGAGAGACATAGACCACGCCATGTTCAGGAACTACACAAGGCTGACATTGCCTGTCTTCCTGGAAGTCCTGGACAGCATTCGGCCACGAATCACCAGGCAGGATACCAACATGAGGATGGCCATTGAGCCTGGGCTGAAGCTTGCGGTCACCTTGAGGTATCTGGCCACTGGAGACAGCTACCACTCCTTGTACGCTTTTCGTGTTGGGGTTGCCACCATCTCCCGCTTCCTGGTTGAGGTGTGCCAGGCCATCACAGAGGCCTACAACCTGGAAGCCTTCCCTGATGACTGGACAGAGAACTTTTGGAAAGGCATTGCTGACAAGTTCAACACCCGCTGGAACATGCCCCACACCATGGGTGCTTTGGATGGGAAACATGTGGCCATCAAGAAGCCCCCAAACACAGGCAGTATGTACCACAACTACAAGGGCTTCTTCTCCATCCCTATGCTGGCGCTCGTGGACGCAGACTACAGGTTCCTGTGGGTTGAGCTTGGTGGAGTAGGACACATGTCCGATGCCCAAATCTTCCTGCAGAGTGACCTAAGTAAGGATTTGGAGGACGGTTCCATCAACAGGCCAGTTCCATGTCCGCTCACAGATGATCCTGAGGATACCACCCCTGTTCCCTACTTCATCGTGAGTGATGATGCCTTTGCTCTGAAGGACTACTGCATGAAGCCCTACTCCAGGAACAGCATGCAAAGCTCTGAGCTCATCTTCAACTACAGGCTGTCAAGGGCAAGAAGGGTGGTGGAGAATGCCTTTGGATTGTTGGCCCAACGCTTCAGGGTCTTGCTGCGTACCTGTGAACTCAAGCCAGACAGCGTGAGAGACGTTGTCCAGTGCTGCGTGACACTTCACAACATTCTGCTACAGCGACTACCCCCACCCGCGGACGCAGCCGACACGGAAGATGCAGAGAATGACGTAATCCCAGGCTCTTGGAGGGAGCAAGTCATCTGGACTGACCAGCCTCAGCCACAAGCAGCTCGTGCCACCAATGCTGGGAAGGAGGTCAGGGAGATCCTCACAGACTTCTTTGGCAGTCCTGCAGGGATTGTCCCTTGGCAGTGGGACAAAGCCCATGTCAACCGGCCCGCCGCAGCTGCAAGTCCTGACCCTCACCCTGCTCCTGCTTCACCGGGGTATCCTGTGCATGTATATGCCTTTGGGCATCACCTCCAATCATTGGTCCTTTTCAGGACCTAAAAATTCCCAAGAGATTTGACTTGTCACTCTCTCCCTCTATCTGTCTGTTTCTCAGTCAATGTATCTCTCTGTCTCTCCCTCCCCCCTCTCTCTCTCTCCCAGTCTCTCTCTCTCTCTCTGAGTGTGCATGTGAAAATAATTATGTTAAATAAAACTACCTATCCTTCTGTGACCATTTCCCCCCCTAGGACGCACAGACACTACACACAGCACACTCCACCCCACCCATCAACATACACCCACACCCAAAACAAACGGACGTTTTTATTTTTTCAATTGTAGGTACATGTATACATGTGTAAACTAGAACAGAGAGAGTGAGAGAGGCTTGTTAAGTTGTGCTAATGTGTATACATAAAGAAAAAAGTCCAGCAAAAAAGATCAATTCCATTCTACATCTATAAACCTTTTTTTTTTAAAAAAAACACTGGCAGTCCTACTAAACTAATCGCATTTTTATCAAATAGGCGTGTAAAATACGCCCAAATTGAACGGGTTCCCAGGTCTGTCTGTGTGTGTGTGGGGGGGGGGGGGTTGAGGTGCGGTGTGTGTGTGGATGGGGGAGGGGTGTGGGTGGCTCAATCTCTTTTGAACAATTATTGGCCCTGAAAAGGGCCGTATTTTGCATTAGGAGTGCTGCTACTCGAAACCGATGTCCACGTCATCCAGGTTGAGGGTGCTGTAGGTAGAGGGGCCAGCAGACAGACGGGCCTTCTTGGGGGTGCGCTTCCGTGGGGACTGCCCTGACACGAACTGGACTGTCCAGCAGCTACTCCAAGGGGTCAGGCCGCACGGGGATGGCGGGAGGGTTCGAAGGCTGGATGCACGTAGGGGGTGGGGCCATGGCAGCAGCGGCGTCCACATGTTGTTTCACCACCTCCCACACCTCGTCCTCAAGGGCCTTGGTCCTGGCCTGGTCCAGGGGTTCGGCCCGAGCCGCCATGGCATTCCAAAAGTGGGATTTGGTGGTGGGCATACGTGCGACCATGCGGTCCACCTCCCCCTTCAGGTACTCACAGTACTCTGCCATGGCAGTCATATCCGGATGCTTGGAGGCTGGCCTTTGACCCGCAGATGCAGAAGTGGTGGCAGCTTGAGTGGACATGGCTGTAGCTGCAGGCACAGGACAACTTGGGCCAGCCAACTCGGGGTCCAAGCCGGTACTTGAAGCAGAACCTCTTCTCCGCTTTCCTCCACCCATGGTCTTGGGGAAGATCTCATGGATGAAGGGGAGCATAAACCCCATCCTTGTTTCCAGAGATTGTAGTCCTGCAGAGAGGGAGGCACTGGAACCACTCTTGGAGCGTGCCTTCTTGGCCCGAGCAAGCATGGTCCTCATCGACTTGTACCATGCGGCCAAAACTTGCGGCGTCACTCCCAGTATGTCTGCAAGATACTTCCACTCCCGCTTCCTTCTAGGGTAGTCCTTGTAGTCTGGCTCGTTCTTGTTGTATATGTAGGGCCGTTGCTTCAGGAACTCTATGGCCAGGTCCCTCTGCTCTTCAGTCAGGTTGACTCTGACTGCTTTCCTCTTTCCTTTGCCTTTCTGGGGTAGGGTAGGCTCACGCTCTACCAGCTCCTCCACGTCCTCAACCGCAGACAGTGACGCCTCGGATTCAGAAGAATCCATGGTAGCGATGAAAATGGAGAAAAATTCAGTCGTGGACTCCAGTAGCAGCTCAAAATGAATGAGAGTTGTCAGTAAAACTCCCGCCTTTTATACTGTTCCAACGGCGACTGACCAAGTTGCGAAAGCGGTTGGCATGCGAGACAACTGCCTAGGCCACTAGTTGGCAAGCAGTTGTCTATCAGCGCAACCGCACAGCGAGCGAGCGGGACACGCCGTGAAGCGTGCCACGTCTGCCACGCTGGCCTTGGCTTTGGCGCCAATTCGTATAGGTTGCCTCACGAGGCAACAGATACAACTGTGTGTGAACGCTCTGCCAACCGCAGGCAACCGCAAAACAGTTGCCTTGCACCTCGAAGTTTTCGGTTTGATCTATCAACTATTTGGACATGACAACTGCCGAGTCAACTGGAATCGGGAAAATCCAAAAAGGTGACAACTGCAGACAACTGCAGACAACTGCTAGGCCACAACGTGGCAACAAGTTGCCAAACCTGCCAACTGCCGTTGTTGCCTAGTTAGTTGCCTTCGTGTAAACGAAGCATTACTGTTGTTGTTTTGTTTAAAGTCAAGCTGATTGCATGGAGACATATCAGAGTTGTGACCGTTTCAAAACACACGCAATATTTCAACAATAAAAAAAGAAAGAAAAAATAATTTACGTATCAATGCATTCGCGCACATAATGTAAGGAGGTTATCCTGGCGTTGACCACTCCATCCAAATTTATCACACACAGGGAATTGAAAAAAAAACTTACCTTAATACATGTTTAACAGAAGTACTTGTTACTGTAATAGTAGTAATAATAATAGTAGTTGTAGTAGTAGTAGTAGTACTAATTGAAGTGGTAGTAGTAATAGTAGTAGTGGTAAGAATAGTACTAAAATAGTAGTAATAGTAGTAGTCGCAGTAGTAGTTTTAATTATCATCATTGTCATTATCCTCTCTCTCTCTCCTCTCCTCTCTCTCTCTCTTTCTCCTCTCCTCTCTCTCTCTCCTCTCCTCTCCTCTCTCTCTTTCTCTCCTCTCTCTCTCACTGTCCTGTCTTAAAGTTACTTTCTATAAATGTGTAACAGTTGAATCAATTGTATGTTCTTATAATATTGTTGAACTATGACTGTGTGACCCATATTGTGTTCCTGTATTCTTGTAATGTTTAAAGGATGCAATGTCTAAAAACGACTATGTATTCTGTTTAATGTGTGCGTAATGCTCACGATGCGTTCACGCCCTTACAAATGGGATTTTGGCTTTATTAAATGTATTGAATAAATGTATGACTCTCTCTCTCTCTCTCTCTCTCTATATATATATATATATATATATATATATATATATATATCTGTCTATCTATCTCTATCTCTCTGTTCTCTCTCTCTCTCTCTCTCTCTCTCTCTTTCTGCCTGTCTATCTGTTTATCTGTCTCTGCCTTTGTCTCTCTCTCTCTCTCTTCTCTCTCTCTCTCTCTCTCTCTCTCTCTCTCCAGCAAATGTTGTTACTCTGATTTTCTTCTATAGTATGCCTTATATTATTGGAATTGTTTGAGTGCGATGAATCTCTCTTTATCAATCTCCAAACTGTAAATCTATTGATTTATTGATGTATTTCTTTTCCAGTAGGTTGATAAATTCAAATACCTGGGAACGATCATTTCATCAGACGGCAGATGCACATCACAAATGGCCGGCAGAATCGGCCAAGCCAAAACAGCATTCAAAAAGATGACAAGCATTCTTACCAACAAATGCCTGTCAATTAACATCAGGAAGAGAGTTCTTGAATGTTATATAGAACCAATATTGTTGTACGGATGCGAGGCGTGGACAGTCAACAAACAAAGCCAGAACAAGATTGAGGCAGCTGAGATGTGGTTTCTAAGAATAATGTTGAGAGTTTCATAGACAGCAAAGAAAACAAACGAGACAGTCTTGATGGAGGCAGACACAAGTAGATCACTCGTAAGGAAGATTAGGAAAAGACAGGCAACATTTATAGGCCATTTTATGAGGAAGGGGGATTTGGAGCACCTGGTCACACCGGGAAAGCTGGAGGGAAAGACAGCACCAGGTAGACCCAGGGAGAAAATGCTGGACGGACTTGCAGAGTGGCTGGGGACGAGGAGGGTGGGGGAGATGCTAGGGGCAACGAGAGATAGAGACAGATGGAAGTCCATGATCGCCAACGCCATGCGGCAGGGCACCTGATGATGATGATGAGTATGTCTTACATGTACTTTAGGCAGATATGTGGGTTAGCAAGCTCCAGTGTGAAAAAGAAAAAGACTTTAAACTAACAGCATGTAACGTTGGAAAATACAGTGTGAATGCCATTCCATTTGTCAGTACTGATAAAAAAAAATTGTTAAATGAAATTGTTTTATGTTTACAATCATTAAATAAATGTTTAAATGTTTATTTTCTTTCCATAAAATGTCTTTTTATTTTGTTTTTGTTTCACGGTTGTAAATGACAACAACAACAACAAGACTACCAAAGAGATGTACACACACGTCTCATCGCATTACAGATGTACTCGTTCGTTTTTCCTCAAAGGTTTTGACCTTGAACTTTGAAATGCAATAACGGAAAAAAAAAAAAAAACACCAGCAACTGAAACCAAACAATGAAACCCATTAATAACACCAGGAGAGGCAAGCCATATGAATATTTCTCCCTTCTTCTTCTTCTTCCCATTTTCTTCGCAGTCAACAATATAGTCAGACAATATTTGGCGATGAATTTGGACGGGTTTTTGTTGTTTGTTGGTTGGTTGGTTGGTTGATTGTGTGTATGTATGTATGTATGTGTGTGTGTGTGTGTAGTATGTATGTATGTATGTATGTATGTTGTATGTATGTATGATGTATGTATGTAAGTGTATGATGTAGTGTATATAGTATGTATGTGTTATATGTGTATATGTATGTATGTATGTATGCATGATGTATGTATGTGTATGTGTATTATGTATGTATGTATGTGTATGTGTATGTATGTATGTGTATGTATGTATTGATGTATGTATGTATGTATATGTGTATGTGAATTGTATGTATTGTATGTATGTTATGTAATGCAAGTAATGTATGTATGTAAGCATGTATGTATGTATGTATACAGGGGGGTGCAAAAGTAGGTATACAGTAAGTATCACATCATCATTATAATGCTTAATTCCGCTCTCGATAAGAGGAGTGTGTGAATACCGACGGCAAGCAGTTTGAGTATCTGAGGGATTAAGGCGGTGCTTGTTATTACATGTATATGCAATATTCATTTGTTTGTATAATAAATGCAGTGAGTATTGTACGTGGTTTTTTTTTCATGACTGTATACCTACTTTTGCACGCCCTGTATATGTATGTATGCATGCATGTATGTATATATATATGTGTGCGTGTGTGTGCGTATGCGTGTGTATGTACGTGTGTTTGTGTCTATGTATGTGTGTGTGTATGTGTGTTGTTTTTTTCTCCAGTTCCTGTCACCTGCCATGGAGCATGGTGTTGAGAGGAATTATAGTCGGTCATGTCTCGTGTCACTCCACTAGATACAGGCAACAGCGCAGGAATAACTATCGAACCGCTTAGTCCTCCTGACCACACTACTGGGGGCAAGCTGGTGTAGGTGTCAGCTGTAAGAACTTGTAGTTTATTATGGGCTCTTTCCTCCAGAGTCTTTGGATACTTTTTTTTCTATTTAAGGATTATCGCTCTTGGGCATTTTCCTTTATTCTCACCACAATTATGTCCTCAGCCGAGATGTGGTTTCTAAGAAGAATGTTGAGAGTTCCATGGACAGCAAAGAAAACAAACGAGACAGTCTTGATGGAGGCAGACACAAGTAGATCACTCATTAGGAAGATTAGGAAAAGACAGGCAAAACATTTATAGGCCATTTTATGAGGAAGGGGGATTTGGAGCACCTGGTCACAACGGGAAAGCTGGAGGGAAAGAGAGCACCAGGTAGACCCAGGGAGAAAATGCTGGACGGACTTGCAGAATGGCTGGGGACGAGGAGGGTGGGGGAGATGCTAGGGGCAACGAGAGATAGAGACAGATGGAAGTCCATGATCGCCAACGCCATGCGGCAGGGCACCTGATGATGATGATGATGATAATTATGTCCTGGCACCAACCAGGCCCAAGAGATACAGACACCTGCGGTGCTGGTCAGAAGATTTGAGCAACACCTTCAGTGACGCATCTGTGAAGTGGATGAGCCTCGATTGTGCGGTTCCAGCCTTCCTGATGAGCGCTCAGCAATTCTCAACTCTGGATAAGCGTCGATTGGGGCCGGAAAGTCCTACGATAATTTTGAAAGGATTGATAGGGATTCGAACTCACAAGTTTCCCAGCCGGTAGTTCATTGTGCCAGCCACTACACCAAAACTTCCGGATGATCCCACATCAACTCTCGACTCTGGGTAGGAGCTGGTTGTGGCCGAATATTTCTACAATAAGTTTTGAACGGATTGATTGGGATTCGAACCCACAAGTTTCCAGTCGATAGTCTGTTGTGCCAACCACTACACTAAGACGATTGGTCTTTGGATTTCGTTTAGTTTGGACATTATTTTTTTGATTAATGACGCCATCTATTATCTTAAGTTTCAGCAACAAGCTACAATTTTCCACCAAAGGATTGGACGTTGTCGCCTACTCCACTATAGTTAACAAGAAACACCTGAGGGTGCAGATGGGACCTGGAGCATCAATGCCTCGCCACTCTCCAGACAATCATCTCCTAAGCTTCTGACGCCACTCGAAAGCCGTTTCATCAAGTAAAGAGGAGGGTGGGTGAATGGGCTGTCCCTGTGTTGCATGACCCATTTAGACCCAATCATCAGTTACCTTGCATGACCCATTTAGACCCAATCATCAGTT
The DNA here is from genome assembly GCA_030674185.1 of Monoplex corrugatus. Lineage (NCBI taxonomy): Eukaryota > Metazoa > Mollusca > Gastropoda > Littorinimorpha > Ranellidae > Monoplex > Monoplex corrugatus. Next base: position 4,810,426 of record CM060308.1, on the reverse strand, counting down.
ACCTTGCATGACCCATTTAGACCCAATCATCAGTTACCTTGCATGACCCATTTAGATCCAATCATCAGTTACCTTGCATGACCCATTTAGACCCAATCATCAGTTACCTTGCATGACCCATTTAGATCCAATCATCAGTTACCTTGCATGACCCATTTAGACCCAATCATCAGTTACCTTGCATGACCCATTTAGACCCAATCATCAGTTACCTTGCATGACCTATTTAGACCCAATCATCAGTTACCTTGCATGACCTATTTAGACCCAATCATCATTACCTTGCATGACCCATTTAGACCCAATCATCAGTTACCTTGCATGACCCATTTAGACCCAATCATCAGTTACCTTGCATGACCCATTTAGACCCAATTATCAGTTACCTTGCATGACCCATTTAGACCCAATCATCAGTTACCTTGCATGACCCATTTAGACCCAATCATCAGTTACCTTGCATGACCCATTTAGACCCAATCATCAGTTACCTTGCATGACCCATTTAGACCCAATCATCAGTTACCTTGCATGACCCATTTAGACCCAATCATCAGTTACCTTGCATGACCCATTTAGACCCAATCATCAGTTACCTTGCATGACCCATTTAGACCCAGTCATCAGTTACCTTGCATGACCCATTTAGACCCAATCATCAGTTACCTTGCATGACCCATTTTGACCCAATCATCAGTTACCTTGCATGACCCATTTAGACCCAATCATCAGTTACCTTGCATGACCCATTTAGACCCAATCATCAGTTACCTTGCATGACCCATTTAGACCCAATCATCAGTTACCTTGCATGACCCATTTAGACCCAATCATCAGTTACCTTGCTTACCGCTTACTCCATCATAAAATGTGCTGCATGATGCTTTCCCACACCGAGAAATATTCTCCAGAGCACTACTATACCTTTGCCTGCTGCTGAGAAA
>CM060308.1:4754482-4761982 GCA_030674185.1 Monoplex corrugatus | reverse complement strand
TATACAACGACACTCATCTTAGCGGAATAGCATAGTGCAAAAATTAACCTGTGTCTTACAAAGCTGTCTACCAAGTGACGTTATTATATACCTATGTTTCGTAGAATGTTGATTTTAGGTTATGTTGTTTTCTTCGTTTTTCTTTCTTATACTGTTATCTATCAGTGATGCCTACATATCTGAATACATTTCATACTTATTTCATATAATTCTCCATTATCTATGTATCAGAAATATGTATATTCAAACTGTTTCTGATCATTTTTCAAAATGTATTTATATGTAAATTAGACATTTAAAAAAAAATTGATCACATTGTATGCGTGGCAATTGTATTGAAATGACTATTCATACACGATTTTGAGGCATGTCCATAAAATATATGTGGAAAAAAAAGGAAGAAAATGTTGAAAAAGATAGGAAGTTGGATTCCCCAGACAAAAGAAAAGAAAGAAAAGGAAAGAAAAGACAAAGACAAATACAAGAAAAGAAAGTGGAAAAAAAATAGAAGATTGGCGGCCCTCAAAATGACAAAATAAAAGGTTATCAGTAGATACTTGAGTCTAGTGATTCAGCGTACTCCGACAGTTCGATATGTCCTTCGTCCAAATCAGCCCGTGAATTATTTGACAGACTCCTTGATCTTACGCAAAACCCTATGAGGTGCTGGCAAGGTCTTGAAATGGGAGCAGGCTGTGGGACCTATGCAACACTACCCACATCAAAGCGATTGATTGATTGACTTGGTTCAGTTTTTACGTCGACACCCACCTCATGTTATATGGCCGACGGGGATAACCATCCCTGGGAAGTGGGGGAAGGGGGACTTGTCTAATCCTACACTGACACCACCAGAATAACAATGATGTTAAAATGGGACAGTGAGAAGGCCAGGTTTAATGTAGCGCACCCTGGTAGTCGAACCCACAACCATTAGCGTGTGAATCCGACGAAAATCAAAATAATTGGTATCGTTGGTTCAAATTCATATTTTGTTCAAGTTAATGTACAAAACCCCGTTCCTTCCGCTTTAAAAACAACAGTCGTAGCAGCAGCAGTAGCAACAACAACAACAGCAACAACAACAACAACGAAGACGACAATGACGTCAACAACAACAACAACAACAACAACAACAACAACAACAACAACAACAGCAGCAGCAACAGCAACAACAACAACAGCAACAACAACAGCAACGAAGACGACAACGACGTCAACAACAACAACAACAACAACAACAACAACAACAACAGCAGCAGCAGCAACAGCAACAACAGCAATACATACCACAATTCTAGATAAACATCAAGAAAAACAAAGATTTTTTTAATCACAATTTATCAGTCAGACGCTTTGTTTTGTTGTAGCAGCCGGCGCGTAATCGATGCATCTAGGATAATTCTGAAAATGTAAATATAGCATTATATAAATACAGGTGTATATGATATAAAATGAACGAGAAAATCAGTTTGTTCAACAACGACTGAAGAGAGAAAGAGAGTGGGGAGACAGAAAGGGGTGAGAGAGACAGAGAGAGGGGAACAGAAAGAAAAAGAAAAAGAGAGAGAGAGAGAATGAGAGAGATAAAGAGAGAGAAAGACATAGAGACAGAGACAAAGACAGAGACAGAGACAGAGAGATAAATCAAACCGATTTCGTCATTTATCTATCTGCATTTCTAAAACTTATTTTTTAAGCATTCGAGCAAATACGGCGTAGAATCCAGAAACAAAAACACAAAAATGGAATTCAGGACCTTTTATTTTCTTAAAGACTACAGAGGATTGAAGCAAATTGTCTTGTTTCCTCAGTGCGTTTTCGTTCCATTTCACCGTTTCTGATTTTCACGTAGCACTGACACTATCAGAATGCCTTTCATCTCTTTTTGTCACAATATATCTACCATGTGAAAATCGGACAGCTCTCCTGGTTGACAGTGCGTCGCCGCAGTGCAGCGCCACCTAAATTTTTTACCAATACTTTACAAAGGCAAGAAGGCTAACTTATTGACCTTCAAGGTGAGGGACCTGGGAAATGAACCTATCTCTCTGACGAGTTATACCAGGGTGCCGGGCAGCCAGGCGAAATGCTCCTCTGCTCTTCACGATTTTCAATTGCCGTGGGATCTTTAGTGTGCGCGGGTCAGAAGGCACACGGGTCTTAGTCCTTTTTCATCTCATTCCGAAGTCACATGGGTCTTACTCCTTTTTCACCTCATTCCGAAGGACTAGATGTTCAGTTCGATTTTCCGGTCAAATTAAGGAGAAAAGTCGAGGCCTCTACGGGAAACGAACCCTGGAACCTCGACCTGAGTTATTGACGGTCGAACGTCTGAACCATTCTGCCACTTTTCTCCCTGATGGGCAGACCAGCAGCCAACATTCCTGTTGCGGCATAGGACTTGAACTCCAGCATAACATTTAGAGTCCACGGATCTCTCAAAGGAGCCAGCCATGTTATGGGTAGACTTCGTTGTTCTTCTATTATTAAACTGAAGGGAAGTCGGACCCTTGTGCCTTCTGGGCTGCACACGCTAAAGATCCCACGGGAGTTCAAAATCCTGAAGAGCAGGGCATTGCCTGGCTGCTTTTGGTATAAAACATTGGAATAGGTTGATTTCCCAGGTCCCACCCCTTGAAGACCAATTAGCCTTCTTGCCTTTCTGAAGTCTTGATTAAAAAAAAATTAAACGTGAAGGGGATAAGTTTAAATACCTGGGAACGATCATTTCACCAGACGGCAGATGCACATCAGAAATAGCCGGCAGAATCGGCCAAGTCAAAACAGCATTCAAGAAGATGACAAGCATTCTTACCAACAAATGTCCATCAATTAACATCAGGAAGAGAGTTCTTGAATGTTAGATAGAACCAATACTGTTGTGCAGTTGCGAGGCGTGGGCAGTCAACAAGCAAAGCCAGAACAAGATTGAGGCAGCAGAGATGTGGTTTCTAAGAAGAATGTTGAGAGTTCCATGAACAGCAAAGAAAACAAACGAGACAGTCTTGATGGAGGCAGACACAAGTACATCATTCATAAAGAAGATTAGGAAAAGACAGGCAACATTTATAGGCCATTTTATGAGGAAAGGGGGATTTGGAGCACATTGTCACAACGGGAAAGCTGGATGGAAAGAGAGCACCGGGTTGACCCAGGAAGAAGATACTAGAAGGACTTGCAGAGTGGCTGGGGACAAGGAGGGTAGAAGAGATATTTGAGGCAACAAGAGATAGAGACAGATGGAAGTCCATAATCGCCAAAGCCATGTGGCAACGCACCTGATGATGATGAAGGGGAAAAAGAACCTACGATATCACTTTTTGAAGAAAGTGTGTGATAAATACTTTCTCCGGAACTTCTTATGTTTTTACTGTTGTGACAATATATCCATTGTCCTCAATACACATCAAGTTTATTTCAACCGAAACTTTTTTAAGGCCACAGTGACCCTGAGAAGTACGGTCATGGGTTTTTAGAATATTGTTTTTTTTTATGAAAAAGGACATCATTTGAATCATTTGTCCGTCTTGATTTGTTGTTGTAACTGTGGTTGTTGTTATTGTTGCTTCTTGCTGTAGTTTTTGTGTTTCTATTGTTATTATTGTTGTTGTTGTTATTGTTGTTGATGAAGACGTTGATGTTTTAGTTTATAGTTATTATTGTGTTTGTTTCTTGTCTGATTTGTTGGACACTTTATGTGTTGACCTGAGGATATCTGTTTATGGAAGAGGAAAAAGAAGAAGAAGAAAAAGTAGAAGAAGTAGAAAAAGAGGAAGAAGAAGAAGAACAAGAAGAACAAGAAGAACAAGAACAAGAACAAGAACAAGAACAAGAACAAGAAGAACAAGAACAAGAAGAACAAGAACAAGAAGAACAAGAACAAGAGACAGAGAGAGAGAGAGAGAGAGAGAGAGAGAGAGAGAGAGAGAGGGAGGGAGAGAGAGAGACAGAGAGAGAAAGAGAGAAAGAGAGAGAGAGAGAGAAGGAGAGAGAAAAAAAAAACAACCAGAAAGACGAAAAGAAAAACGAACGACAGAAACAAAAATCAAGGTAATTTCTAACGCTGATTCTGTGGATAAAAAAGAGAATGTGATTGATAATGTAAAAGGAAGTTTCGTCAGGGAAAACAAAGCAAAACAAAACAAGACAAATTTAAAAGAAGGCACTCAAGGAAAAGGCATTCATTTCCAATTTTTTCCCTGGAGCCAGTCGAGTTTGTTCTGAATCTGTCTTTCTTTCTTCTTTTCTTTTTTCTTCGCTCTTCTATTTCTTTCTTTTTGGTTTGTTGATTTCTTTGTTTTTTTTTCTTCTGTCTTTCCTTGCATCTGGTTTTTGTTTGTCTGTCTCTATTTATTGTTTTTAATCTGTCTGTTATCGTTCATTCCTTCTGGCCTTGCAATTATTCATTTGTTTGTTTGTTTGTCTTTCTCTCACTTCATTTATCTTGAGGAGGGTTCTGGATGGGGTTTTGGGGTAACTAATTTTCTTTTTTGTTGTTGTTTTTGTTTTAAGTGTAGCCTGTGTCAGAGAGACCTACTTTAAACGTGTGTGTGTGTTTGGGGGTGGGTGCTCGCATGTGTGTATAAATACAGGTTTAAAACATGATCTCTCACCTGCTGAAATATAAGCTTAAAACACGACGTCACAACTGTACAAATAACGGTTCAAAACACGACGTCATAACTGTACAAATAACGGTTCAAAACACGACGTCATAACTGTACAAATAACGGTTCAAAACACGACGTCATAACTGTACAAATAACGGTTCAAAACACGACGTCACAACTGTACAAATAACGGTTCAAAACACGACGTCATAACTGTACAAATAACGGTTCAAAACACGACGTCATAACTGTACAAATAACGGTTCAAAACACGACGTCATAACTGTACAAATAACGGTTCAAAACACGACGTCATAACTGTACAAATAACGGTTCAAAACACGACGTCATACTGTACAAATAACGGTTCAAAACACGACGTCATAACTGTACAAATAACGGTTCAAAACACGACGTCATAACTGTACAAATAACGGTTCAAAACACGACGTTATACCTGCGGACATAAAGGCTTAAAATCTGACGTCTCACTGGTAGATATAAAGGATAAAACATGACGTCTCAAGACGTCTGACCTGTAGAAACATAGGTTTTAAACATGATGTCTCACTGCCGAAACAAATGTTAAAAACACGAGGTCTTTATCTAAAGAAAAAAGGGTCTAAAAATAAGACGTCCAAAATGCTGAAATAAAGGATTAATACATGACATCACACATGTAGAAAGAAATTTGTAAAACATGACATCTCATCTGCAGAAATAAATGTTAAAGGCACGACAGCACACCCGTAGAAATAAAAGTTTAAAACGTGACGTCACACCTGTAAATACATAGGTTTAAAAAAATGATGTCTCACCCTTAGAAATGAAAGTTTAAAATATGACTTTACACCTGTAGAAAAAAAGGTTTTAATGATAACGTCACACCTGTAGAAACACATGTTTAAAACATGATATCACAACCGTAGAAAAAAAAAGTTTAAAAAACATGACGGCTTATCTGTAGAAATAAAGGTCTTAAAGGTTTACAGCCTGTTGTCTCACCTGTAGAAATAAAGGTTTGAAACGTGAAATCAAATATGTAGAAATAAATGTTTAAAACATATGATCTCACCTGTAGAAATAAAGGTTGAAATCATGACGTCTCACTCGTAGAAATAAAGGTTTAAAACATGATGTCTCACCTGTGGAAATAAAGGTTTCAAACATATCATCACACCTGTAGAAATACAGGTTTAATGCATGACGTCTCACCTGTAGAAATAAAGGTTTAACACAAGACGTCTTACCAGTTGATATAATATAGTTTTAAACCGTGACGTCTAATGACGTCTCACCTGTAGAAATAAAGGTTTAACACAAGACGTCTTACCAGTTGATATATAGTTTTAAACCGTGACGTCTAATGACGTCTCACTCGTAGAAATAAAGGTTTAACACAACACGTCTTACCAGTTGATATATAGTTTTAAACCGTGACGTCTAATGACGTCTCACCTGTAGAAATAAAGATTTAACACAACACGTCTTACCAGTTGATATATAGTTTTAAACTGTGACGTCTAATGACGTCTCACCTGTAGAAATAAAGGTTTAACATAACACGTCTTACCAGTTGATATATAGTTTTAAACCGTGACGTCTAATGACGTCTCACCTGTAGAAATAAAGGTTTAACACAAGACGTCTTACCAGTTGATATAATATAGTTTTAAACCGTGACGTCTAATGACGTCTCACCTGTAGAAATAAAGGTTTAACACAAGACGTCTTACCAGTTGATATATAGTTTTAAACCGTGACGTCTAATGACGTCTCACCTGTAGAAATAAAGTTTTAAAACATGATGTCACACCTGTAAAAATTGATATCTAAAACATGATGTTTCACCTGCAGAAACAAAGGTTTAAAACATGACCTCACACCTGTAGAAATAAAGATTCCACACGTGACGTCTCACCTGTAGAAATAAAATTTCAAAACATCATTGAAGTGTTCGGTCATTGAATCTGATGAAACATCTCATCTCTGCAAGAAACATTGAAAAACATTGCCATAATCCTCAGTCATTACGTTGACGATACATCTTACCTGTAGAATAAACAGTGTAAAAACATCAAAACAGTGCTCAGTCATAGACTATGATGGGATATCTCACCTGTAAAAAGAACATTTTAAAAACATCACCACAGTGTTCAGCCTTTGAGTGTGAGGAGGAAATGCATCAATTGAAAGAACATTTTAAAGCATCACCATAGTGGTCAGCCAATGACCCTGGTGGGACGTCACACCTGCTCAAAGAACATTTTAAAACATCATAGCGGTCAGCTACTGCCCCTAATGGGACGTCACACCTGTAGAAAGAACATTTTAAAACATCACCATAGTGGTCAGCTACCGACCCTGATGGGACGTCACACCTGTAGAAAGAACATTTTAAAACATCACTGACATTTTAAGCCATTGATTCTGATGGGACATCTCACTTGTTATGCGCATAAAACTTTTAAACATTTTAGGACAAAGAAGTTCAGCATCCATTTCTCAAAGATCATTTTCTATCAAGCTCAATCCAAAGAAAGCATATGATCAACAAAAGAGCAATTTCCCTGATAAGAGTGCGTGCCTTGGTTTGAGTCTTCAATCAAGATTTGGTGCCGGTATCTTGGCTTAGAAGACCTTGATAATCCTTGTCCTCCGGGAAAATCATATCGGCAAATATAAGACGAGAAAAAAAAAAAGAAACAACAAAGAAAAAGAAACCGATGTAATGCCTCATCATCAAGTGCCCTGCCGCATGGTGTTGGCGATCATGGCCCTCTGTATGTATCTATCCCTTGTTGCCGAAAGCATATGTGACCTGCCAGCACGAAATCAGTCTTAACTAGCATTTTGGGCATTCTGAGATATACATATCACTGGAAAG
>CM060308.1:4744482-4746982 GCA_030674185.1 Monoplex corrugatus | reverse complement strand
ACTCGGGGTCCTGTCCCCTTTTGAAAGCGAATCGCCGCAGTGCGCGGCACTACCCAATGTGACCTCCCAGCACGAAATCAGTCTTAACTAGCATTTTGGGTATTTTGAGGTATACATATTACTGGAAAGTGTACATTCTGCTGATTATTTTGGTACTTGAGTAAAGTTTGTATTCAAAAAGATGTTGCCATTATGTATGTTTTAAGTCATTAAGTTGTATTACTGCCATTTTGAGAAAATGACCTCTAAAGTTTTTAAGTACTTTCCTACACATTTTAAAAATGTTTATTTGATGGTTTTGACCCGATTTGTTTCTAATTTTAGCTGTCATTATCGGAAAGGTGCACCAAAGAGCTTTCTGTCGGTATATTTAATGCGAGGATCTGTACAGGTTACAGTTTGCAATAAGAGACAAAAAGAGGCATTTTTGGTAAGAAATTGCCTTCTTTCTGTTACGATCAGTGCATTGAAATACCATTTTCATTGATAATTGATATTTTTTCAAGAAAAAAAATTCTGTGGGGTATAGATTATAGGCCTAGTCCACAGAAATCAATTTTGAGTAAAAGTCAAAACACCCCAGATAGACCCTCATCACCTTTTCAGCTCCTAGTGCTGTTTGACTGACTACGAGTTAAGACTGAATTCGTGGTGGGAGGTCACCAATGTTTTTTTTTATTGTTTTTTTTTAACCAAGACTTCAGAAAGACAAGAAGGGCAATTGGTCGTTATGGGGAAGGGATCTGGAAAATCAAACAAACATACCGATCGTCTTAAACGTATTCATAGATGAATGATCACACAACGTCAAGTGATCAGTACTTTGGATTGAAAATACATATAGGTGGAGGAGCAATTATGATTCCAACTATAGAAGGTCCGGGTAAACAGGTGAATCTTTGTCCCCCCCCCCCCCCCCCCCCGTGGAGTTGCCGGGGGCTCTTTCTGTATAAATAGTATCCCCACCTTCTAGAAAGCCTATGATAGAAATGTCCTATTTTCTGTCACTCTCTTTATTTTTGCCTGACTCCTTTGCTTGCTTTCATTTCTCTTCCTATCATTTTCTGCCTTGCTGGTCCGTTCACCTGTATGTGTTCGATAAAGTCTTAGGTACTTTCTCTTAGGATTGATAATTGGGTGCATACATTAAGTGCTTTTTTTGGCTCTAGAGAAATGAGATACGCGGAAGCAATCTTAAGTAATTTAGGCTCGTTTTTATGTATGTTTCAGTGTCCTTAGTTATGTTTAAATTTGTATTCAGGTATGTTTTTTAAATCCCCTTTGTGATAAATTGGAGGGAGTAGTCAACGCCAAGCCAAAACAACATTCAAGAAGATGACAAGCATTCTTACCAACAAATGCCTGTCAATTAACATCAGGAAGAGAGTTCTTGAATGTTATATAGAACCAATACTGTTGTACGGATGCGAGGCGTGGACAGTCAACAAACAAAGCCAGAACAAGATTGAGGCAGCCGAGATGTGGTTTCTAAGAAGAATGTTGAGAGTTCTATGGACAGCAAAGAAAACAAACGAGACAGTCTTGATGAAGGCAGACACAAATAGATCACTCATAAGGAAGATTAGGAAAAGACAGGCAACATTTATAGGCCATTTTATGAGGAAGGGGGATTTGGACCACCTGGTCACAACGGGAAAGCTGGAGGGAAAGAGAGCACCGGGTAGACCCAGGGAGAAAATGCTGGACGGACTTGCAGAGTGGCTGGGGACGAGGAGGGTGGGGGAGATGCTAGGGGCAACGAGAGATAGAGACAGATGGAAGTCCATGATCGCCAACGCCATGCGGCAGGGCACCTGATGATGATGAGTCAACGCCAAGGGCATTCTTTTAGATGATGTGTGCGGATGCATTGATACGTGTACTTAATTTTCTATTTCTTTTCTTTCCTGTTGATGTACTGTGTGTGTATTGAAACACTTATAACCCTGATACGGCTCTACGCAATCGGCTGGGCTTGAAGCAACGATAAGAATAAGAATAAGTACAAGAATAAAAATGAGAATAAAAATAAGAATGAGAATAAGAATAAGAATAAGAATAAGAATAAGAATAAGAATAAGAATAAGAATGAGAATAAGAATAAGAATAAGAATAAGATTAAGAATGAGAATAAGAACAAGAATAAGAATAAGAATAAGAATAAGAATAAGAATGAGAATAAGAATAAGAATAAGAATAAGAATGAGAATAAGAATAAGAATAAGAATAAGAATAAGAATAAGAATAAGAATAAGAATAAGAATGAGAATGAGAATAAGAATAAGAATAAGAATAAGAATAAGAATAAGAATAAGAATGAGAATAAGAATAAGAATAAGAATAAGAATAAGAAGAAATAAGAATAAGAATAAGAAAAGAAGAATAAGAATGAGAATAAGAACAAGAATAAGAATAAGAATAAGAATAAGAATAAGAATGAGAATAAGAATGAGAATAAGAATAAGAATAAGAACAGAATAAGAATGAGAATGAGAATAAG
>CM060308.1:4704482-4706982 GCA_030674185.1 Monoplex corrugatus | reverse complement strand
TCACTGGTGTCTCAGACTGTAAACGATGGATGAGACAGTAAGGTTCGGTGGTTAAAAAAAAAATCGCTGAGTTTAAACCACCTCCTGCTTTATGGTGTCAGATTACAGTGATAAGCGGCACCAAGCTGACCTTGGGCTTGTTGGCTTAGCACCATGTTGTAAGAAGACGCAAGTGGGGGGGGGGGGGTAGTGGTGGTGGTGGTGGTAATAATGAGGCAATCAGAGGAGAAAAAGAAAACCAACAACAACAAAAAACACGTTAGCGAATAACTATAAAAAAAATGGACAACGAGACAATGAATATCTGGGAAAAGGAAAACTGAAAGAAAGAACAAAAGTAAAAAACAAACAAACAAAACACACACACACACACACACACACACACACACACACACACACACACACACACACACACACACACACACACACACACACACACACACAATCAAGGAAGGGAAATAGGATAGACAGAGAGAGAGAGAGATGAGGGAGGGAAAAAAAGAGAGAGAAATAGAGAGATAGAAAGAGAGAGAGGAGAGAGGGGGGGAGAGACAGGGTGAGGGAGAGAGACAGACAGACAGAGATACAGAAAGAGAGAGATGGGGGCGAGATAGATAGAAAGAGAAAGAGAGAGAGAGAGAGAGAGAGAGAGGAGAGGAGAGAGAGAGAGAGAGAGAGAGAGAGAGAGAGAGAGAGAGAGAGAGAGAGAGAGAGAAGGGGTAAAAGAAGAGGAAGATACCTGGAGAAAATTACTGGGTTCTCACACTGTAGAGAATGGATGACAATAAAGTTCAGAGGCAAAAAATATCGCTGAGCTTTAAACGAGCTCTTGCCTTATAGTGTCAGGTGACAGTGATAAGCGGCACCATGCTGACCTTGGGCTTGTTGGGCTTAGCACCATGCTGACCTTGGGCTTGTTGGGCTTAGCACCATGCTGTAAGAAGATATCAGTGTGGGGGGGGGGGGGGTAAAATCAAAGTAATCAGAGGGAGAGAAGAAAACACGTTAGGGAATGATTTTAAAAAAAAGGGAAGAACGACAAAAGAATTTCCGAAAAAAAGGAAAACGAAACGAAAGAACGGAAAGAAAAAAAAAAAAAAAACCAATAAGAAGAGAGAGAGAGAGAGAGAGAGAGAGAGAAGACAGAGACAGACGACAGAAGACACGAGAGAGACAGAGAGAGGAGAGAGACAGCAGACAGAGAAGAGACAGAGAGAAAAGAGAAAGACAGAGAGACAGAAAGAAAAAGAAGAGAAGAGAGACAGAGAGAGGAGAGAGAGAGAGAAAAAGAAAGAAAAGAAGAGAGAGAGAGAGAGAGAGACGAGAGAAGAGAGAAGAAGACAAGAAGAAAGACAGAAGAGGAAGAAGAAGAAGAAGAGAAGAGAGAAGAGAGAGAGAGAGAGAGAGAGAGAGAGAGAGGAGAGAAGAGACAGAGACAGAGACAGAGACAGAGACAGAGAGAACAGAGACAGAGAAAAGAGAAGAGAGAGAGAGAGAGAGAGAGAGAGAGAGAGAGAGAATGAGAGAGAGAGAGAGAGAGAGAGAAGAGAGACAGAGAAAGAAAGACAAACATACAGACAGAGAGACAGACACAGAGAGACAAGATCAAATCAGAACTTCCAAATACTTCCTTTCAAAGATGCAGTAGCACCAAAGTACTACGGTACTATACTCTTTGGTAGCACTACTTCCTCATTCCACTTGTCCTGCAGATTGTTCTTGCTACAGACACACATAAACGCAGAGAGAACACACGCTAGAACTAGGGAGAGGGATGGAGCATTGCAATTACACTGACAGTGCTGGTCACTAGAAATGTTGAGGTCTCTACCTCATCATTCCTCTACGATTTCAGTGCTATGGGAACAACCTATATCTGTTTTGCTTTTAAACGTGTTTATTATTTTCTTTATCTAATGTATGATCCATTTCCATAATCTGACCTTGACATTCATCCTGAATTTATGTGGAGCTGACACATTTCATTCAGATGGAAAAATGTTGTTTTGGTGTGTGTTGTGTGTGTGTGTGTGTGTGTGTGTGTGTGGTGTGTGTGTGTGTTGAGTGTGTGTGTGTTTTGGTTTGTCTTGTGTGTGTAGTGTGTTGTGTGTTGTGTTGTGTTTGTTGGTTTGTGTGTGTTGTGTTTGTGTGTGTGTTGTGTGTGTGTGTGTGTGGTGTGTGTGTGTGTGTGTGTGTGTTTGTGTGTATGTGTTGTGTGTATTGTATGTCGTGTTGTCTTTATGTGTTGTTTGGTTGGGTTAGTGTGTGTGTGTTGGTGTGTGTGTTGTGTTGTGTGTGTGTTGTGTAGTGTGTGTGTGTTGTGTGTGTGTGTGTGTGTGTGTGTGTGTGTGGGTATGTGTATGTGTGTTCGTGTATGTGTGTGTGTGTGTGTATACGTCGTGTGTGTGTGTGTGTGTGTTTGATGCGTGTGTTCTGGTGTGTGTGTTTGTTGTGTGTGTGTGTGTGTGTGTGTGTGTGTGTGTGGTGTGCGTGTGCGTGT
>CM060308.1:4681982-4691982 GCA_030674185.1 Monoplex corrugatus | reverse complement strand
CTACCAGCAACTATCGGACAGATTTCCTAAGCTGCGCTAAGCAATTACGCTGGCCAGGTCTTGAAATGCGGACGAGGGAAACACTCAGATGACTCAACCATCATGATGGAATATTAAGATGGTCAGCGAACAGGCAAGCATTTTTTTATTTTCCAATGTTGCGGGCTGGGACTGAAATCGAGATATCAGATCTTGATTCCACAGGTTTACCAAACAACTCTCTTTGGAATATTTTGGCTGTACGTACTTCTCTCTGGGTCTCTGTCCTCCATATCTGTCTTTCCTGAACCGGGTTGAACATCTCTACGACTGTTACTGACCTGTCCACTCCTTGATGTCTTCTTGGTAATCTGTTCGTGGTCCTCCCCTTCCTCTTTTGCCCTTGACTTTTCATTGGATGGTGTCTTTCATGAAAGCGAATTAATTTTTTTAGGGTTTGTTTCTGGACATATGTCCAAAGAAGATTAACTTCTTTACTTTTAAGGTTTACCTGTTTAAGTTTTCTCTGGGTTTTTATCAGCTCTTTGAGTATGCTTTTGTCACTTCTCTTGTCATTTCTCTTGTCACTTCTATTGTCACTTCTATTGTCACTTCTATTGTCACTTCTATAAGTCCAAAGAAGATTAACTTCTTTACTTTTAAGGATTACCTGTACAACTTTTCTCTGGGTTTTTATCAGCTCTTCGAGTATGCTTTTGTCACTTCTCTTGTCACTTCTCTTGTCACTTCTCTTGTCACTTCTCTTGTCACTTCTCTTGTCACTTCTATTGTCGCTTCTCTTGTCACTTCTCTTGTCACTTCTCTTGTCACTTCTCTTGTCACTTCTCTTGTCACTTCTCTTGTCACTTCTCTTATCACTTCTCTTGTCACTTTTATTGTCACTTCTCTTGTCACTTCTCTTGTCACTTCTCTTGTCGCTTCTCTTGTCGCTTCTCTTGTCACTTCTCTTGTCACTTCTATTGTCACGTCTCTTGTCACTTCTATTGTCACTTCTATTGTCACTTCTCTTGTCACTTCTCTTGTCGCTTCTTTTGTCACTTCTATTGTCACGTCTCTTGTCACTTCTCTTGTCATTTCTCTTGTCACTTCTATTGTCACTTATCTTGTCACTTCTGTTGTCACTTCTCTTGTTACTTCTATTGTCACTTGTCTTGTCACTTCTATTGTCACTTCTCTTGTCACTTCTATTGTCACTTGTCTTGTCACTTCTATTGTCACTTGTCTTGTCACTTCTATTGTCACTTTTCTTGTCATTTTTCTTGTCACTTCTATTGTCATTTTTATTGTCATTTCTCTTGTCACTTCTATTGTCACTTCTCTCATAGTAATATACTCAACAACAAAAAAACAACCACCACCACCACCAACAACAACAACAAAACAAAACAAAACAAGAAACAAAACAAGACAAGACAAGACAAGACAAGACAAAACAAAACAAAAAGAAAAACAAACAAAAAATAAACAAACGAAACAACCTTAAACAACCAAAAACCAAAACCAAACCAAAACAAACATAAAAAAACCCCTCAAGATCTCAACCATCTCACAACCCTCTTAATGACGTCAATATTATGTGACAATTTTTACTTAACAGTTATTGATGACGTCAGTATTATGAGACAGTTTTCATCTCACATTTACGTCTGCGAATTGACGTGCATAGTAAGGCAGATATACATTTTAACTTAAAACCTGTAGTTATAGCTCAATTCGTTCGTCATAACCAGAACCTGAGGGCAGTCTCACTCGAATTTACATCTACGAAGGAAGGGACGAAATCTGCTTGCTTGAGGGCGGAGTATGTTTTCTTGAATAATATACCTGCATGCTTGTGCGGTGAGTGCTCACGTGTCTCTACGTGCGTGTCTGAGCTCACGCGTACTGATGACGTCTTGCGTGAAATTCGAACATGCATACAGTACGAAGGTGTATATACAGACACCCACACCTCACGCCCCCGCCCCCCCCCCCCCCCCCCCCACGTTGGCATGAATGACTGAGTGAGAGAAGAGAAGAGGAAGACAGAGAGAGAAGAGAGAGAAAGAGACAGAGAGGAGAACAGAGACAGACAGAGAGTGAGACAGAGACAGACAAAGAGAGATAGAGAGATGGAGGAGAGACAGACAGAGAGACAAAAGACGAGAGCAAGTAGAGAGAAGAGAGAGAGAAAGAGAGATAGAAAGAGAGAGAGAGAGAGAGAAAGAGAGACAGACAGAGACAGAGACAGAGAGACAGAAGAAGAGAGACAAAGAAGAGACAGAGAGAGAGAGAGAAAGAGAGAGACAAACAGAGGACAGACAGACATAGAAACACACAAGACAAATAGACAAACACAGACACAACAGACACACAGAACACAAGACACCACAAAATGACAGAGAGACAGAATGTGTGACAAAGACAAGAGAGAGAGAGAGAGAGTGAGAAGAAGAGAGAGAGAGAGAGAGAGAGACAGAGACAGAGACAGAGACAGAGAGAGAGAGAGAGCGAAAGAAACAAAGAAAAAAACAAACCCATTAACAGAAAGAGAGAAAGAGGGAGTAAAAAATATCTCTACCATTATGAGCAACGAAGGAGACAGCATCACATAATGCTAAAATCAATCAGATAAATGAAATAAGAAGAATAGCAACAAGTGCACAAATCATAGACAAAACCATTTATTACGCAATCTGAATAATTTCAAACTCAAATATAAATACACGAATGCATGACTAGAATAAATGTATTAAAACGGGAGAATTAAATAATGAATCCTCCTCCTCCTTCTTCTCCAACTCCTACTCCTCATCCTCCTCATCATCAACGAATCATCATCATCATCATCATCATCATCATCATCATCAATCATCATCATCATCATCATCATCATCATCATCATCATCATCATCATCATATCATATCAGTGCCCTGCCGCATGGCATTGTCGATCATGGCCCTCCATATGCATCTATCCCTCGTTGCTGCAAGCACGTCTTCCACCCTCTCTGACCTCAGCCAACCTGCAAGTCCGTCCAGTGTTTTCTCCTTGGGTCTACCTGGTGCTCTCTTTCCCTCCAGCTTTCCTGTTGTGACCAGGTGCTCTTATTCCCCTTTCCTCATAAAAAATGGCTTGTCTTTTCTAATCTTACTTATCAATGATCTTTTTGTGTCTGCCAACATCAAGACTGTCTCGTTTGCTTTCTTTGCTGTCCATGGAACTCTCAACATTCTTCTTAGAAACCTTATTTCTGCTGCCTCAATCTTGTTCTGGCTTTGCATGTTAACTGTCCACGCCTCACAGGCGTATAACATTATCGGTTCTATATATATCACATTCAAGAACTTTCTTCCTGATGTTAATATCATCATCACTGCGCTTGGATAATTCTACATCCGTAGATGTAGAGTTACCCAAGAGCATTGAATTCTTCTTGAACAAACCTCCAATTTGCGAAGTCTAACATCACCACTCTTTTTTTTCTATTTTTTCCCTTTTTTTTTTCTTTTTTTTTTGAGTAGGGAGGAACCAAGGATATTGAAAACAGACACAAATCCACTATACCTCCTCTGTCCTTTTCACCCATCCACCATCCTCCATACTCTTGGAATCTGAGTAATGTCTCACAGTGCTAATCCCTTCCTTACCGTGAACACGATCAGAAAACGTGTATACGAGGCTTGTGGTAATATGATCAGCATGTTTGCTTCAAGGGTACCAACGTTGACAACTTTTTGTCTGCCTACAATCCAGGAGCTTTGAACTCAGGTTTTGATACATATGTGACCTGCCAGTACGAAATAAGTCTTAACTAGCATTTTGAGTATTTTGAGATATACATATCACTGGAAAATGTACATTCTGCTGATTATTTTGGTACTTGAATGAAGCTTGTACTCAACAAAATGTAGAAGTTATATATGTTTAAAGTCATTAAGTTGTATGACGGCCATTTTGAGAAAATGGCCTCAAAAGATTTTTGTGTGCTCTCCTACACATTTTCCTTAAATTTCTTTATTTGGTGGCTTTGACCCAGTTTGTTTCTACTTTTTGCTTGTCATTATCTGACAGGTGCACCTAAGAGCTTTCTGTCAGTATATTACATGTGCGGGTGCTGTACAGGTTACGGTTCATAATAAGAGACAAAAATAGGTACTTTTGGTGGGAAATTGCGTTCTTTTTGCTGCCATCAGTGCATTAAAATACCGATTTAAATTGATTAATGATATTTTTTCAAAAAAAATATATTTATGTGGGGATAGATTACAGTCTACAGAAATCAATTTTGAGAAAAAGTCAAAACACCCCAGATAGATCCTCAGTCACCTTTTCAGCTCCTAGTGCTGTTCGACTGACTGCGAATTAAGATTGATTTCGTGGTGGGAGGTCACATGCATTTGGGGTGGGGGTGGGGTGTGAGGATTGAGTTTGTAGGTGGAGAGAAAAGAGAGGGTGGGAATAATCGTGAGTTAGGGTGACGTAGGGGGATGGGTTATTGATGGGTGTGGTGAGTCTTGCATATAGCATGTTGGGTTGATATTACTGTTGTATCTGAGACGATGATCAACAGTTGAAAAGACTGTTTTCTTCTTTCTTTCTTTTTTTTTTTTTTTTTCTGAAGTGCTCCAATTTTTGTTTTATCGAATGCGTGCATGCACACTATTTTGCCCTGGGTTATGATGCTTCACAGTCTGCACACTCCGTCCTCAGTAGGTGTGCATGTTGGGGGCGTTTTTCTGTTTATTTTAACCATGGAACATTTCCAAGAATTGTAGGGTATTTCACGTGCACGCTTGATTTTTCTGCGTGCGTATATATCTGAAGGGCGTTTGAGCACACAAAATCTGCAGAGAGAGAGAGACAGACAGACAGACAGACAGACGGACAGACAGACAGACAGATAGACAGGAAGAGGGGGAGGGAGAGAGAAGGGGAGAGAGAAAGAGAGAGAGAGAGAGAGAGAGAGACAGACAGACAGAGAGAGAGAAAGAGAGAGAGAGAGAATGGGCAGACAGACAAACAGACAGACAGACAAACAGAGCGTTACACTTATAGATGAACAAATAGAAAGACAGACAAACAGACAGACAGATAGATAGACAGGAAAAGGGGAAGGGAGAAAGAAGGGGAGAGAGAAAGAGAGAGAGAGAGAGAGAGAGAGAGAGAGAGAGAGATGGGCAGACAGACAAACAGACAGACAGACAAACAGCGTTACACTTACAGATGAACAAATAGAAAGACAGACAAACTGACAGGCGCACCAACAAAAGTGACGGGGACAGATACACCAACGTACAAACTGCTTTGGGGTGATCAGAAAAAAACACGAAAGAAGAATAAAAATGCGTATTTAATACAACCTTGTCTTGTTGTATTAAATACGCGTTCTTATTCTATTTTCTTGTTTTCTTCTGGTTCCTGTTTGCTTGAACGCGGGCAGTCACACTTGTTTTGGATTTTGCTTCGGTGATGTTGGCGACCCCTTAGTTCAGATAGATAACACACCGATTGTGAGTTCAAACCCTCAGGCGAGCCACTTGTTTTTTTTAACACAGGGTGATGAGTTCTTTTGATAAAGACGTGAGACTCAAGATCTGATATTTCGAGTTCACTCTGAACCCACAACATAAAAAAAACAAAAAAAAACAAAAAAACGTGGACTGTTCACTGTCCATTTTAATATTTCCATCAATCTGATGGTGCCAGTTTAGTGTTCATAGTTTCTTCTCACCCCCTGTGCCCATTTCCAGACCTTTTCAGCCTACATGTCTTAACGCAAGTTGAAGGAGTCTGCCAGATTGATATTGGTATTTTTAATGTTCTTTTTAAATCCCAGCCGACTGCGCAGAGCCATATCAGAGCTATAAACACCTGAAGTACACCTGACCTCGCTGGAAAAGAAAATTAACCTGGAAAAGAAAATTAACCTGGAAAAGAAAATTAACCTGGAAAAGAAAATTAAGTACATATATAAATGCATTCTCGCACATTGTCTAAGGGGATGCCCCTGGCATTGACCACTTCATCTAATTTATCATCAGGGCATCTAAAAGCCCACACCTGAATACAAATATAAACATAACTAACGAAACTAAAACATATATAAAAATGGGCCTAAATTACCTGAAATTGCTTCTGCGTATCAATTTTTCTTGAAGCTAAAAATGCACGTAATACATGTACCCAATTATCAATCAATCTGAAGAGAAAGTATATACAACTTTATAGAACACATACAGTTGAAACGACCAGCAAGACAAAAATCATAGGAAGAAATGACAGAAAGCAAAGGAACCAGAAAAAACACGAAAGAAGAATGTGAACGCGTATTTAATACAACAAGACAAGACAGGCGCAAATTTTCGGCCAACTGGCTTTGTCAAGCGTAAGATTACAAAGAAACGAACACTAGATACAAAACATTTTAGAAAAAGACTGAAACTTCCCTGCTGCTGTCTTCAATGTGAGAAAAGGAACAAGGCAGAAAATATGAACTTTCTAGAACATAATTTCCAGAAGATTGGGGATACTATTCATACTGAAAGATCCCCTGGCATCCCCCATGGATGAAGTCTGTCTGATCATTTGATGGCAGCTTTGGGTGGAGCAGATGTAATTTTATCAAAGGGCAATGAATCCTTCTTGAACAAACTCAAGTCTTTGAACTCCAAGCTTATCGCATTTTCTTCCTTCCTTCTATTCTTTCTTTTTCTTTCTTTCTTTTTTTTCTTTCTTCTTTCTTCCTTTCTTTCTTCATTCCTTTCTTTCTTTCTTTCTTTCTGTCTTTCTTTTTTCTTTCTTTCTTCCTTCTTTCTTCCTTCCTTCCTTCCTTCCATTCTGTCTTTCTTTCTTTCTTTCTTCCATTCTTTCATTCTTTATTTATTTCTGTCTTCCTTCCTTTCTTCCTTTCTTTTTTCTATCTTTCTTTCTTCCTTCCATTCTTTCTTTCTTTCTGTCTTTTTTCTTCCTTCCTTCCTTTCTTTCTTTCTGTCTTTCTTTCTTGCTTTCTTTCTTTCTTCCTTCCATTCTTTCTTTCTTTCTGTTTTTTTTCTTCCTCCTTCCTTCCTTTGTTTCTTTCTTTCTTTCTATTTTTCTTTCTTCCTTCCTTTCTTTCTTCCTTTCTTTCTTTTCCTTCTTTTATTCATTCATTTCTTTTTTTCTCCCTTTCTTTCTTTATTGAGTAGTGAAGGTTCAAATGGGTTGGAAACAGACATAAATCCACTATACCTCCCTTGTCCTCTCCACCCACCCACCCACCCCTCCATACTCTTGGAATCTGAGTAATGTCTCACAGTGCTAATCCCTTCCTTACCGTGAACACGATCAGAAAACGTGTATACGAGGCATGTGGTAATATGATCAGTATGTTTGCTTCAAGGGTACCACGTTGACAACTTTGTGTCTGCCTACGATCCGGGAGCTTTGAACTCAAGTTTTGATACATATGCATTCGGGGTGGGGTGGGGGAGGGTGAGAGGTGGGGGAGGGTGAGAGATGGGTGTGTGGTTTGGGAGAAAAGAGAGGGTGGGAGTAATCGTGAGTTAGGGTGACATGGGGGGGGGGGGGATGAGTTGTTGATGGGGTGGGGTAGATCTTGCATGTAGCATGTTGGGTTGGTATTACCGTTTTATCTGAGACGATGATCAACAACTGAAAATATGTTTTTTCTTCTTTTCGTTCTGAGGCGGTCTGATTTTTCTCAAATGCGTGCATGCACACTGTTTTGCCCTGGCTTATGCTGCTGCACAGTAAACTCCACACTGCGTCTTCCTTGGGCGTGAAAGTTGGGTGATTCCCTGTTTGTATAAAGCCATGGGATACTTCCAAGACACTGGATATTTCATGTGCACGCTGAATATTCTGTGTGCATATATATACATATATATTTGCAGAGGGTTTAGGCACTCGCTGGCCTCCCACAAAACAAAAGAAGAAAGAGTGAGGGAGAGAGAGGGGGGAGAGAAAGAGAGAAGGAAAGGGGAGGGGGAGAGGGATGAGGGAAGAAGGAAGAGTGGGCGACAGGAGGGAGAGACAGAGAGCGAAGAGAAAGGGAGAGGAAGAGAGAAACAGAGACACAGAGACAGAGACAGGCATAGACAGACAGACAAACAGAGAGAGAGAGAGAGAGAGAGACAGAGAGAGACAGAGACAGAGACAGAGCAGGGACAGAGACAGCGACGTATAGACAGAGACAGAGAGACAGAGACAGAGACAGACAGAGACAGACAGAAGCAGACAGAGTGAGACACAGAGAGAGAGAGAGGGACAGACAGAGAGACAGGCAGAGAGACAGACAGAGAGACAGAGAGGGACAGACAGAATGACAGAGAGACAGACAGACAGACAGAGACAGAGACAGAGACAAAGACAGAGAGAGAGAGAGAGAGAGAGAGAGGAGAGAGAGAGAGAGAGAGAGAGAGACGTGCAAACATACATCCGAGCAAAAGCTCATGTATCTCATTTCATGCAGAAGTGCAAACATTCCAGACAAACGGCCTGAAAGCAAGTATAAGGCACAATTCACCAGAGCTTTATTTGTTAAAGAAAATATACCACACAGTTCACCAGCAGTTTATTTTTCAAAGAAATTAGATTGTTCAATTCATCAGCATTTTTTTAAATTAGTATACGCCCAATTCACCTACATTTTTATTTTAAATCAAAGTACGTACAATTCACCAGCATTTTATTTTTCAAAGCTACTAAATGACCTAAATCACCAGCATTTTATTTTCAAAGCTACTAAATGATCCAATTTACCAGCATTTTCTTTTTGAAGCCACTAAATGACCCTAATCACCAGCATTTTAATTTTGAAAGCTAGTCAATGACCCAAATCACCAGCATTTTATTTTTTCAAAGCTAGTAAATGACCCAAATCACCAGCATTTTATTTTTTCAAAGCTAGTAAATGACCCAAATGATCAGCATTTTTTTTTCAAAGCTAGTAAATGACCCAAATGATCAGCATTTTATTTTTTCAAAGCTAATAAATGACCCAAATGATCAGCATTTTATTTTTTCAAAGCTAGTAAATGACCCAAATCACCAGCATTTTATATTTTCAAAGCTAGTAAATGACCCAAATCACCAGCATTTTATTTTTCAAAGCTACTAAATGACCCATTTCATCAGCATTTTATTTTTGAAAGCTATTAAATGACCCATTTCATCAGCATTTTATTTTTGAAAGCTATTAAATGACCCATTTCATCAGCATTTTATTTTTGAAAGCTATTAAATGACCCATTTCATCAGCATTTTATTTTTGAAAGCTATTAAATGACCCATTTCATCAGCATTTTATTTTTCAAAGTTAGTGTACTGCTCAGTTCAGGGTATTATTTTCATAGCACGTACATCATCCAATTCATCAGCATTTTATTTCTCAAAGAAAGCACATGGCCCAAATCACCGGCATTAATAATAATAATAATAATAATAATAATAATAATAATAATAATAATAATAATTACAATATTTATATAGCGCAAAATCTTGATAAAATCAAATCTAAGCGCTGAAACACACACACACGCACGCACGCACACACAAGTACACCACCCAGTTCACCAGCACTTTATTTGTTAAAACAAGTACACAGCCCAGTTCACCAGCACTTTATTTGTTAAAGGTAGTACGCCGCCCAGTTCACCAGCACTTTGTTTGTTTAAACAAGTACACCGCCCAGTTCACCAGCACTTTATTTGTTAAAAGAAGTAGGCCTACACCGGCCAGTTCACCAGCACTTTATTTGTTAAAGCATGTACACCGCCCAGTTCACCAGCACTTTAGTTGTTAAAACAAGTACACCGCCCAGTCCACCAGCACTTTATTTGTTAAAGCTAGTACACCACCCACTTTAGTTGTTAAAACAAGTACAACGCCCAGTCCACCAGCACTTTATTTGTTAAAGCTAGTACACCACCCAGTTCACCAGCACTTTAGTTGTTAAAAACAAGTACACCGCCCAGTTCACAGCACTTTATTTGTTAAAACAAGTACACCGCCCAGTTC
>CM060308.1:4649482-4651982 GCA_030674185.1 Monoplex corrugatus | reverse complement strand
TCTATGTATCTATGTATCTATGTATGTATCTATTTATGCATCTATCTATGTATCTATGTACCTATGTATGTATCTATCTATCCATCTATCTATATATCTATCTATACATACATGCATATTTGTGGAAACGCAAAACAGTACGATTGGATGGGAGGGGGGAGAGGGGGGAGGAGAGGGGAGAGGGAGAGTCACAAGACGGAGTGAGTGTGAAAGAGCGTAGAGGATAAAGACTGACCGATATCTTGTTACGTGGTTTGATCGAAGCTGTGCAATATATTAAATTAGCAAACGTAATCCAGGTTGTATTAAGATCTTGATCTCTGCCGAAACTGTCGGGAAGTTTTAATGTGTCCTTCGTAGTTTGCACTTTTAAACAGCGAATCAGATAGATAGAGAGAGAGAGAGAGAGAGAGAGAGAGAGAGAGAGAGAGAGAGAGAGAGAGAGAGAGAGAGAGACAGACAGACAGACAGACAGACAGACAGACAGAGACAAAAAACAGAGAGAGATCAAATGAAATCATTTTTTTCTCATTTAAGAGTACGACGATGACAATGACAGTAGCAATGACAATGACAATGACAATGACAACGACAACGACAGTGACAATGCAAACGACAGTGACAGTGACAGTGACAGTGACAGTGACAGTGACAGTGACAGTGACAGTGACAGTGACAGTGACAGTGACAGTGACCACGTCTTTAAGTCTTTGTATGTCTGTGAGAATGTGTATGTCTGTGAGAATGTGTATGTGAGTGTGTTTGCATGTGTGTGTGTGTATGTGTGTGTGTGTGTGCGTGCGCGTGCGCGTGTGTGAGAGTACGTTCGTGTGTGCATATGCACACTCGCAATGCTTATATATCAGTGGATACTTATATTCAATTATCCTTATCGGATCTTCTTTCTACTATCGCTCCGAATAATTACGTTTCTAAACTATATTTTAATTTCATGTTCTTCGACTGTTTATTTTCATTCAGTTGAAAGCTTAATAATTTTATTTACCTGAAAATTGCAACGAGCATTCTTTTGACAGTGAGTGTCTTCGCTATGTAAGCGTATTTATTACGTGGGCCCAGTTCATGAACTGTTGTGGTAAAACTAGAAAGATATAAACGCGTCACTGGTAATATTATGTTTTGTGATATAAATGAAATAGAATATTTAGTCTTCTATCTTGGTCATGTGCTCTCTCTGTTCCGGACTGACTCTCTGTCTCTCTGTCTCTGTCTCTCTGTTTGTCTGTCTGTCCCTCCCTCTCTCTCTCTCTCTCTCTCTCACACTCTCTTTTTCCTCCGTCTCTTGATTTCTCTCCCCTCTCTGTCTGTCTGTCTGTCTGTTTGTCTGTCTCCCTCTTTCCCCTCCGTTTCTTTCTCTTTTTATCTCTTCTCTGTCTCGATCTCTGTCTGTCTGTGTCTCTGTCTTTCTGTCCCTCTTTCTCTCTCTCTCTCTCTCTCTCTCTGTGTCTTCTTTCTCTCTCTCTCTCCTCCTTGTCTCTATCTCTGTCTCTGTCTATCTTTCTGTCTGTCTGTTTGTCTGTCTCTCTCTCTTTCTCCCCCTCTCTCTCTTTCTCTCTCTCTGTCTCTCTCTGTCTGTCTGTTTGTCTGTCAGTCAGTCTGTCTGTCTGTCTATCTCTCACTGTCTCTCTCTGTCTCTCTCTTTCTGTCTGTCTGTCCCTCTCTCTCTCTCTCTCTCTGTCTGTCTCTGTCTTCTTTCTCTCTTTCTCTCTCTATCTCCTCCTTGTCTCTATCTCTGTCTTTGTCTATCTTTCTGTCTCTGTCTGTCTGTCTGTTTGTCTGTCTGTCAGTCTGTCTGTCTGTCTATCTCTCACTGTCTCTCTATGTTTCTCTCTCTCTGTCTCTCTCTTTCTGTCTGTCTGTCTGTCTGTCTCATTAAAAACTGGTCTGTCTACTGCCCATAGGAGTATTTTTTCCGGTGGTGTCAGCTTAGTGTTTCGGGAGTCTCCATCCCCATACACCCCCCATCCCCCATCCCCCACATACTTCCCGCTTTCAGGATCTTGACGGCATATGGAGTTTAGTACCAGCAAAAAGGGATTCTGCCAGATAATTGTTTTGGCAGATTTGGGTAGAGCGAATAAGGGATTTTCCCAGGCGCGCTCAATCTCCTTTTGAACATGCTTCAAACTGCCACCAGACACAGGAAGACAGATAGGAAATGGAACGGGTGGACTGGTGGGGAAGAGGAGAGGACGGTAAATACTGCACACAAAAAAAAAGAAAACAAAACAAAACAAAAAAGCTCTTAAACCTTTTGACTCCTGCACCCTGTCCACCAGCATCCTGCATTGTCAACAATTCTACCAAAGCAAAAACTTAACCCTTTGACTCCTGCATCCAGTCCACCAGCATCCTGCATTGCCAGCCATGCCAGCAAAAGCGAAAAACTTAACCCTTTGATTCCTGCAGGAAGCTGGTGGATATCATCATCATCATCATCATCATCAGCATCATCATGTGCCCTGCCGCGTGGCGTTGG
>CM060308.1:4638870-4641882 GCA_030674185.1 Monoplex corrugatus | reverse complement strand
TTCTCCCTGGATCTACCTGGTGCTCTTTTTCCCTCCAGCTTTCCTGTCGTGACTAGGTGCTCAAATTACTTTTACCTCATAAAAATGTCCTGTAAATGTTGATTGTCTTCTTGTAATCTTCTTCATTGAAGTTCTTTTTGTATTTTGCCTCTTTCAAGAGTGTCTCGTTTGTTTTCTTTGCTGTCCATGGAACTCTTTAACATTCTGTTTAGAAACCACATTTCAGCTGCCTCTAAATTTGTTTTGCTTTGCATTAAGGCTGTTCACGCTTCGCATCCGAACAACAAATAACAAACAAACACAAGAAGTAGTGGAAAAAACCCCACAAAAACTGTTCCCTGTTGTCTTCTGCTTGATCAAAGAACAAGGAAGTTTTTTTCTATTGGTTTTTGTGTTCATTATTTGGTACTTGTAATTCTTGTCTCACATTTCTGCCTGACAAAGGCCAGTTGGCTATACATTTTCGCCTGTCTTTATTGTTATGCAAAATACACGTTCTAATGTGTGTGTGTGTGTTTGTGTATGTATGTGTGTGTGTGTGTGGTGTGTGTGTGTGTGTGTGTGTGTGTGTGTGTGTGTGTGTGTGTGAGAGAGAGAGAGAGAGTGTGTGTGTGCATGTATGGTGTGTGTGTCTGTGTGTGTGTGTGTGTGTGTGTATGTCTGTGTGTGTTTGTGTGTGTATGTGGTTCGTGTGTGCATGTGCGTGTGCGATGCGTGTGTGTGTGCGTGTGCAGGTGTGTGTGTGTGTGTGTGTGGTGATGTGTGTGTGTGTTTGTGTGTGTATGTGCATATGTGTTATATGTATATATATTGTGTGTGTTTGTGTGTGTGTATGTGCATATGTGTGTGTGTGGTGTATATATATATATATGTGTGTGTGTGTGGTTCCAGTTTGTTTCAACACATTCCGTCACGCTTGTTTTGAGTTTTAACATAATGAGTTCTGCAATCACACACACACACACAGACACACACACACACCACACACACACACACACCATACCACACAAACTCACACACACACACATACACACACACACACACACACACATACACACACACCACACACACACACACACACACACACACACCCCAAACTCACACACACAATACACAACTACACACACACACAGTGACACACACACACACACACAAACAAACAAACACCACACACACACACACACACACACCATACTAACAAACACCACACACACACACACACACACACACACACACACACACACACACACACACACACACACCACACACATAAACAAACAAACACACACACACACAAACAAACACACACACACACACACACACACACACCACACACTAACAAACACCACACACCACACACACACACACACACACACACACCACACAAATAAACAAACACACACACACACACAAACAAACACCACACACAAACAAACAAACAAACACACACACACACACACACACACACACACCACACACACACACACACACACACACCACAAAATAAACAAAACACACACACACCACACACACACACACACAACACACACACACACACACACACAAACAAAACACCACATACACAAACAAACACACACACACATACCAACACACACACCACACACACACACACACACACACACACACACACACACACACACACCACACACACACACACACACACACACACACACACACTTCCTCTTTACACATCAGTGGTCAGGCCTGGATAATATTTCATAATTTCATATTCAATTCTTTCGTCACAGTGGTTTTACCACGGGGGAAATTCAGGCTGACCAAGGAGAGCTTTGATTCCGACGATAGCGTGAAAGGCACCTTGACGTCATACGGCCTTTTCGTTTCCTGGCGCTGAAATTAAAAAAAAAAAAAATAAAAAAAAGAAATCGGTCACTACTTATCAGTCAATGTAATACAGACTAAATCTTACCTTCTCTGTCTCTCTTTGTCTTTGTCTCTCTCTCTGTCTCTCTGTCTCTCTCTCTCTCTCTCTGTCTCTATCTCTGTGTCTCTTTGTGTGTGTCTCTCTTTCTCTTTCTCGTTCTCTCTCTCTCTGTGTCTCTCTTTCTCTCTCTCTCTCTCTGTCTCTCGCTCTGTCTCTCTATCTTTTTCTCTGTCTCTCTTTTTTTCTCTCTCCCTCCCTCTCTCTCTTTCTTTCACTCCCCCCCTGCCTTTCTTTCTCTCCCTCTCTTCCTCTCTCTTTTCCCTCGTTTTTTTTTTTTCTTTCTCTCTCTCTCTCCCCTTCCCTCGCTCTCTGTCTCCCTCTTTGATCCCCCTAATTCGCTCCTGTCAGTCCGTCTCTCTCTCTCATTCTCTCTCTCTCTCATTCTCTCTCTCTCTCATTCTCTCTCTCTCTCTCATTCTCTCTCTCTCTCTTTCTCTCTCTCTCTCATTCTCTCTCTCTCTCATTCTCTCTCTCTCTCATTCTCTCTCTCTCTCATTCTCTCTCTCTCTCATTCTCTCTCTCTCCTCTCCTTTCTCTCTCTTTATCTCTCTCTTCTCCTTTCTCTCTATTCTATCTCCTCTCTCCTTTCTCTCGCTTTTTCTCTCTCTCTCTCTCCTCTTCTTCCTCTCCCTCTTTCTCTCTCTCTCTTCTCTCTCTCTTTCTTCTCTCCTTTCTCTCGTTCTCCTCTCTTTTCTCGCTCTTTCTCTATCTCTCTTTCTGTCTGTCTGTTTCTGTCTCTCTCTCTCTCCTCTTCTTCCTCTCTCTCTATGTCTACCTCCTCTCCTTTCTCTCACTCTCCTCTATTTTCTCTCTCTCTCTCTCCTCTTCTTCCTCTCTCTCTTTCTCTCTCTCTCTCCTCTCTCTCTCTTCTCTCCTTTCTCTCGCTCTCCTCTCTTTTCTCGCTATCTCTCTCTTTTTCTTTCTCTTCTATCTCTCTCCTTCTCCTCTCCTTTCTCTCTCTCTCTCTCTTTTACTACTCTCTCTCCTCCTCTCCTCTTTCTCTTCTCTCTCTCTCTCTCCTCTCCTTCCTCTCTCTCTCTCTCTCC
>CM060308.1:4583870-4586370 GCA_030674185.1 Monoplex corrugatus | reverse complement strand
GTTGCTCACCCTATCCACCAGCTTCCTGTTGCTCACCCTAACCACCAGCTTCCTGTCCATCCTGTTGCTCACCCTATCCACCAGCTTCCTGCCCATCCTGTTGCTCACCCTATCCACCAGCTTCCTGCCATCCTGTTGCTCACCCTATCACCAGCTTCCTGTCCATCCTGTTGCTCACCCTATCACCAGCTTCCTGCCCATCCTGTTGCTCACCCTATCACCAGCTTCCTGTCCATCCTGTTGCTCACCCTATCCTACCAGCTTCCTGTCCATCCTGTTGCTCACCCTATCACCGGCTTCCTGCCATCCTGTTGCTCACCCTATCCACCAGCTTCCTGTCCATCCTGTTGCTCACCCTATCCACCGCTTCCTGTCCATCCTGTTGCTCACCCTATCCACCAGCTTCCTGTCCATCCTGTTGCTCACCCTATCTACAACTTCCTGCCATCCTGTTGCTCACCCTATCCACCAGCTTCCTGTCCATCCTGTTGCTCACCCTATCCACCAGCTTCCTGTCCATCTGTTGCTCACCCTATCTACCAACTTCTGCCCATCCTGTTGCTCACCCTATCCACAGCTTCTGCCCATCCTGTGCTCACCCTTATCCACCAGCTTCTGCCCATCCTGTTGCTCACCTATCCACCAGCTTCTGTCCATCCTGTTGTCACCCTAGTCCACCAGCTTCCTGCACATCCTGTTGCTCACAATATCCACCGGATTTCTGTCCATCCTGTTGCTCACCCTATCCACCAGCTTCCTGTCATCCTGTTGCTCACCCTATCCACCAGCTTCCTGTCCATCCTGTTGCTCACCCTATCACCAGCTTCCTGCCCATCCTGTTGCTTACCCTATCCACCAGCTTCCTGCCCATCCTGTTGCTCACCCTATCCACCAGCTTTCAAACTTTCTGCCATAATCCTTTATTTAGCTTATCATATTCAGCAGCTTCCTATACTGTCACTCCCTCACCCTATCCACCACCTCCCTGTAATCATACTCCCTCGCCCTATTGACGATATTACTGCACAAAGCTGGTGAAACGGTTAAGAGGGTAAACCATAGAGCGTAGAAGGAAGGGGAGTGGAGATGGCGGCCTTCCTTCTGCGCTCTGTGGGGTGAAGTGGTTAATTGACAGGAAGGTGGGAAAGGCTGGTGAGTTGGGTGAGGGAATGAAAAAAAATTGTTTAACTTTTTAAAAATTTTTATTTTTTAAATTTTTTTTATACAAACGAACATCTAACATACAATGTGGCAACAAATAACAACAACAACAACAACAACAAAACAACAACAACAAATGTTACACATAGGAAAAGAGGGAACAAAAAAGTTAATTTGCAAGGAAGCTGGAGGAAGTTGGTGGATAGTGCGAAGGAGTCAAAGATTTAATTAAGCAAGAAACTGATGGAATCCGATGGCTTGGGTGAAGGAGCGAAAAGGGTTAATTTGCAGGATGCTGGGTGGATAGAGTGACAGCGAAGCGAAAGGGTTAATTCCCAGGAAGTTGCTGGAAACTGACGGGAAGGGTGAAGGGAATGAAAGAGTTTATTCCCTGGCGGCGTATCGCATCAAAGACAAAATGGAGATGCTGCTGCTGCTGGCAGCTCCTCTCGTGTTCCTGCAAACAAGAAAGATTGTGAACATTAATGTCGCAGAGTGCGAAGCCATGTCATTCGGTGCAGGCGTCTTAACAGCAACAATGCTAAGGAAAGAAGGTGGTGGGGGTGGGGAGGGGAGGGAGAGAGGGAGGGAGGGAAGAGACGAAAGGCTGGAAAGAGTGTTGTGGGGATGGCGAGAGAAACAGAGAAATTAGAACAGAAGAAGCAGAAGAAGACGACGACGACGACGACGACGAAGAAGAAGACTACGAAGAAGATGCAGAAGAAGGCGAAGAAGAAGAAGAAGAAGAATGCGAAGAAGAATGCGAAGAAGAGCGAAGAAGAAAAAGAAGAAGATGAAGAAGAATGCGAAGAAGAAGAAGAAGAAGATGAAGAAGAATGCGAAGAAGAGAAGAATGCGAAGAAGAAGAATGCGAAGAAAGATGAAGAAGAAGAAGGAAGAAGAATGCGAAGAGAATGCGAAGAAGAAGAAGAAGAAGAAGAAGAAGAATTGCGAAGAAGAATTGCGAAGAAGAAGAATGCGAAGAAGAAGAATTGCGAAGAAGAAGAATTGCGAAGAAGAAAAATTGCGAAGAATTGCGAAGAAGAAGAATTGCGAAGAAGAATTGCGAAGAAGAATTGCGAAGAAGAATTGCGAAGAAGAATTGCAAAGAAGAATTGCGAAGAATGCGAAGAAGAAGAATGCGAAGAAGAAGAATGCGAAGAAGAAGAATGCGAAGAATGCGAAGAATGCGAAGAAGAAGAAGAAGAATGCGAAGAAGAATGCGAAGAAGAAGAAGAATGCGAAGAAGAATGCGAAGAATGCGAAGAAGAAGAAGAATGCGAAGAAGAAGAATGCGAAGAAGAAGAATGCGAAGAAGAATGCGAAGAATGCGAAGAAG
>CM060308.1:4566370-4568870 GCA_030674185.1 Monoplex corrugatus | reverse complement strand
AGAGAGAGAGAGAGAGAGAGAGAGGAGAGAGAGGAGAGAGAGAGAGAGAGAGAGAGATTATTTCGCCGTAATGGTTCCCAGTTCATTGAATATAGTGCTGCTGAGGGCTTACGACAGTATCGACTATACAGTTTTCGGAAGATGCCTGTTGTGTTACCGACCAGCCTATCAAACAACATGTCTCATTAGGACTTATGTCATGATCATCTTGGATTTTCTTCATGACACGACGTCAATGGCGTCAGTACATATGGAATTTATTCCAAGCATGGAAACATCATTTTGAGAAACTGAAATTCTTTCTTTCAATTTCTTACTTTTTTTTTTCCTTTTGGTTTTTTTTATATATATGTGTATATATACATATATATTTGTTGTTGTTGTTGCTTTTTTAGATGTTTGCTCGTTTGGTCTGTCTTTCTTTGCTTTGTTTTTTCGTTTGTTTGTTACAGAAGCCATTTCTACAATGTTGTGCAGCTGAAGTGATTCGGTTAGGGAAAAAAAGTAATTTTTCTTCTTTCTTAGATATGTCTTGATATTGTATTTCACAAATTCTTGGTTGATTGGTTTGCATAATGGTTAAATATTGATGATAATTAACTCGCAATGATGTGTCTTTTCATTCACCATTGATCCGTTCTGTAGTATAAATACATACTATTTGGTTCTTTTAGAATATAACTGTGTATGCAAGGTCTGACGTCTTGAGTTTAATTCCAGTCCACAACATAACACAAAGAAAGAAAGACAGAAAGAAAGACAGAAAGAAAGAAAGAAAGAAAGAAAGACAGAAAGAAAGACAAAGAAAAACAGAAAGAAAGACAGAAAGAAAGACAGAAAGAAAGACAGAAAGAAAGAAAGAAAAAGAAACCAGCCAACCAACCAGCTAACAAACCAGCCAACCAACCAACCAACCAACCAACCAACCATCCAACCAACCAACCAACCAACCAACCAACCAACCAACCAACCAACCAACCAATTAACCAAACAAAACACAACAAACAAACAAAACAAACAAACCTTGCCTGTCTGGTCCTTACCTTAATGCTAAAAATCATTCTGGTGGTGTCAAGTTAGTGTTTCATAGATGCGTATATTTACACGAATGGGGTTTGAGCACTATCACATCTACACACATGTTGATCTGGGAGATAGAAAAAAAAAAAAGAAAAAAAAAAAAGAAAAAGAAGGAAAGAAAGAAAAAGACGTCTACTCTTTACCCATCAGGCAGGAGGTACCCAGAGAGGTTCAAACTTCAAACCTTTCCTTTGGAAATCTGACATCTTACCCACTTGACCACCTGGCCGGCCGTTACAGACTGATCGTCGGCATCGATCATGTGGAGAACCTGACCACCTGCGAAAAATCGAACTACACCGGTCTTTGTAGTTTATGTCTCTGGTATGAATCATCCGTCAATTGTTGACCTATCCATAGCCGAAGTGGCGCACGGCTGTTGCACGGCGGAAGACTGATCTCCATGGATAACAATCTCCTGATCCTGGGCCCGCTACTGACGTTTGTTTTCCCTCCCGGTCGTCTGCTACCTTGCTTATAGGTGTCGCTTGGCTTGTCTCCCTTTTTACCGGTGTCTCGTCGCCATCTTGTTGTCTTCTTGTCCCCTAAGATTTCACGCTTCTGAGAATGACGACTGGGTCACGTGACAGACTGTAGACGCCGCTGATTGGTGGAAGAGGAAGGGAGAATGGCGTAGGTGGGGTGGGTTAAGGTAAGAGTGTCACATGTCGCGGTCTTATCTGCCCATCCCATCAGTGTCCGCGGTAGACGTGTACAATAGGTAGGGGACAAAAATATTGGTTCCTGGGGAGAAGAATTAGAGCGGCGTCTAACTCTGACGCGGGCGTAGATCTAGAGAGTGATTTGCCCGCGTCTCGTTGATCCAGGGCATGTTTTTGTATCGTTATCAGATTTGGAGGAATAAATGATACGACTTGGGAAGCTCCCCACTTCCCCCCCCCTTCCCAATCCCCTCACCCACACAACCAACCCCCACCCCCCGCCCCACCTCTCTCGCCTGAGGGTGTTCGTTTTGTTAAAGATCGTGACTGATCGAAGCGACACCATGAAAAAAGTAAGATTGTGACTACGTGACTTAAAACAGTGACTGTCTGACTGCCAAACAAAAGAGCTGACTGACTGATCATGATCGGTTGACTAGACACACCGTCCTTGGAAAGGGAGCCGTGGAAAGAATAAGAACTATGGACAGAACTGTGGTAAGTCTTTTGCCCCCCTTCGAAAAAAGGAGGCGTGATTATATTACCTCCCTTGCTTCGGTTTCTCCAATGGTTAAGATTTATTCAAAGAATCTCAAGCAACATTAATCTGTTATAAGTATATCAACGGTATTGGGACTTACGAACAGAAAACAAAACAAAACAAAACAAAACAAAACAAAAAACAAAACAAAACAACACACCCACACACATACACACACACACACTTGTCTAAAATCACTTTAGTGAATAGACATTAA
>CM060308.1:4556370-4558870 GCA_030674185.1 Monoplex corrugatus | reverse complement strand
CATTTTTTTCTTTCAGCTGGCTATGTTTTTCTTTCTCTGTGCTCTGCTCTGTCTCTGTTGCGGTCTCTGTCTTTGTCTCTCTCTTTTCTCCTCCTTCCTCTCTGTCTGTCTGTCTCTGTCTCTCTGTCTGTCTGTCTGTCTTTCTCTCTCTTGTCTCTGTCT
This sequence comes from Monoplex corrugatus, assembly GCA_030674185.1. NCBI lineage: Eukaryota > Metazoa > Mollusca > Gastropoda > Littorinimorpha > Ranellidae > Monoplex > Monoplex corrugatus. The sequence goes on along the minus strand of CM060308.1, from coordinate 4,558,708 downwards.
GCTCTTTCTCTGTCTCTCTTTCTCTGTCTCTCTTTCTCTCTTTTTCTGTTCTTTGTCTGTCTGTTTATCTGTCTCTATCTGTCTATCTCCCTCCCCTCCCTCCTCTCCGTCTCTCTGTCTGTCTGTCCATCTCTCTGTCTGTCTGTCTCTGTCTCTGTTTTCTTCTCTGTCTGTCTGCTTCTGTCTCCTGTCTCTGTCTCTGTCTCTGTCTCTGTTCTCTCTCTCTCTCTCTCTCTCTCTCTCTCTCTCTCTCTCCTCTCTCTTTGTACATATACATTGTATATAGTCGTACATGTAATTCATGTTCAATCAAGCGACAAGACCTTGATCTGATTGACTTTGGGCGTTGGAATACATCACCGATGACCGGTTTGTATGTGAGAGTCATTTATCATCACAAGTGCCTGTCGGATATTCTATCTGTGATGAGGATCTTGCAGCAAAAGCTCGCACCTGCAGATGACCACACACGTACCTGACAACACTAACAATTCATAGTGTTTTGGACTAGAGCAAGGTTTTAATAGCGCTGAAATTGCAGTTTTTGCGATTTTGATCCCGCCATACAGCTGTAGGTTTTGTGCTTTTGATCTGCTCAAACTGCTGTAGGTTTTGTGCTTTGATCTGCTCAGAGTGCTTTAGGTTTTGTGCTTTGATCTGCTCAAAGTGCTGTAGGTTTTGTGCTTTTGATCCGCTCAGAGTGCTTTAGGTTTTGTGCTTTAGATGGGCTCAAAGTGCTTTAGGTTTTGAGCTTCTGATCCGCTCAGAGTGCTGTAGGTTGTGTGCTTTTGACTCTCTCAATCTGCTGTAGGTTTTGTGCTTTTGATCCGTTCATACTGCTGTAGGTTCTGTGCTTTGATCCTGTCATAACTGCTGTAGGTTTTGTGCTTTTGATCCTGTCATACTGCTGTAGGTTCTGTGCTTTTGATCTGTCATACTGCTGTAGGTTTTGTGCTTTTGATCCTGTCAAAACTGCTGTAGGTTCTGTGCTTTGATCCGTTCAAACTGCTGTAGGTTTTGTGCTTTTGATCCTGTCATACTGCTGTAGGTTCTGTGCTTTTGATCCTGTCATACTGCTGTGTTCTGTGCTTTTGATCCTGTCTACTGCTGTAAGTTTTGTGCTTTTGATCCTGTCTAGTGCCTGTAGGTTTTGTGCTTTGATCCTGTCATATGCTGTAGTTGTGTTGCTTTTAGTTGCTTTGATCTGTCATACTGCTGTAGGTTTTGTGCTTTTGATCTGCTCATACTGCTGTAGGTTTTGTGCTTTTGATCCGCTCAAAGTGCTGTAGGTTTTGTGCTTTAGGTCGACTCAAAGTGCTTTAGGTTTTGGCTTCGATCTCAATGCTGTTGGTTTTTGTTGCTTTATTTTTGATCGCTCAAATGTGCTTTGTAGAGTGTTGTGTGTTTTAGATCGCTCAAAGTGCTTTAGGTTTTGTGCTTTAGATCTGGCTCAAATGCTTAGGTTTTGTGCTTTAGATCGCTCAAACTGCTGTAGGTTTGTGCTTTTGATCGCTCAAATGTGTAGGTTTGTGCTTTAGATCGCTCAAACTGCTGTAGTTTTGTGCTTTAGATCAGCTCAAACTGCTGTAGGTTTGTGCTTTTGTCTGTCAAACTGCTGTATTGTCTAGATCAATGCTGTAAGTTTGTGCTTTGATCTGTAAACTGTATTTTTAGGTAAGTTTGTGCTTAGATTGCTCAACTGCTGTGTATGTTATGTGTTTAGATTGCTCAAGCTGTATTTTGTCTGACTGTCATATGTGCAGGTTTTCTTTGATCCTGTCAATGTTGTCATAAATTGTTTAATTTCATTGAACTTGTCATCGTATCATTGCCATTGCCATGTCATTGTTATCACTGTCATTGCCATTGTCATTGTTATCACTGTCATGCCATTGTCATTGTTACATTCATTGCCATTGTCATTGTTATCATTGTCATTGCCATTGTCATTGTTATCACTGTCACTGCCATTGTCATTGTTATCATTATCATTGCCATTGTCATTGTTATCACTGTCATTGCTATTGTCATTGTTATCACTGTCATTGCCATTGTCATTGTTATCATTGTCATTGCCATTGTCATTGTTATCATTATCATTGCCATTGTCATTGTTATCACTGTCATTGCCATTGTCATTGTTATCATTGTCATTGCTATTGTCATTGTTATCACTGTCATTGCTATTGTCATTGTTATCACTGTCATTGCTATTGTCATTGTTATCACTGTCATTGCCATTGTCATTGTTATCATTGTCATTGCCATTGTCATTGTTATCACTGTCATTGCCATTGTCATTGTTATCACTGTCATTGCCATTGTCATTGTTATCATT
>CM060308.1:4541370-4546370 GCA_030674185.1 Monoplex corrugatus | reverse complement strand
CCTCTTCATTTTCTTCAGTTACCACGGTGTCATCTGCGTATCGAATGATGTTTATTACTTTTCCTCCAACCTTTAATCCAGGGTATTCTTCTAGGTTTCACATGACATTTTCGCTGTAAAACGAAAATAGATCTGGTGACAGAACACAACCTTGCCTGTCTCCTCTTTTGATATTTTGGAAAGAGCTTATAACCTATAATCCAGGGTATTCTTCTAGGTTTCACATGACATTTTCGCTGTAAAACGAAAATAGATCTGGTGACAGAACACAACCTTGCCTGACTCCTCTTTTGATATTTAGGAAAGAAGCTTATATCGCAATAGCACATAGTATAACAACCACTAGTATCACCCTTAGTATTATTGTTACGACGACAACAACAACGACGATGAAGACGAAGACGACTATTGGACTGGAGTTTAGAGCGTATTCAAGCAAGGATTCATCACGCTCTGACAACTCCATATGCGTTTCACCCAAAGTTGCTAATAATCATCAGGAAGATTCCTTACTGTGCATGCATAAAATCGCATGGGCAGGCAAAGCTTTGAAAAGAGCAGTAGATCAGTTACGACTAGTTGTCTTCCACCTAATATTTTCTAAAGTGTCGTTGTAATTGTCATTTTGATTATGGTTGTCTTCTTCAACTGGGTAAGAATGATATTCTTGTTATTCCTTTTTCGTTGGATATTGAATGAAAACCTCATGGAAACGTTCAGAGCAGCTTTGGTTTATATACTTTCAAATTTATTTTCAATTTATTCATTTTCGTCCCCTTTCTAAATCAAAATAACCCAACCAGTCAGTACATCAGCCCCTATATCAGTCCCTTGCATAGATCGTCGAAAAAGCAAAAGAAGAAAAAAAAAAAAAAGAGCACTAAAGGAGAGACAGAAAAAGAAGGTAAGAAAACATGTGTTGCCTCTGGGATGTATCTCTAAATGTATTTATCGTTTTTTCATGTCCGTGCATAATTTGCAATTGAAAACGAATTTGAAGATTGCTTTAGAACAAAAAAGAGAGAGAGAGAGAGAGAGAGAGAGAAAGAGAGAGAGAGAGAGAGAGAGAGACAGAGACAGAGACGAGAGAGAGACAGAGAGGACAGAGAGAGACAGAGACAGAAGAGACAAGAGACAGAGAGAGAGAGAGGAGAGAAGAAAGAGAGAGAGAAGAGAGAGGAGAGAGAGAGAGAGAGAGGAAGAAGAGAGGAGAGGAGAGAGAGAGAGAGAGGAGAGAATGAGAGAGGGAGAAGAAAAGAGAAGGAGAGAAGAGAGAGGAGAGAGAGAGGAAGTGAGAGAAAGAAGAGAGAAAGAAAGAGAAAGAGAAAGAAAGAAAGAAACAGAGAGAGAGAGAGGAAGTGAGAGAGAGAGAGAAGAGAGAAAGAGAGACAGAGAAGAGAAAGAAAGAAAGAAAGAGAGAGAGAGAGAGACAGAGCGAGAGAGAACGAGATACACACCCCACACACACACACACACACACACACACACACACACACACACACACACACACACACATATATATATATATATATATATATATATATATATACATATATATCGAGGGACAGACAGAGACAGAGAAATAAAGAAAGACAGAGAAACAGAGAGGGAAAGGGAGGGGAGAGGGTCCGTTATTTTTTGCTTGTTTTGTTATGTTTCACAATAAAAAACAAAACAAAAAAAAACACACACACACAAACACAAACACACACACACACACATACACACACAAACAAAAACATGCCGGTACTATCTTCTATCTGACACTAATCGCCAAACCAAACCCTAAAAAAAGGGATTGCAAACGTTGTGGTTGCACAACAATGAAAAGACTTAACACGACCCCAACATCCCTCGTATAAATCTCTACAAACACTTCGCCTTTATCTCTCACCTGAACCATAGATATCTATAGTCACAATAGATTGGCGGTTCTCTGCTCTAACACATCTGACGTTTTGGAGGGAAGAGGGTGTCAAGTAGGTAAACGATCGGACTTCATTTTTGAGAGGTTATTGGCGGCTCTGAGAACGTCTGGCATCTCCGAGGGACGAGGTTGGTCAAGTGGGTAAACGCTCGGACTTCATTTTGAGAGGTTTCATGGTTCAATCCGCCTGACTCCGTGGTTGTAAAAGGAGCTGATTTTTTTCTCAGATCTCCCGGGTCAACATATGTGCAGACCTGCCAGTGTCTAAACACCTTGTTTTTGTAACGCGTACAGAATAGTCAGTTATACACGTTAAAGATCTCGGAAGTCATGTCAGTGGCTGGCTGATGGAAATATAAAAACATCCCAGCAACGCACGCGCACCAGAAATGCAGACCTTGCGACAACATAGTAGAATGTGGTCAACTCGCCTGTCAGTTTGAGTTCTTCGTGCTCCGATAAAAGGTTTAATCCTATATGAATAATGTACAGTGTAAAACGAAATCAAAACAAGTGTGACTGCCCGCGTTCAAGCAAAACAGGAACCAGAAAAAAACACGAAATAAGAATATGAACGCGTATTTAATATAACAAAACAAGACAGGCGCACATTTTCGACCAACTGGCCTTTGTCAAGTGTAAGATGACAAACAAACAAACAAACACCAGGACACAAAATACCAAGACAACCAATACATATGAAAAGCATCTTAGAGTAAAATGAAATCCAAAACTATCTGGTGTTTAATCAACCAAAGGACATAACTCTTGAGAGTCACGTAGGAATGATCTCCCATGTTGTGCAACTTCTCAAATCTAACATAGTTTGCGCCACCCATTCAGCTAGCATAGAAGCAGATACAAAGCACAAAAACCGTAAGCTCAGAACACTCCTCAAAAAAGGAGTGCCCAAGCCTACCTTTATACTCTGCAACTACCCTACACACAACCATGAGAGATGAGAGAAATACATACAATATATTGGTCTTATGTTCAAGATTGACATAGTCATGGGTGGCGCAATCTAAGTTAGATTTGTGAAGTTGCACAACATGGGAGATAATTCCTACGTGACTCTCAAGAGTTATGTCCTTTGGTTGATATTATGAAAATTCTCCCGGCTTCCCTCTTATTTCTTTGGTATTTTTTATCTAGTGTTTGTTTGTTTGTAATCTTACGCTTGACAAAGGCCAGTCTTGTTTTGTTGTATTAAATACGCGTTCATATTCTTCTTTCGTGTTTTTTTTCTGTTTCCAATGTGCAGTGTGTTCAAATGAAGTGCTATAAAAAAGAAACGATTTTTAATAACATTCTTAGCATAGTGTACCGTTAGAGCACTGGATTCTGGATTCGACGTCTCCATTTCAAGAATCCCAACCAGCAACTTATAACAAAAACAAGAACAAGAACAAGAACAACACACAGCAGAAGTCAAAGAAGAAGAAAAAGAACAACAGCAACAACAACAACAAGAAACAAGAATAAAAACAAGAACAAGAACATGAAGGAGATAAAAAAGAACGAAAACATCAGAAGATGACGAGAGATGGAGGAATTGCGAAAGAAAAAGAATGCGAAAAGAACAGAAGAAGAAGCAAGAAAAAAGCAGAAGAGCAAAGAAGAAGAATGCGAAGAAGAAGAATGCGAAGAAGAAGAATGCGAAGAAGAATGCGAAGAAGAATGCGAAGAAGAAGAAGAAGAAGAAGAAGAAGAAGAAGAAGAAGAAGAAGAAAGAAGAGAAGAAGAAGGAAGAAGGAAGAAGAAGAAGAAGAAGAAGAAGAAGAAGAAGGAAGAAGAAGAAGAAGAGAGAAGAAGAAGAAGAAGAAGAAGAAGAAGAAGAAAGAAGAAGAAGAAGAAGAAGAAGAAGAAGAAGAAGAAGAAGAAGAAGAAGAGAAGAAGAAGAAGAAGAAAAAAGAAGAAGAAGAACAAGAAAAAGAACAAGGACAAGAACAAGAAGAACAAGAAGAACAAGAACAAGAACAAGAAGAACAAGAAGAACAAGAACAAGAAGAACAAGAACAAGAAGAATACGCCAAAGAAAGAGGGTGTGGAAGGCTGATTGAATATATCAGTGCATTAAAAATACAAGAGAAAATACATTGAGCACCAAAATCAGAAAAAGATGATAAAAATCGTTTGATAAAAAAGGAAACACACGACAACAACAGCAACAACAACAACAACAACAACAACAACAACAACAACAACAATAAGAACAACAAGGAAATCGTTATTAGAAGTGTGACTGCCCGCGTCCAAGCAAAACAGGAACCAGAAAAAAAACACGAAAATAGAATCAGAACGCGTATTTAATACAACCTGACAAGACAGGCGCAAAATTGCGGCCATTGCCCTTTGTCGAGCGTAAATGTAAGATCCACAAACAAAAAAACACCAACCATAAAAAATAGAAGAAAAAGAAATCCAAAACAAGTGTGACTACCCGCGTTCAAGCAAACATGAACCAGAAAAAATAAACACGAAAGAAGAATATGAACGCGTATTTAATACAACAAAACAAGACAGGCGCAAATTTTTGGCCAACTGGCCTTTGACGAGCGTAAGATTACAAACAAACAAACATAAGATTGAAAAAAATTGAGAAAAAGACTGAAACTTCCCTGCTGCTGTCTTCTGAAATACGCGTTCATATTCTTCTTTCGTGTTTTTTTTCTGGTTCCTAGAAGAAAAAGGCTGAAACTTCCCTGCTGCTTCGTCCGGTGGGAGAAAAGGACTGAAATGAAATCATAATATGTTTGTGAGTAACGGTAAGAAATGGAGAAAGGGGAGACAAATATGATGCCAGAGGGGAGGTGAGATGAATTCTGCAATTTGAAAAAAAGGATATCGTTACCACAGAGTTAAACAGAACTGGTCGCTTGTCTCGTCATAAATATCTTTGGAACTATACATCATCGGCAGCCTCAAGAAGGATTAGGACTCCACCTTTGCCCCAAAGCTGCATGCAGAGAAGGAGGCAAGATCGCGGAATGCTTTTTTTCCCCAATACAATCTTTATGAATAGAAACCGCGAACGCTTCACCTGTATTCTGAGATTAATCTCCCCTCTTTT
>CM060308.1:4533870-4536370 GCA_030674185.1 Monoplex corrugatus | reverse complement strand
TCTGTATGCGTGTGTGTGTGTGTGTGTTTGTGTGTGTGTGTGTGTGTGTGCGTGTGTGGTGTGTGTGTGTGTGTGTGTGCGTTGTGTGTGTGTGCTGTGTGTGTGTGTGTGTGTGTGCGTGTGTCTGTGTAAGTGGGGGTGGGTGAATGTGCGTGCGTGCGTGCGTGCGTGCGTGCGTGTGTGTGTGTGTGTGTGTGTGTGTGTGTGTGTGTGTGTGTATCGTTCGTTCGTTCTTTGATTTAACGTCTTTTCACTGTAAGTGATATTAGATATTATGTGTGTATGTGTGTGTATGTGTGTGTGTGCGTGTGTGTCTGTGTGAGTGTGTGTGTGTGTGTGTGCGTGCGTGCGTGTGTGTGTGTGTATGTGTTGTGTTGTGTCTGTGTGTGTGTGTGTGTTATTGTATGAGCTTATATGGTCATCATGTGTATGCATGCGTGGATATGTGAGCGCGCGCACATATTTGTATGCATGCCTTTGATACAAGCGTAGCCTACGTCTATGTGCGTAGGGGAGCGCGAATACATCACCACGCGCGTAGCCTTGGTGCCCGGACACTTACGTTCGCACGCGTATTTCGGTATCTTCATCATCATCATCATCATCCTGTGCTCTGCCGCATGGCGTTGGCGATCACGCCCTCCATATGCATCTATCCCTTGTCGCTGCAAGTGCATCGTCCACCCTCTCTGTCCTCAGCCACCCTGCAAGTCCGTCCAATATCATCCCCCTGGGTCTACCTGGTGTTCTCTTTCCCTCCAGCTTTCCTGTTGAGACCAGGCGTTCTAATTCCCCTTCCCTCACAATATGTCCTATAAATGTTACTATTTTTCCCTAATCTTCTTTATCAATGATCTACTTGTGTCTGCCTCCGTCAAGACTGTCTCGTTTGTTTTCTTTGCTGTCCATGAAACTCTCAACATTCTTTTTAGAAACCACACTTCGGCTGCCTCGATCTTGTTCTGGCTTTGCGTGTTGACTGTCCACGCTTCACAACCGTACAACAGAATCGGTTCGATATAACATTCAAGAACTCTCTTCCTGATGTTAATTGATGGGCATTTGTAGGTAAGAATGCTTTTCATCTTCTCGAATGCTGTTTTGTCTTGGTAGATTCTGCTGGCTATTTCTATGTGCATATGCCGTCTGATGAAATAATCGTTCCCAGGTATTTAAACTTATCAACCTGTCTCAAAGTTGTGCCATTTGCTGTTATTTTGCATGAAGGGACTTTAGTTGCTTTTACTTAATACCACGACTGCAGTCTTCTTGCTATTTAGCTCCAACCCTTTATTTTTGCTGTTTCTATTATATTCACAAAAGATTTTGTAGGTTCCTTTCATTTTCTCCAATTAGCATGGTGTCACCTGCGTAACGCGTGTTGTTTATCATTTTTCCATCAACCCTTATCGCAGGGCATTCTTTCAGATTTCTCACGATGGTTTCACTGTGAAGCGAAAACAGATCTGGTGACAGAACACAACCCTGCCTAGTATAGGTGTTCTAACATATTATTCACAACAAATCGAACAATCTGTTGATCACACATCGATGTATGGGCACAGTAGTAGTAGTAGTAGTAGTAGTAGTAGTAGTAGTAGTAGTAGTAGGAGGAGGAGGAGGAGGAGGAGGAGAAGGATAGAAGTAGTAGTAGAAGTAGTAGTAATAGTAATTAAGTAAATCAGTAAGTAAGTAAGTACACAGGCAAGCAATCAAGCACAATCAGTAAGTAAGTAAGTACACAGGCAAGCAATCAAGCACACAAGCAAGTAAATAAGTAAGCAAGCAAACAAACAAACAAGCAAGCAATCAAGCAAGCTAAAGCAAACAAGCAAGCAAGCAAACAAGCAAGCAAAAGTAGCAGCCGCAGCGATAGCGGTAGGATCATGGGTCATCATTATCGTTATTATTATTGTTGTCAGCATTGTGTGATGATGATGATGATGATGATGATGATTGATGATGATGATGATGATGATGATGATGATGATGATCATCATCAATAAATCATTGATCATCATGATCATGATCATCTTTCATCATGTCATCATACATCATATCATCATCATCAATCATCATCGTCGTCGTCGTCGTCTCGTCGTCATATCATATCATATATATCATATCATATCATATCATATCTATATCATATCATATCATCATCATATCATATCATATCATATCATATCATATCGTATCTATCGTATGTATCGTATCGTATCGTATCGTATCGTATCATATCATTCATATATCATATGATATCATATCATATCACATCATATCATATCATATCATATCATATCATATCATATCAATCACATCACATTCATATCATATCATATCATAATCTATATCATATCATTATCATATCATATCATATCATATCATATTCATATCATATCATATCATATCATATATCATATCATATTTCATATCATATCATATATCATAGTCATATCATATCATATCATATCATATCATATCATATCATCATCATATC
>CM060308.1:4526370-4528870 GCA_030674185.1 Monoplex corrugatus | reverse complement strand
TCTCTCTCTGTCTCTCTGTTTCTGTCTCTCTCCCTGGATCTCTTTCTTTTTGTCGATCTGTCTGCCTCTCTCTCTCTCTCTCTACTGCTACCTGCCTGTCTGTCTGTCATGTGTGTGGATGTCTGTCTGACTGTCTCTCTGTCTGTCTGTCTGTCTCTGTCTTTCGCTGTCTCTCTCTGTCTCTCTATGTCTGTCTGGGACTCTGTATCTCTGTGTCTCTCTGTCTCTGTCTCTCTCCCCCCTCTCTCTCCCCAAAATCTCGATAACTTAAAGGATACACTACATTATTATTACTATACTCTCTTTATTATTAGACCTAAAGAACAAATAGGCGCAGTGGTGAAGTGGGTAAGACGGCATAGTTCCAATCGGATGACCTGGGGTTTGATCCTGCCTGTGTAGCTCCACCATGGAATGCAAAGAATGAAGATTTTACTGATTTCGCAGGTTGACGTATGCGCAGTACCTAACACCCCCCCCCCTCCCTTTTGTGTAAATGCATGCAGAATATCAAATATGCGCGTTAAAGATCCTGTAAATCAGACCAGTGTCCAGTTGCTTATGGAAACATGAAGAGACTCAGCTTACACGCCAACCGAAGACGGAGTATGCACACTGTGCAGCAAAATACAGCCTGCGCAGTGTGAGCGAAACAACTTGCATATACGCATCCGAGAAGAATCGGTACCCTGAAATATATCGTCCTTGCGTTACTTATGTATACTTATACGTTGTAATACATGTATTTCATAATAATTCTTTATGAAATTCTGCACTCTCTTGTCCTGGTACCTAGTCATGATTACGTCGTATTGTCTGTAATATGTCCATAGACAGCAAAAAAACAAACAAACAAAAACGAGACAGTCTTGATGGAGCAGACACCAGTAGATCATTCATAAGGAAGATTACGAAAAGGCAGGCAACATTTATAGGCATTTTATGAGGAAGGGGATTTGGAGCACCTGGTCACAATGGGAAAGCTGGAGGGAAAGAGAGCACCGGGTAGACCCAGGGAGAAACTGCTGGACGGACTTGCAGAGTGGCTGAAGACGAGGAGGGTGGAGGAGATGCTTGGGGCAACAAGAGATAGAGACAGATGGAAGTCCATGATCGCCAACGCCATGCGGCAAGCACCTGATGATGTGATAATGAAGTCTGTTATATTCTTACTGCACTATTAGGTCAATTCGGTTTAGATGTAAACACTAGTAACAATAATGTATTTCGTACAGTTACTATACGAAATATAAGTTGTCTTTTCACTATGTGTAGTTTTAATGAAGAAGATGTGAAAATGGAAAGCAAAATTTATACGATTATGAAGTAAGAGAAATTTGAGCACCTAGTCACAACAAGAAAGCTAGAGGGGGAGGGGAAGAGCACAAGGCAGACGGAGAGAGAAATATTAGTTTGAGGAATAGATGAGGATCGAAAGCGTAGCAGATATACTTCCAGGACAAAGATTGATCTTTGTGGAAGGCCATGATCGCAATTGATGTGTCACGGCACATAATGATTAGGACGATGTAAAGTGCAGAGAGCATACTTTTGACTCGAAGAGTTCGCGCTATACAGCGTTTAACTACCTTCAAGTGAAAACACATGCAGAGCATCATGTCATCATCATCATCAAGTGCCTTACCACATGGCGTTGGCGATCATGGTCCTCCATCTGTTTCTAATTCTATCCCTTGTTGCCGCAAGCACCTATTCCAACCTCTCTTTCCTCAGCCACCCTGCAGGTCCGTCCAACATTTTCTCCCTGGGTCTACCTGGTGCTCGCTTTCCTTCCAGCATTCCTGTTGTGACCAGGTGCTCTAATTCCCCTTTCTTCATAAAATGGCCTATAAATGTTGCCTGTCTTTTCCTAATCTTCCTTATCAATAATCTTTTTGTGTCTGCCTCCATCAAGACTGTCTTGTTTGTTTTCTTTGCTGTCCATGGAACTCTCAACATTCTTCTTAGAAACCACATCTCGGCTGCCTCAATTTTGTTCTGGCTTTGCTTGTTGACTGTCCACGCCTCATAACCGTACAACAGTATTGGTTCTATATAACATTAAGATCTCTCTTCCTGATGTTCACTGATAGACATTTGCTGGTAAAAATGCTTTTCATCTTCTTGAATGCTGTTTTAGCTTGACGTATTCCGCTGGCTGTCCCTGATGTGCTTTTGCCGTCTGGTGAGATGACCTTTCCAGATATTTATTAAACTTATCAACCTGTCTCATTGTTGTCCTGTTTGCTGTTATTGCTGTTATATATCACTATATGAAATATGAATAATATTTTTTTACTATGCATAGTTAAATGAAGAAGATTTGAAAAAAACCCAACAACAACCAACATTTATAAGATTTGCGAGGTAAGAGAAATTTGAGCACCTAATCACAACAGGAAAGCTAGAGGGGGAAAAAGGAGCACAAGGTAGACCGAGAGAGGCCATATCAGTTTTGAGGAGTAGATGAGGATCGAAAGCGTAGCAGATATATTCTTCC
>CM060308.1:4518870-4521370 GCA_030674185.1 Monoplex corrugatus | reverse complement strand
AGAGAAAGAAGAAGAAGAAGAGAAGAAGAAGAAGAATTGCGAAGAAGAAGAAGAAGAAGAATTTGCGAAGAAGAAGAAAGAAGAAGAAGAAGAAAAGAAGAAGAATGAGAAGAAGAAGAATGCGAAAGAAGAAGAAGAAGAGAAGATGCGAAGAAAGAATGCGAACAATGCGAATTGATGCGAAGAATTGCGAAAAGAAAAGAAGAAGAATGCAAGAAGAAGAAGAAGAAGAAGAAGAAGAAGAAGAAGAAGAAGAAGAATTGCGAAGAAGAAGAAGAATCGAAGAAGGAAGAAGAAGAAGAAGAAGAAGAAGAAGAAGAAGAAGAAGAAGAAGAAGAAAGAAGAAGAAGAAGAAGAAGAAGAAGAAGAAGAATGCGAAGAAGAAGAAGAAGAAGAAGAAGAAGAAGAAGAAGAATGCGAAGAAGAAGAAGAAGAAGAGAAGAAGAAGAAGAAGAAGAAGAAGAAGAAGAAAAAAAAGAAGAAAAGAAGAAAGAAGAAGAAGAAGAACACCATAACAACAACAAGAGCAATTACAACAAAAACAACAACAACAACAATAAAACATCAACAAATTAACAAACTGACCAACTAACTGACAAAGTTAAAACAACAACAACAACAACAACAACAACAAAAAACAAGGAAAAGACAAGGGTCATCACGTTACAAAGACTGGCAAGTGGGGTTAGGAGCAAAAAGGTTTTCAGCTGTTGGGACAAGTCCTTCCCAAATCTTCCGGGAAATATTGACCCTAGCTGAATGTCCAGTTGGAGGCTGTTTGCCCTCAAACCCGTCCACGTGCGGTCAGTTTGCAGAGACATATTTACAAAATGGTCGAGCTATAGCAATTTTCATCCTGTCTTGATGATGTTGGACACAATCTGCAATAGGCGTCAACTTTGCTGAGGTTGTTCATTTTATTTTATTTTAGTTTATTTTAGTTTAGTTTAGTTTAGTTTAGTTTAGTTTAGGATAGTTTAGTTTAGTTTAGTTTAGTTTAGTTTAGTTTAGTTTAGTTTACCTTTGTTTAGTTTTGTGTATCTTTGTTTAGTTTAGTTTTGTTTTGTTTAGTTTAGTTTAGTTAGTTTAGTTTAGTTTAGTTTAGTTTAGTTTTGTGTAGTTTAGTTTAGTTTAGCTTAGTTTTGTTAAGTTTTGTCTAGTTTTGTTTATTTTAGTTTGTTTTGTTTAGTTTTGTTTTGTTTAGTTTAGTTTTGTTTTGTTTAGTTAAGTTTAGTTTAGTTTTGCTTTTGTTTAGTTTTAGTTTTGTTTAGTTTTGCTTTGTTAGTTTAGTTTTTGTTGAGTTTAGTTTGTATTTTTGTTTTGTTTTGTTTTTGTTGAGTTGAGTTGAGTTGAGTTGAGTTGAGTTTCAGTTCTGTTTAGTTTTTGTTTTGTTTGTTTTGTTTTGTCTGTACTTTTCATTCTATCTTATTTTATCTCATTTTAATCTTTTTTGTTTGATCATATTTCTTTTTTTTTTATCATACTCTATTCTGTTCTGTTCTATTCATTTGTTCTGCTCTGTCTGTCATTCTATTTTGTTCTGTTCTGATCTGATTGTTCTGTTCTATTCTATTTTGTTCTGTACTCTTCTGCTCTGCTCTATTCTATTCTGTTCTATTCAATTGTGCAAATTCATATATGTTCTTTAGCATTCCCACCTTTTCATATCAGAATACTCTCGTATACGCGTATATTCCACACACTCTGCAGGCGGTATACTGCTGCATAGTCTGCGCTTTCCGTTTCCATTAGAACAGTTATGCTGGACGTGTCCATATTTCCTAAGCAATCCTCTGCATAACTTGCATAGTCTTTACATTTGATATTCTGCATAATATAACTTGCATGGTTTATATATAACTTACATGATCCCCCCCCCCCCCCCCAGTTGGGTTGCCGGGGGCTCTTTCAGTATAAATAGTATCCCCACCTTCTGAAATTCTGTCTAGAAATTTCCTCTTTTCTGTCACTCTCTTTGTTTCTGCCTTGTTGCCTTGCTTTCTGTCATTTCTATTTATTTTCTGCCTTAACTGGTCCATTCAACTGTATTTTTTCGATAAAGTCTTACGTACTTTTTCTTCGGATTGATAATTGGGTACATGTATTAAGTGCATTTTTGGCTCTGGGAGATGAGATATGCGGAAGCAATTTCAGGTAATTTATGCCTGTTATTATATATCTTTTGATGTCCTTATGTATGCTTATATCTGTATTCAGGTGTGTTTTTTAAATCTCCCCTGTGCAATAAATCGACGGAATGGTCCTAGCGCCGGGGGCATGTCCTTAGATTATGTGCGCGAATGCATTGATGTGTGTACTTAATTTTCTTTCCTTTTTTTTTTTTCCTGTTGAAGGTTTGTAAGCGGTTATAGCCCTGATATGGCTCTGCGCAGTCGGCTGGGCTTTAAACAACAATAACAAAGCAATACCTTCATTAGTCCTTTTGAGATACTGCCTCCGCAGATGTGCCTCATTAGATGCCATTTTTTTTTGGTCAGTC
>CM060308.1:4496370-4498870 GCA_030674185.1 Monoplex corrugatus | reverse complement strand
AACAATATAATGCAAATATGTTTTTTAGATTGCGGCACACAAATACAAACAGAAACCTTAGGCCATCATTGCTACCAACAAAATCTACATAGTACGCAAAGAAGAATCGTGACTGAATGATTTGCCACGGGGAAGTTTATAATTGTAGAATAAATCAATAAATCTGCCACAATTTTGATAAAATCACCTTCGATTTTTTCATCATACTTTTTTCAGTTGTGCATCGGTAATTCAACTCGTTTTGAAAGCAGAAATGTGTGTTGAAGCATTATCTGATTACATTTATAAACATACACTTTAGCAGGAACCAGAAAAAACACGAAAAAAGAATAAGAACGCGTATTTTAATACAACTAGATTAGACAGGCGCAAATTTTCGGCCAACTGGCCTTTGTCAAGCGTAAGATCACAAACAAACAAACACCAGATACAAAAATTAGGAGCAGCAGGGAAGTTTCAGTCTTTTTCTCCTAATTTTTTTTATCTGGTATTTGTTTGTGACATTACGCTTAACAAAGGCCAGTTGGCCGAAAATTTGCGCCTGTCTTGTCTTGTTGTATTAGATACGCGTTCTTATTCTTTTTTCGTGTTTTTTTTTCTTCTGGTTCCTGTTTGCTTGAAATACATTTTTTTTAAAATACATTTTTTCAAACAAATAGATGAAGTCAAGAACTGTGTCTGTCTAGCATTTGCCCAAGAAAGTTTGTTTACAAATCGTTCGAAAGAAATTACAAGTCCTTTCTAATGATCTCAGAAGATGGTATAAAGATAGGTATTAATTTTAGTCATTGTGTGCTGTGTGCCGGTAACGCGATATTTGTCCTAGAGACTTTTTGTTCATGAATAGTTGGAAAAGAAATCACATGTCCTTTCTAATGATCTCATGGTATCAATATCGTGATATCACCACAAGTCGACTTTTGTCTCCTTTAGTGAAAACGGGTGACAGGTACAACTATAGAAAGCCACAATTCTACTGAATCACAGTACTTTAGCAGTGGATACTTGGCAAATGGACAGTGAGAAAGGAGGGCGTGTTTGGTCCTTCTCCCTTACAGTGCTAAAAACCTACAGTTTATCTCCTATTCACAGAAACAGTGGGCTGTCAGACTGACCCTTAGTCAGCTCTCAGTGGGCTGGGTGGTCACCATAGAGGATACAATCTATATTCTATACTGACCACTCACAGCACCGTGGTCATCATTTTGTAGGTGAGAATGTCCACCCCCTTTTTACCTTTCACGTGAAGAGCAAAGAGCAGGGATGACCAGGGGGATTTGTTGCCGGGACACTATCGGACCATCTGTCTGTGGCAGAGGCTTGACCACTGTTGTGTTCCTAACGATAGATGATGAAAGATTTGATAGCTGGGTATTTCCTCTTTTCCTCTACGGAGATGGAATAAAGATAGGTATTTAGCCACTGTGTGCTGTCTTCTTCTCCACCTGTTTTCCTCTTCTTCTCCTCATTTTCTGCTGATGTTGTTTTTTATGCGATTGAAATCTTTAGGATGTATGTAAAAAAAGTAAGTATAAAATGTTACTGCATAAAGATAGGTATTTGGTATGTGTGTACTCACATCAAACTGATATTTGATATACGTATATACTGACAAATGTTTAGCATCTCTAAATTCTGCTGGGAAAGAGATCACAGGTAGACTCAGAGAAAAAAATATTGGACGGACTTGCAGAGTGGATGAAGACAGAGAGTGTGGAAGATGTGCTTGCGGCAACAAGGGACAGATGCATATGGCGGGCCATGATCGCCAAAGCCATGTGGCAAGGCACATGATGATGATGATGATAATGACATTCTGCTGTGAATGAGTATCTGATCCTATTCATTATCAGAAAAAGCAAAGCAGCAATGGAAACGAGACAAACGCGCTACCACGTCATGCTTGTTCGAAAAAAGAGCTGAGCTCTGTCACCTCACTCACCTACAACTTTTAAGTTTATGAGACAACCTTCGCCATTAATTTCATGCACTACACGAAACGGACTACTGGCTGGAAGATTGTGGGTTCGAATCCCCATCAGTACCTTCAAAAATCATTGTGGGATTTTTCGGCTCTAACCGGCTCCTACCCAGACTTGGGCGTGCTCTCATTGGGAAAACTGGGACCACACAGTCGAGTCTCATCCACTTTACGGATGCGTCGTTGAGGGTGTCGCTCAAATCTTCTGACCAGAACCGCAGGTGTCTGTATCTCTCGGGCTTAGTTGACGCCAGGATATATTATGATAGTAAGCGTAGAGTACAGCCCTGTCACACAATCTCAATCCTAGATGGAACTCCATAGCATCATGATTATCATCCTCATCGACATCCTCATCATTGCATTGTAAACAAAAAGAGCCAGCTTCTGTGGCTATTAAGGTGCCGCAAAAAATGGGACGAAAAAAAAATCAGTGCAAAGGTAACTTAACTGGACGCGATGATCAAAAAAAAAAAAAATCATTGTACTACATCTTCCTCCTCTATCTCTTTCTCTTCA
>CM060308.1:4448870-4466370 GCA_030674185.1 Monoplex corrugatus | reverse complement strand
CACACACACACACACACACACACACAGAGGTGAGCAGAATGGATGTAAACAACCCAGGGGCTGGCTACCATATAGACTTATATCGTTCAGTACAGGACATTAGCGATATCAGCGATTAGATAAACATTTATGCCTGAAGCCTTAAAACCATCCTCTCATCACACGAGTGCACAGGAACAGCTGAAAGCAGCTTACCTTCATCTCATCTCTGTATGTCGACAGGTGTTGTTTTGAAACAGATAGTGAAGCGCTGAACGTGTGGGAGGTTGCACTTTGGAGTTTGTTCAAGATTCATCAAACTGGACATTTCCATATGCACTCCACCCCAAAAGTGCCATCAATTATCTGGCAGACTACCTAAGCCTGCTCAAAAACCTTATTCATTAGCAAGATTTTGATATGGGAAGAGGGAAGGACTTATGAAACACTAAACTCACAACAGCAATATTACGGATGCATTAATTAAGATGGGGTAGTGAGCGAACCAGTCTTAACATGGGAGCTTCAGTTCAGTTCATATTGCTTATAGCCCAGCCGACTACTAGAGCCATATCAGGGCTAACACCACGTCAAAACACATGGGAGCTGGGACTGAATCAAGATATCAGAGTTTGACTCGATGGCTCTACCAAAAGAACCAACCGATCTGTAAAGTGAGAAGAATACTTTTCTTCTAGTTTTCGTGGTGACCTCAATTTTGGAACTTTCTATTGTTTCCATGGCTGAGGTGAATTTGAAGTGTTGTTGGTCTGGTGATCTTTGATGTCCATGGTTCTTGAGGAAGTAGAAAGAGTGTTCTTTGATGCCTGTGGTTCTTTGGGAGGATGGGAATGTTATTTGATGTTTGTATTTTTTGGAGTGGAGGAGGGAGTGGGGGATTTTTTGTCCGTGGTTCTTGGGGAGAAGGGGAGTGTGTTCTTTGATGTCCACAGTTTCTAAGGGAGGATGGGGAGTGTTTTTTCATGTATCTGTGTTTTGGGAGGAGGAAGGGAGTGTTCGTTGATGTCTGTGTTTCTTGGGAGGAGAAGGCAGTGTTCTTTGATGTCTGTGGTTCTTGAGAAGAAGAAAGAGTGTTCTTTGATGACTGTGGTTCTTGAGGAAGAAGAAAGAGTGTTACTTTGATGCCTGTGGTTCTTTGGGAGGATGGGGAATGTTATTTGATGTCTGTAGTTTTTGGAGTGGAGAGGGAGTGGGGGATTTTTGTCCGTGGTTCTTGGGGAGAAGGGAGTGTGTTCTTTGATGTCCACAGTTCTAAGGGAGGATGGGGAGTGTTTTTCATGTATCTGGTTTTTGGGAGGAGGAAGGGAGTGTTCGTTGATGTCTGTGTTTCTTGGGAGAGGAGAAGGCAGTGTTCTTTGATGTCTGTGGTTCTTGAGGAAGAAGAAAGGGTGTTCTTTGATGTCTGTGGTTCTTGAGGAAGAAGAAAGAGTGTTCTTTGATGTCTGTGGTTCTTGAGAAGAAGAAAGAGTGTTCTTTGATGCCTGTGGTTCTTTGGGAGGATGGGGAAATGTTATTTGATGTTTGTAGTTTTTGGAGTGGAGGAGGGAGTGGTTTTTTTTGTCCATGGTGCTTGGGGAGAAGGGAGTGTGTTCTTTGATGTCCATAGTTCTTGGGGAGGAGGGAGTGTTCTTTAATGTCTGTGGTTCTTGAGGAAGAAGAAAGGGTGATCTTTGATGTCTATGGTTCTTGAGGAAGAAGAAAGGGTGATCTTTGATGTCTATG
Source organism: Monoplex corrugatus (assembly GCA_030674185.1). Lineage (NCBI taxonomy): Eukaryota > Metazoa > Mollusca > Gastropoda > Littorinimorpha > Ranellidae > Monoplex > Monoplex corrugatus. Next base: position 4,464,648 of record CM060308.1, on the reverse strand, counting down.
GTTCTTGAGGAAGAAGAAAGGGTGATCTTTGATGTCCATGGTTCTTGAGGAAGAAGAAAGGGTGATCTTGGATGTCTATGGTTCTTGAGGAAGAAGAAAGGGTGATCTTTGATGTCCTGGTTCTTGAGGAAGAAGAAAGGGTGATCTTGGATGTCTGTGGTTCTTGAGGAAGAAGAAAGGGTGATCTTGGATGTCTATGGTTCTTGAGGAAGAAGAAAGGGTGATCTTTGATGTCCATGGTTCTTGAGGAAGAAGAAAGGGTGATCTTGATGTCCATGGTTCTTGAGGAAGAAGAAAGGTGATCTTTGATGTCCATGGTTCTTGAGGAAGAAGAAAGGGGTGATCTTGGGATGTCCATGGTTCTTGATGAAGAAGAAAGGGTGATCTTGGATGTCCATGGTTCTTGAGGAAGAAGAAGAGGTGATCTTTGATGTCTGTGGTTCTTGAGGAAGAAGAAAGAGTGTTCTTGATGCCTGTGGTTCTTGATGAAGAAGAAAGAGTGTTCTTTGATGTCTGTGGTTCTTGAGGAAGAAGAAAGGTGTTCTTTGATGTCTGTGGTTCTTGGGAAGAGGGAGTGTGTTCTTTATGTCCGTGGTTCTTGGGGAGAAAGTAATGGTGTTTCCTTGGTATTCGTGGTTCTTGGGGGAGGAGGGGAGTGTCCTTTGACGTCTGGTTCTTGGGGAAAATATGGTGTTCTTTGGATTTCGTGGTTCTTGGGGGAGGAGGGGGAGTGTCCTTTGACGTCTGTGTTCTTGGAGAGGAGGGGGAGTGTTCATTGATGTCTGTGGTTTCTTGAGGAGGAGTGGAATGCTCTTTGATATCCGTGGTTCTTGGGAAGAGGGAAGAAGGGTGGCGGTCGTTGAAAGATGTAGTGATCTTCAAATCGTGTATGTCTCCCACTCGATTTCTCCCCCATGCTGAGCCGATTGCTGTTGTTATAGAGGGGTGAGTAAGCAGCACCCTTAGTAAGTTACATTAGAACTCCACTGAAGAAGTCCAGCAGCAGTGCAGAATGTTCTCCAGTGAGTGGCTCTATGGTGGTTTGACGTCTCTGGCCGCTGTGCACTTCCAGGCACTGGGATATCGAATGAATATCTCAGGTTTGGTGGTGTCTCGTGGACACGAAAGATGAATGCGGGATTAATGCCGATGAAGCAGCACATAGGATGGGACAGACAACTAACCAGCCAATCAACTGAACAACTAAGCAACCAGACAGCCAGCCAGCCAGACAACCAACCCGCCAGCCAACGACAACTAACCAACCAACCAACCAGCCAACACCAAACCCCAGACCAACCAATCAACTAGACAACAACCAGCAACAATCAGCCATTCAACCAACCAATCAATCAATCACCAATTAACTAACCGCAAGTCACCAGTCAGCCAACCAACCAACCAGCCAACCAACCAACCAGCCAACCAACCAACAACCAAACAAACAAACAACAACTAACTAACCAAACAATTCATCGACCAGCCATCCATCCAACCAACCAACCATCCATCCAACCAACCAACACCAACCAACCAACCAACCAACCAACCACACAACCAACCAACCAACCAACCAACCAACCAACCAACCAACCAACCAACCAACCAACCAACCAACCAACCAACCAACCAACCAACCAACCAACCAACCAACCATCAACCAACCAACCAACCAACCAACCAACCAGCGAACCAACCAACCCAAACCACCCAACCCAAAAAACCACAAAGCCATGCGAAATGATGGCAATGACAAGTTCAACTCTTAATATCGACCCACTCCTATTCGCACTCTGCTCAATTTATGCAGGCGACAGGTCGTCTCATGAAACCATCAGCCCAGTAGGTCACAGTGCTAAAACCACAACCACGCTGTGGACTTCAAAGTCCTATTTGTGCTATCACGCTGGTCCTACCTACAGAACCCCTCCCCTCTCCCCCCCCCTCCATACCACGAGACGCCTGTCTCCTCCCATTGAAAACATCCACCCAATATTATCAATGCCTACCAGTGTAAGAGGAGATCTTCTAAATTTTCCTTCTTTATTTATGTATTTGTTTGTTTATTTATTTGTTTTATTTATTTATTTATTTATTTATTTATTTATTTATTTATTTATTTATCCATTTATTCATATTTTTGTTTGTTGGTCATTTATCTATCCATTCATTCATTCATTCATTCATTCATTCATTCATTCATTTATTCACTTATACATCTATCTATCTATCTATGTATGTATGTATGTATGTATGTATCTATCTATTTATCTATTTATTTATCTATTTATCTATCTATCTCTATCTATCTTCTATCCATCTATCTATCTATCTACCTATCTACCTATCTACCTATCTACCTATCTACCTATTATCTATCTATCTATCTACCTATCTATCTATTATCTATCTACCTATCTATTTATCTATCTATGTATGTATTATGTATGTATGTATTATGTATTATCTATTTATCTATCTATATATCTATGTATCGTGTCTGTCTCTGTCCGTCTCCGTCCGTCTGTCTGTCTTTATCTTTCCCTCCTTCTCTCTCCCTCCTCTCTCTCTCTCTTCTCTCTCTCTCTCTCTCTCTCTCTCCCTGTCTCCCTCCCTCCCCTAGAGGTAGCTCAAAGTTTACCCTGGTCATAAACATTGGGGGACAAATACGTGTTTGATGTCTTTCAAAGTCTGAGCAGCTAGTAACACCCGGCTTTGCTCAGAAACCTTCATGCTCTTCACATCCACTTTCACTCTAAAGGAATCTCTGGCTGCTGCTTGATAACAAGCAAGCTAATCCCACTCAGAGTGCTCACACGCACGATTTCTGAACGACGATGAAACTTCCAGATGTATCGATCGACATGGATATCGGTATGTGAGCGATAGTGTGTGTGTGTGTGTGTGTGTGTGTGTGTGTGTGTGTGTGTGTGTTTGTGTGTGTGTGTGTGTGTGTTGTGTGTGTGTGTGTGTGTGTGTGTGTGTGTGTGTGTGTGTGTGTGTGTGTGTGTGTGTGTGTGTGTGTATAATTATGTGTTGTGTGTGTGTGTGTGTGTGTGTGTGTGGTGTGTTGTGTGTGTGTATGTATGTGTGGGTGTGTGTGTATGTGTGTGTGTCTGTGTGTTTATGTGTGTGTGCCTCTGTTTCAGTGAGTGTAAATGAATGAGTGAGAGAGAGATAGGGATAAAGAGAGACAGAGACAGAGAGAAACAAAGAGACAGACAGAAGGAGAGACAGAGAGAGGGGGAGGAAAGAGAGAGAGAGACAGACCGACAGAAAATGGACAGACAGGGAACAGAGAGAAAGTTTCGCTTGGCAGGTGTTTGTGGATAACACGCGTGTGTGGGGTAAAAAAAAAAGAAAGAGAGACAGAGAGACAGAGACAGAGACATAGACAGAGAGAGACAGAGACAGAGACAGACAGACAGAGACAGACTGAGACAGAGACAAACTGAGACAGAGACAGAGACAGGTACAGAGAGAGATAGAGACAGAGACAGAGAGAGAAACAGAGACAGAGAGACAGAGAAAGCTTTACGTGGCAGGTGTGTATGGATCTTACAGACGATCAAACAAAACCAGGAGATGGGCCAGTGATCCTTTTTACAATGTGAGGTTTAAGGAGGAGAGATCAAAAGACAGGGACCACGTGTACACACTGCTGTTAAACTTTGTGAATAAATCTTCACACTCTCTTGTTTACGGAGAAGGGATTTTCGCTGAGGGCGACTTAATGTCCCTCCAACGGATTTATAATCCCATGTTGTTCTGACACTGTTTTGAGAATGAGATTAAAGTCTTATTTTTGATTTCCTATAATATTGTGTCAAACGTGATAATGGAATAGAACCATTCCTCGTGGTGTTGTGGTTAGCATAACGGACTACCGTACTAAACGGTTGTGGGTTTGAGTCCCCATTAGTATTTTCAAAATAATTGTAGGATTCCCCCCTCCCCTCCAATGAACTCTCATCCAGAGCTGAGCGTGCTATGACCTCGTTGGGAAGACTGGGGCTACACAGTCGAGTCTTATCCACTTGACGGATACGTCTTTGAGGGTGTTATGAAGTCTCCTGACCAACATCGCAAGTGCTTGTATATCCTGAGCCTGGTGACACCAGGATATATCATAGTAGCAAGCGAAGAGGACAGCCCTGTCACGCAGTCTGAATTCTAGATGGAACTCCGAAGCATCATGATCATCATCTTCCTCGTCGTCATCATCATGGATAGCACTGTAAAAACTGCCCAAACTTCTGTGACCACTAAAAAGTGGCGGAGAATATGAGAGAGAGAGAAAGAGAGAGAGAGGGAGAGAGAGAGAGAGACAGACAGACAGACAGAGAGAGAGAGAGAGTTAGACACATTGACAGAAAGACAGAGAACAGAGAAAGAGGGTGGGGAGAGAAAGGGAGAGATAGAGGCATGGAGGGAGAAAATTGCAGAGAAAGAGAGAGAAATAGAGAGGAAAAAATGGATAGAGAAAAAGACAGAGAGAGAGAGAGAAAGAGAGAGAGAGAGAGACAGAGACAGAGACAGAGAGACAGAGAGACAGAGAGACAGAAATACAGACATAGACAGAGAGAGCGAGAGACAGACAGACAAACAAATAGTCAGATAGCCAGGTGAGCAGACAAACAGAAAACAGAGAGAGAGAGAGACAGAGAGTGAGACAGAGAGACAGAGACAGAGACAGACATAGATTTAAAGAAAGCTTAACGTGGCAGGTGTGTGTGTCTTACAGACGATCAAACAAAACCAGGAGATGGGCCAGTGATCCTTTTTACAATGTGAGGTTTAAGAAGGAGAGATCAAAAGACAGGGACCACGTGTACACACTGCTGTTAAACTTTGTGAATAAATCTTCACACTCTCTTGTTTACGGAGAAGGGATTTTCGGCTGAGGGCGACTTAATGTCCCTCCAACGGATTTATAATCCCATGTTGTTCAGACACTGTTTTGAGAATGAGATTAAAGTCTTTTTTTTAATTGTTGAATAAAAGTGTTTCGAACATGACAATGGAATAGAACCAGTCCCTATGGTGTAGTGGTTAGCGCAAAGGACCACCGATTTAAAAGTTGTGGGTTTGAATCCCCATCAGTCTTTTCAAAATCATTGTGGGATTTTTCGGCCCCATCCGACTCCTATCCAGAGTTGGGCGTGCTATGGTCTCGTTGGGAAGACTGGGACCACACAGTCGAGTCTCATCCACTTCACAGATACATCATTGAGGGTATTATTGAAATCTCTCGACCAACTCTGCAAGTGCTTGTATCTCCCAGGCCTGGTTGACACCAAGATATCTTATGATAGTGATCGTGGAGGCCAGCCCTGTCACGCAGTCTGAATCCTAGATGGAACTCCATAGCATCATGATTATCATCTTCATCGCCGTCAGCATCATAGAACTGTAAAACCTACCCAAGCTTCTGTGACCACTAAGATGGCGTAGATAATGAGATAAAGAAATAGAGAGAGAAAGAGAGAGACAGACAGAGAGGCCGACAGACAGACAGATAGACAGACTGACAGAGACAGAGAGAGAAATGGAACGAGTGAGAGAGAGAAATAAAAAAATAGAGAGACAGACAGAGAGAGAGAGAAAGAGAGAGAGAGAGAGAGAGAGAGAGATAGAGATATATAAACAGAGAGAAATAGATAGAGAGAGAGAAAGAGACAGAGAATGAGAGAGAGACAGAGACAGAGAGACAGACAGAGAATGAGAGAGAGACAGAGAGACAGAGAGACAGACAGAGAGACAAACAGAGAGAACAGACAGACAGACAGACAGAGAGAGAGACAGACAGACAGACAGAGTGAGAGAGAGATGAGAGAGAGAGACAGAGAGAAGAGAGTGAGAGAGAGACAGACATACAGACAGAGACAGAGAGAGATAGAGAGAGACAGAAAGACAGAGATGGAGATACAGAGACAGACAGAGACAGACAGAGACAGACAGACAGACAGAGACAGACAGACAGACAGACAGGGACAGAGACAGAATCAGAGAGAAGCAGACAGAAATAGAAAGCTAAGCTTGGCAGGTGTGTGGACCTTACAGACGATCAAACAAAACCTAGGAGATGGGCCAGTGATCGTTTTTACAATGTGAGGTTTAAGAAGGAGAGATCAAAAACACTGCTGTAAAACTTTGTGAATAAATCTTCACAGTCTCTTGTTTTACGGAGAAGGGATTTTCGGCAGAGGGCGACTTAATGTCCCTCCAACGGATTTGTAATCCATGTTGTTTTGACACTGTTTTGAGAATGCGAGAGATGGGAAGGAAGGTCCTGCAGTAGCCCACGGTGCATCCTGCTGAGGTGCAAGAGTCATGCTGCTCTACCCTGAAGAGACGAGACTTTAACCCTTTCACTACTTTTTTTTTTTTTTATTATATTTTTATTTTTTTATTTTTTTTATTTTTTTTTTATTTTATTTATTTTACTTTATGGTTTAGGATCATCGCACTTAGGGAGTTACCTTTGTGGTCACCTTTTTTTTCATTCCATTTCTACGCATCATTAATGCCATGAAGATGGCACACTTTTTTTACGATGCCTGAATGATGTCGATGAGGATGATAACATTATGCTATGGAGTCCATCTAGGATTGAGACTGCGTGACATGCTGTACTCTACGCTTACTTTCATAATATATCCTGGCGCACCAGGCCTAGAGATACAGACCCGTGGTGCTGATCAGAAGATTTGAGCAACACCCTCAATGACATATCGTGAAGTGGATGAACTCGACTGTGTGTTCCAGTCTTCCCAACTAGCCCATGCAAGCCCAACTCTGGGTAGAGCCGTTAGAGCCGAAAAATCTCACAATGATATAGTTGAAGGACTGATGGATTCGAACCACACCTTCCAGTCGTTGTCTGTGCGTTAACCGCAACACACGGTGATGGTACCCTTTCACTCCTCACGTATCCACCAGCTACAAAAACTGAACCTTGATTCCCCCACTCTATCCACTGTTTCCTGCAGAAGCTGTGATAGGTGAAGGACAAAGGTTAAGTTTTTGTTTTGCAAGCATCATGCTATATTGTAATACATGTGTATTTATTAACTCAGCATATAAAAAAAATAAATCAATCAATCAATCAATCAATTGGTCAATCGATCGATCAATCAATCAATCAATCATCAATCAATCATCATGACTCACTGTCATCTACTAACTGACTGACTGACTGGCTGCTGGCTGAATGCTGACTGGCTGATGACGACTGACTGACTGCTGTTACTGGCTGACTGGCTGACTGACTGACTGGCTACGACTGACGACTGACTGGCTGACGACTGACCCCCTCAATCAATCAATCAATCGATCGATCGATCGATCGATCACCAACAATCAATCATCAACCAATCAACCAACCAATCAACCAACCAACCAACCAACCAACCAACCAACCAACCAACAACCAACCAACAATAATAATCAGTCAACAGCTGTGTCAACATAAACACACGAACAGAAATCATTCGCAGTAACAGCGTGTGTGTTAAGCCTTATCAGTAGGCCTATACTTAGCCATATCAGTATGGAAGTAGGTGTTTCCAGCCCACACATCCCGAAACACAACTCCTCCCCAGGAGCACTCAGCGTTGGCTTAGTGCATTCCTGGAACCACATGTGTGAATTCTTGACAAGAAGTTCTAAGGAAGAAGAGAGCAAACCGGATCTGTTTATATATTTCATCACTGGCACCAGTGGTCAGCCAACGCCAAAAGCCATACAAAAATTAATACATTCCACTTGATATTTCATGTACATTCCTTCCTGTTTAGAAATATCACAATCTTATTCATATAGAATGAAATTAAAAGGTAGTTTTTGGCGCACATTAGATTTTTTAAAAAAGGGCTGTTTTCCGGAATAATGAAGTGGCTGTAAATAATTTTTCTGGGGCTGCAGAAAAATATATCACAGTCCACTAAAAAGCAGACAAACCAAAAGTACATCGAGATAGGGTGGCTAAATTGTACCAAAGAAATTTCGAAAGATACACTAGTAACTTAATAGTGAACTTTAACTTTTCATTAGGTGAACATTTACAATTTTCTGACGCAATGTATCGAAACGTTAAGCTTTAGATTTCGAAGATAGGTTGTTCATGTTGCTTTTAAAGAAATATAGCGATACGGCTAAATATACAGATAAGGCCTCAACAAGCGTATGTTCTATTGTTAACTATTTCAGTAAGCATCAAGTACATTTTTTTTCTAATCGGAATAGTCCCATGTATGTATGTATGTATGTATGTATGTATGTATGTATGTATGTATGTATGTATGTATGTATGTATGTATGTATGTATGTATGTATGTATGTATGCGTCTATGTATGCAAGAATGAATGAATGTACGCATGCATAATATATATATATATATATATATATAGTATATATTATAAATACATATATATATATATACATGTTATATACATGCATAATGTATAATATGTTATATAATATATATTATATATAATATACTATATGCTTATATATAATATCGATACATCACACACACACACACACACACAACACACACACACACACACAACACGACAACACACACACAACACACACACACACACGAAATAAATATGATATATTATATATATATGTAATATATATACACTGTGTGTTATGTGTGTGTTCTATGTGTGTATGTAGTATGCAGCGTAGGATATGCAGATGAAAGAGAGAAGAGAGAGAGAGAGAGAGAGAGAGAGAGAGAGACAGACAGACAGAACAGAACAGCACAGGCAGTCAGATGACAGGCAGACAAACACAGATAGAACAGAGAGACAGAATAGAGAGAGAGAGCTAGATACAGATACAGAACGAAAGAGACAGAAAAGATAGACAAGACAGAGACAGACAGATAGACGACAAAGGCAGAGACAGAGACTTTGCAGAGTCTGGGTTTTCAAGACATTTAAAAAAACTTTATGATGGACGAATAATCCTTTGTTTACGACATGAGGTTTTAATCTCACGAGTTCGCTCTTCCAACCATCAAAAGATATTCTTTGACGGCGCAGTATAGAAAAATACCACCGCGGTATTTAATAAACACAAAGGAATAAAAACGCCCAGTTTACGTAGATGGCGTTTTACAGCTAAAAGTTACGTTTCGCGTCAATAAAAATCTTTGAAGAGTGACTGATTTCCGATCTTTTTTTTTTTTTTTTTTTTCATTTCCCATATGCATTTCGCGACGTCATTGTTTGAACAAGATGAGTCGATTGTTTACCGACTTTGAAGCCATAAATCTCAGCATAATGTCTTCGTCTGAACCTGAAAGGAAAGAGTTTTACTCGGATGATGAGTGTTTTAAAGGAATTTGATCTGTTTTCCCCTCTTCATCTCTTTCTCTCTCTGTTTCTGTCTGTCTCTGTCTCTCTCTCTCTACTCTCTCTCTCTCTCTCCTCCTCCTCTCCTCCTCCTCCTCCACCACCTCCTCTCTCTTTCTCTCTCTCTCTTTCTCTCTCTCTCTCTCTCTTTCTCTCTCTTTCCTCTTCTCTTTCTCTCTCTCTTTCTCTCTCTCTTCTCTCTCTCTTTCTCTCTTTCTCTCTCTCTCTCTTCTCTCTCTCTCTTCTCTCCTCTTTCTCTCTCTCTTTCTCTCTCTCTCTTTCTCTCTCTCTCTTTCTCTCTTCTCTCTTTCTCTCTCTCTCTTTCTCTCCTCTTCTCTCTTCTCTCTCTCTCTCTCTTCTCTCCCTCTTCTCTCTCTCTTTCTCTCTCTCTCTTCTCTCTTTCTCTCTCTTCTCTCTCTTTCTCTCTCTCTCTTTCTCTCCCTCTTTCTCTCTCTCTTTCCTCCTCTTTCTCTCTCTCTCTCTTTCTCTCTTCTCTCCCTCTTTCTCTCTCTCTCTCTCTTTCTGTGTTTGTGTGTGTGTGTGTGTGTGTGTGTGTGTGTGTGTGTGTGTGTGTGTGTGTGTGTGTGTGTGTGTGTGTACGCGCGCACACCTCATAAGCATGCTATATATCATTCATTCGCTACACACTTTTTTGGTCAGCATCCATGTCAAAACAAACCAATATATCACGTTTCTTCTATTCACAATCAATGACGTCTCTGGTATTTTTGAATGTGAAAACAGCTCTTGGTATATTCGTACATGCGTATCTTTTTTTTGCAACCGTACCTTAGACAAACTTCCATTATGAAGTGTTTGTTTTAGAGTAATTCATACAATATGCTAGCACATTCATTTTTTTGACGAAAATAATGTGAGATTTGGACATGTTTGAGAGAATTCATGCTAAATCAAAACTATGTCAACTTCTCGGCATCTACTGGCCAGAGAAAATCTCCACCAAGGCGCTCTACTCTCGGACTAAGCTCTCACCCTTGAGCAAGACGCTTCGAAGACGCCGACTGAGACTGATCGGGCACAGCCTTCGAATGCAGACAAGGTGTCCCACTCCCCTGGGTGACATATTGTCTGCCAACCTCAGCGACCGTGTCAACCTTCGACGTGGACAAGGCAGAACCCTGACTCTAAGGCTGATGTTACGAATGATCTTGACCTCCTCGACGTTTCCCCAGCAATTGTCATGAACATGAACAGCATCCAATTTTCACAGTTGATTGGTTCGCTCTAATTTACTGAGCGTTAAATATATATATATATATATATATATATATATATATATATATATATATATATATATATAATATATATATATGTCAACTTACAATGAAATAAAATCAGAGCAAAATGCTTTTCTTCTCGCTGTCTGTGTCTTCCTGTATCCCATTCAATTTGAAAGTATAAAAATATTTACAGTTTGTGACTTGTAACATTTTTTTCTGCTCTGTCTGCCATCTTTTCCATTAAAACAGGTCAGAGACTATTTATTGAAACTTTAATTTGATACATAACGAGTTAACATTAGCTTCAACATTACTTCAGAATGTCACATTTTCCGGTCTTGTACAGCTTTTCATGAATTCCCGCCTAACACTGGCAACATTTATAGGCCATTTTATGAGAAAGGGGGATTTGGAGCACCTGGTTACAACGGGAAAGCTGGAGGGAAAGAGAGCACCGGGTAGACCCAAGGAGAAAATGCTGGACGGACTTTCAGAGTGGCTGGGGACGAGGAGGGTGGGGGAGATGCTAGGGGCAATGATAGAGGCAGATGGAAGTCCATGATCGCCAACGCCAAGCGGCAGGGCACCTGATGATGATGATGACTGGCAAAACTGAACAGTGGAAAATATCTCAAAGAAAGAGATCGTGTCTTTTTAGCTCTGTAAAAAATTGTGAAGAAGCTTTGATAATCTCTTGCTTACTATGAGCGGAATTGTGCTACGAGAGGCACAGTCTTGCTTCCAGACTTACAATCCCATGAAATTTCGAGTGTCAGTTAAAAGTGTTTTAGAGTTTAAACAAGAATGTGTCCAATTTGGAAATGGAATGGCAACATAATGGCACTTTAAGGTGAGATGAAAAAATGGATAACTAACTAACTAAACTAACTAACTAACTAACTAACTAACTAACTAACTAACTAACTAACTAACTAACTAACTAACTGACTGACTAACTAACTAACTAACTAACTAACTAACTAACTAACTAAATAAATAAATAAATAAATAAACAACAATAACAAATAATGCATAATAATAATGAATAATGAATAAATGAACTAATGAATAATGAATGAATAACTGAAAAATGAATAATAATGAATAGTACTTTAAATTTGTTTAAATGGATCTAACCTGGCCGTATGTACGATGCACTCAGAAACATTGCAGTAGCAGCTAAATATATACTAAAATTTTTTTTTTCAATCTTCAAAAAACGAACACACAAACACAAAAACAATAAACAACATACATACAGAACAAACACACATGAATAAACAAAGCACACTCACAACGCCGCACGCATGCATGCAAGCACAACAACAACTAGAATCACACTGAGCGCGCAATCGCACACACAACAGAAGACAGACAGAAACAACACAACACGCATGCACGTCACCACACGCATCACACATAACTACCTGCACAATACACACGACAGACAATCACTACACACACACAACACAAGTTGTGCATTCGTCCACACGACACAAGACAACAACAACACACACACACACACACATACACACACACAACCACACACAACACACGCACGCACGCAAGCACACACACACAACACACACCACACGCGCGCTCGCACACAGACCAACAACAAACAAAACACACACACACACACACACACACACACAACACACTGCCGCGCGCGCACTCGCACACACACAAGACACACAAACAACACACAGACAACACACACCACACACACACACACACACACACACACACACAACACAACACACACGCACCACACACGCATGACACGACACGACACGACACGTCACGATAAGATAAGATAAGATAAGATACAATACAATACAAAATACGATACGATATACGATACGACACGACACGACACGACACGAACACACATACAACGATACGATACGATACTATACGATGCAACATGAGCTAATAAGGTTCAATATAATGCAATACAACACCATACAAATCAACACAACGCCATGCAAAGCAACACAATACAGTACGCTACGAAGCGCTGCAATACAACACAATACTACACTGAATGCAATATATACATCAGAATTCAATACAGTACAATCAAATTCACAATACAGTACGCTACGAAGCATTGCAATACAACACAATACTGCACTGAATGAAAATACATTAGAATTCAATACAGTACAATCAAATTGTTTTGTCAAAGGTTGGGAGACTATAACTTTAATGTCGTCTTTTTAAAACGCTGTCTGTCCATTACCGATTGAATCACGGTAGGCGTTCTGAACAAATACCTAATCTCTGTCTGTCTGTCTGTCTGTCCTGTCTGTCTGTCGATGTCTGTCTGTCCATCTGTCCATGTCTGTCTGTCTGCCTGTCTGTCTGTCTCACCCATCTCTCTCTCTCTCACTGTCCATCTGTCTGTCTGTGTGTCTGTCTCTCCCCCTCCATCCCTCTCTTGTCTTTCTTTCTCTCTCTCTGTCTCACTCTCTCTCACTTTCTCTGTTTCTCTGTTGTCTGGCTGTCTGTCTGTCTCTCTATCCTCTGTCTCTTACTCACTCTCTCTTTCTTTCTTTGTTCTCTGTCTGTGTGTCTGTCTCTCCCCACTCCCATCCCTCTCTTCTCTTTCTCTCTCTCTCTCTGTGTCTCACACTCTGTCACTTTCTCTGTCTCTCTGTTGTCTGTCTGTCTGTCTCTCTCTCTATCCTCTGTCTCTCACTCACTCTCTCTTTCTTTCTCTGTTCTGTCTGTCTGTCTTCTCCCCCTCCCTCCCTCTCTTCTCTTTCTCTCTCTCTCTCTCTGTCTCACTCTCTGTCACTTTCTCTGTCTCTCTGTTGTCTGTCTGTCTCTCTCTCTCTCTATCCTCTGTCTCTCACTCACTCTCTCTTTCTTTCTCTGTTCTCTGTCTGTCTGTCTATCTCTCCCCCTCCCTCCCTCTCTTTCTCTTTCTCTCTCTCTCTCTCTCTGTCTCACTCTCTGTCACTTTCTCTGTCTCTCTGTTTGTCTGTCTGTCTCTCTCTCTCTCTCTCTCTCTATCCTCTGTCTCTCACTCACTCTCTCTTTCTTTCTCTGTTCTCTGTCTGTCTCTTTTCTGTCTCGTTGTCTCTCTGTCTCTGTCTCTCTCGTTCTCTCTTTCCACGTCTCCCCCCTCTCTCTCTTACTCTCCTCTGTCTCACTCTCTTCTCTCTCTCTCTGTGTCTGTTCTCTCTCTCTCTCTGTCTCTCTCTCTCACTGTGTTCTCTGTCTCTCACTTACTCTCTCTTTCTCTCTCTGTTCTTTGTCTCTCTCTCCTCTCTGTGCCTCTCTCGTTCTGTCTCTCTCTGTGTGCCTCTCTCGTTCTGTCTCTCTCTGTGTGCCTCTCTCGTTCTGTCTCTCTCTGTGTGCCTCTCTCGTTCTGTCTCTCTCTGTGTGCCTCTCTCGTTCTGTCTCTCTCTGTGTGCCTCTCTCGTTCTGTCTCTCTCTGTGTGCCTCTCTCGTTCTGTTCTCTCCTCTGTTGCTCTTCTTTCTCGTTCTGTCTCTCTCTGTGTGCCTCTCTCGTTCTGTCTCTCTCTGTGTGCCTGCTCTCGTTCTGTCTCTCTCTGTGTGCCTCTCTCGTTCTGTCTCTCTCTGCTGTGCCTCTCTCGTTCTGTCTCTCTCTGTGTGCCTCTCTCGTTCTGTCTCTCTCTGCTGTCTCTCTTCCTTCGTTTCTGTCTCTCTCTGTGTGCCTCTCTCGTTCTTCTCTCTCTTCGTGTGCCTCTCTCGTTCTGTCTCTCTCTGTGTGCCTCTCTCGTTCTGTCTCTCTCTGTGTGCCTCTCTCGTTCTGTCTCTCTCTGTGTGCCTCTCGTTCTGTCTCTCTCTGTTGCTTCTGTCTGCTCGTCTCTCTGTTGCCTGCCTCTCTCGTTCTGTCTCTCTCTGTGTGCCTCTCTCGTTCTGTCTTCTCTGTGTGCCTCTCTCGTTCTGTCTCTCTCTGTGTGCCTCTCTCGTTCTGTCTCTCTCTGTGTGCCTCTCTCGTTGTCTTCTGTGTGCTCTCTCGTCTTCTCCTCGTGTGCCCTCTCGTTCTTCTCTCTCTTGTGCCTCTCTCGTTCTGTCTCTCTCGTGTCTCTCTGTGTGCCTCTCTCGTTCTGTCTCTCTCTGTGTGCCTCTCTCGTTCTGTCTCTCTCTGTGTGCCTCTCTCGTTCTGTCTCTCTCTGTGTGCCTCTCTCGTTCTGTCTCTCTCTGTGCTCCTCTCTCGTCTTCTCCTCTCTGTGTGCCTCTCTCGTTCTGTCTCTCTCTGTGTGCCTCTCTCGTTCTGTCTCTCTCTGTGTGCCTCTCTCGTTCTGTCTCTCTCTGTGTGCCTCTCTCGTTCTGTCTCTCTCTGTGTGTGCCTTCTCTCGTTCTGTCTCTCTCTGTGTGCCTCTCTCGTTCTGTCTCTCTCTGTGTGCCTCTCTCGTTCTGTCTCTCTCTGTGTGCCTCTCTCGTTCTGTCTCTCTCTGTGTGCCTCTCTCGTTCTGTCTCTCTCTGTGTGCTCCGTTCTGTCTCTCTCTGTGCCTCTTCGTCTGTCTCTCTCTGTGTGCCTCCCCGTTCTGTCTCTTCTGTGCCTTCTCGTCTTCTTCTCTGTTGCCTCTCTCGTTCTGTCTCTCTCTGTGTGCCTCTCTCGTTCTGTCTCTCTCTGTGTGCCTCTCTCGTTCTGTCTCTCTCTGTGTGCCTCTCTCGTTCTGTCTCTCTTCTCTCTGTTGCCTCTCTCTTTCTGTCTCTCTCTGTGTGCCTCTCTCGTTCTGTCTCTCTCTGTGTGCCTCTCTCGTTCTGTCTCTCTCTGTGTGCCTCTCTCGTTCTGTCTCTCTCTGTGTGCCTCTCTCGTTCTGTCTCTCTCTGTGTGCCTCTCTCGTTCTGTCTCTCTCTGTGCCTCTCTCGTTCTGTCTCTCTCTGTGTGCCTCTCTCGTTCTGTCTCTCTCTTGTGCCTCTCTCGTTCTGTCTCTCTCTTGTGTGCCTCTCTCGTTCTGTCTCTCTCTGTGTGCCTCTCTCGTTCTGTCTCTCTCTGTGTGCCTCTCTCGTTCTGTCTCTCTGTGTGCCTCTCTCGTTCTGTCTCTCTCTGTGTGCTCTCTCGTTCTGTCTCTCTCTGTGTGCCTCCTCGTTCTGTCTCTCTCTGTGTGCCTCTCTCGTTCTGTCTCTCTCTGTGTGCCTCTCTCGTTCTGTCTCTCTCTGTGTGCCTCTCTCGTGTCTGTCTC
>CM060308.1:4441370-4443870 GCA_030674185.1 Monoplex corrugatus | reverse complement strand
GGGATAACCAAGGGGAGGGAACTTGGGAAGGGTACCTTAGGTGGATAACAAGGGAGGGAACTTGGGAAGGGTACCTTGGGGATACCAAGGGGAGGGAACTTGGGAAGGGTACCTTAGGGGGATAACCAAGGGAGGGAACTTGGGAAGGGTACCTTAGGGGGATGACCAAGGGGAGGGAACTTGGGAAGGGTACCTTAGGGGATAACCAAGGGGAGGGAACTTGGGAAGGTACCTTAGGGGATAACCAAGGGGAGGGAACTTGGTAAGGGTACTTAGGGGGATGACCAAGGGGAGGGAACTTGGGAAGAGTACCTTAGGGGATGACCAAGGGGAGGGAACTTGGGAAGAGTACCTTAGGGGGATGACCAAGGGGAGGGAACTTGGTAAGAGTACCTTAGGGGGATGACCAAGGGGAGGGAACTTGGGAAGGGTACCTGGAGGGATAACCAAGGGGAGGGAACTTGGGAAGGGTACCTTAGGGGGATGACCAAGGGGAGGGAACTTGGGAAGAGTACCTTAGGGGGATGACCAAGAGGAGGGAACTTGGGAAGGGTACCTTAGCGGGATGACCAAGGGGAGGGAACTTGGGAAAGGTACCTTAGGGGGATAACGAAAGGGAGGGAACTTGGGAAGGGTATCTTAGGGGGATGACCAAGGGGAGGGAACTTGGGAAGGGTACCTTAGGGGGATAACGAAAGGGAGGGAACTTGGGAAGGGTACCTTAGGGGGATAACCAAGAGGAGGGAACTTGGGGAGGGTATCTGGGGATAACCGAGGGGAGGGAACTTGGGAAGGGTACCTTAGGGGGATAACCAAGGGGAGGGAACTTGGGGAGGGTACCTGGGGGATAACCGAGGGGAGGAACTTTGGAAGGGTACCTTAGGGGGATAGCCAAGGGGAGGGAACTTGGGAAGAATATCTTAGGGGAATAACCAAGCGGAGGGAACTTGGGAAGAATATCTTAGGGGAATAACCAAGCGGAGGAAACTTGGGAAGAATATCTTAGGGGAATAACCAAGGGGAGGGAACTTCGGGAGGATAACCAAGCAGAAGGAAGTAGGGAATGGTACATAAGGTGCGATAATCAAGGACAGGAAACTTAGGGAGGATACCTGGGGGATAATCAAGGGAGGGAACTTGGGGAGAGTACCTGGGGGATAACCAAGGGAAAGGAATTTGAGGAGATTGCCTTGGAGGGATGACGAAGGGGAGGTGTATCTTTGTGTGTGTGTGCGTGTTTCTCTCTTTCTCTTTTTTCTCTATCTTTCTCTCTCCTTCTCTCTCTCTTTCTTTCACTCTATCCTCTCTCTCTCTGTCTGCCTCCCTCCCTCTCTCTTTTAATTTCTTTCTGTCTCTCTTTCTCTGTCTGTCCCCCTCTCTCTCTCTTCCTCTCTCTCTCTTTCTCTGTCTGTCTGTATGTCTGTCTGTCTGTCTACCTTTCTCTTTCTCTCTGTATGTGTGCGTATGTCTGCACGTATGTGTGCTTGTGTGCGTGCGTACGCGCGTACGTGCGTACGTTTGTGTGTGTGTGTGTGTGTATTTGCGAGTGTAGGTATGCGTGTGTGTGTATGTATGCGTGTGCGTGTGTCTGTGCATGTGTGTGTATGTATGTGTGTGTGTGTGTGTGTGTGTGTGTGTGTGTGTGTGTGTGTGTGTGTGTGTGTGTGTGTGTTTGTGTGTCGGTTGTCTCTCGCGCACGAGTGTGCTTGTGTGTGCGTGTGTGTGTGTGGTGTGTGTGTGTGTGTGTGTGTGTGTGTATGTGTGTGTGTGTGTGTGTGTGTGTTCGTTCTTTGATTTAACGTCTTTTCACTATGAGTGATATTAGACGAAAAAAAAAAAAAAAAAAAAAAGTATGTGAGATGAGAGATGGGCGGGTTGGTTTTGGGGCATAGAGGAGACATAGTTATAGACATAAGTAGGTGGGAAAATAGAAAAATGGAACAAGAACTTAACACTAACATTTAACATCAACAATGTGTATGGAAAATTTAACTCTAAAGTACAAACTTCATAAACTTAAAGTAATGCATTAACAGGACTGTGAACCAACGATTCTGAAATTTTAACTGACAAAAATTGATCGGAAGTTACTTCTTTAAAATGAGTTTCAGAATAATTTTCTTGTGTAAACAGTTTTGGTAAAAAAGAACGTAGCATTTTGCAGTAAAATAGACAGTGAAACAGTGTGAATTGTTCGCCGCAAATACACTTGACATTTTTACAGTATTTTGTTTTCAATGCGTTTAGCTGAATACGAAAATGAACAGCAACAATCGTTCTCAAATGATATATGGAAGAAAACTGCAATTTTTTACATACATTTTGAAATGAAAGTTTTATCATTTGTTGTGACACAAACTTTTCATGGAAATGTTCATGAAAACGTATCCATGAGGCTGATTTTAGCAAGTTGCAAGCTTCTTTTACGGAAGTATTAATACGTAATTCTGTAGTATTATCAGAATTGCGTGCACCTTGCTTAGCTGCTCTGTCAACTACT
>CM060308.1:4429252-4436270 GCA_030674185.1 Monoplex corrugatus | reverse complement strand
AACGACAACGACAATGACGATGAAAGTGACAAGGGAAAAAGACAGTGACAATAAATTGTTTTATGATCAAGTAAAAAAAAGTTACTGATTGAAAGCCGTTTTTCAAACTTTCCTTTCCAAAACTACATGCAAAACCCACTCGTTTACGGCTACATATGCAGCTTAAGGGTAAAAAAACTTTTTCAAAAGTATATTGCAAGAAAAAAATTACAATAAAACCCCATTGGAATTAAAATTTGGACAGAGAGTTTTTAGGACAAAAAAAAAGAGTAATTTGTGGTGTTTATGTGTGTGTGTGTGGGGTGTTTTGTGTGCGTTTGGGGTTTGTGTGTATGTTTTGTGTTGTGTCCCCGGGTGTGTGTTTGTTTGTGTTTGTGTTAGGTTGTGGGGTTTTTTGTGTGTTGTTTTGTGTGTGTTGTGGTGTATTTTGTGTGTGTTGTGTTTTTTTTGTGTTTTGGTGTGCACGTGTTGTATGTTTGTGTCTTTGTCAATGCTCTGTGTGTGGGGTTTTGTTTAAAATATTTTTTGTGGGTTTTTTGTGTGTTTTTGGGGTGGTGTGGTGGGGTATTTGGGGTGTGTGTGTGTGTGTGTGTGTTTGTGTGTGAGTGAAAAGGTATGTGTGCCCTGCCCTGTTTTGTGTATGGGGTGCTTTAAAAATGGGGTACGCACATGCGTCTATGTTTGTGTCTGTGTCTACGTGGGTGTATTGTTTCTATTTCTATGTGTGTGTGTGTGTGGTGGTGTGTGGTGTGTTGTGTGTGTGTGTGTTTTGGGGTTGTTACCTAAATTCTATATGTTTTCTCTGTCTGTATCTGTGTGTTTTCAAGAGAACAAAAACTAAAAAAAAACTTTAGAAAATAGAATGAGAATAACAACAAATTTTATTTACAAGGGTTTGAAATAAGCAGCATAAAGATTTTTTTTCACCCGAGCCTTTTGCCTTAAAAAGGTCAATACTGCACAAAATTATACTTGAAGCAAAAAAATATTTCACGAATGCAAAAAGCAAACAAGAAAAATTACTTCGAAGGGAAAAACATTTGAAGTATTTATGGTGACTATTTTAATAGCTATAAAATGTGGCAGTGACTGATAAGACTTGAAATTGTACAGAGCTAATTAATTCCTGAAGTGCGTTACATACATCTCCTTAAATATCGTAAAATTGAGAGAGAGAGAGAGAGAGAGAGAGAGAGAGAGAGAGAGAGAGAGAGAGAGAGAGAGAGAGAGAGAGAAGCTTACAGATAGACAGAGAGAGACAGAGAAAGAGACAGACAGAGAGTGACGGAAAGATATATATATATATATATATATATATATATATATATATATATATATAGAGAGAGAGAGAGAGAGATAGGACAAAGAGAGAGATGCTTACAGACAGAAAGACAGACAGACAGAGAGATAGACAGATAGACAGAGAAACAGAGAGGACAGAAAGAGAGAGAGAGAAAGCAGACAGACAGACAAACAGAGAGCGAGAGAGAGAGAGATAGACAGACAGACAAACAGAGAGACATAGAGGGAGAGGGAGAGACAGAGAGAGAGAGAGAGAGAGAGACAGACAGAGAGACAGACAGACAGACATAGAGAGAGAAAGAGACAGACAGACAGAGAGAGAAAGAGAGAGAGACAGACAGACAGACAGAGAGAGAGAGACAGACAGACAGACAGACAGGGAGGGAGGGAGAGAGAGAGAGAGAGAGAGAGAGAGAGAGAGAGAGACAGACAGACAGAGAGACAGAGAGACAGAGAGACGGAGAGAGAGAGAGCCCAACTGAACGATCTAAACGAAAAGTTCGGAAATTACTTTTCCTGTTGCATCAAATATATTACTTTCATTTCATTTCAATTGGTTCATAAATAGCCTAGAGATAAATATCTATTCGCCTTTACAACTTCAACTTGTTTTATACTACAGCACTCGAAATATTGCACCGTAATTATTTTCCAAAAACAACTAAGCAAAACATTTATTTTATTTTATTTAATTTATTTATTTATTTATTTATTTATTTATTTACTTTTTTTTTTTTTATTTATTTATTTATTTATTCATTTATTTATTTATTTATTTACTTTTTTTCTTTTTTTGTGGTGGAAGAAATGAAGACAAGACGAATGTTCACGAAAAACCATAATTCAAGAGGCTGGACCATATCAAATTTGCTGGGGGGGGGGGGGGGTAGAGTTGCGGCAACCCGTTCTGTAAGGTGCTTAAGACGTGAAGTGGATTAAGTCAGTTTAAGTCTCTCTATCTGATAAAGTTAGAACTCATCTCCATACCGACCACGACAATGACTATCTCATGGTGGTCCTCAAGCCACGTTTGAAAAGTGGGATTCTAATAAAAGTTGCAGTCACTGCAAAGAGACTTAGTATCATTATCATCAAGTTCCCTCCCTGCCGTATGGCGTTGACGATCATGGCCCTCCATATGTATCTATCCCTTGTTGCCGCAAGCACATCTTCCACCCTCTCTGTCCTCACCCACTCTGCAAGTCCGTCCAATATTTTTCCTTGGGTCTACCTGATGTTCTCTTTCTCTTCAGCTTTCCTGTTGTGACCAGGTGCTCCAATTCCCCTTTTCTCATAAAATGACCTATAAATATTGCCTGTCTTTTCCAAATCTTCCTTATGAATGATCTTCTTGTGTCTGCCTCCATCAAGACTGTCTCGTTTGTTTTCTCTGCTGTCCATGGAACTCTCAACATTCTTCTTAGAAACCACATCTCGGCTGCCTCCATCTTGTTCTGGCTTTGCTTGTTGACTGTCCACGCTTCACAACCGTATGATATTGTCGGTTCTATATAAACATTCAAGAACTCTCTTCCTAATGTTAGTTAATATGTATTTGAGACCTAGTACATCATATTCTCTTTGGTTACTGCACCTGTGGAACTTCGAGCGTCAGTAGGTGAGAGAGTGGGGTGGAGATCGCACGTATCTTCACACTCTAATAATTCGTGTGGAATTATATGTTGATTACATCTCTGGACAACCACCTCCCAAGCTCCTGACGCCATTTGATGGTGTTGGGAGCGTGGGAGGTGATTGTCCGGAGAGTGGCGAGGCAGTGTTGCTGCGGGTCCCATCCTCACCTTCGTAGTGTTTTTTGTTAACTGTTGACTGTTTCGCATTGTAAAGCGCCAGCTTCTGTGGCCATTAAGGTTGCGAAGAAAATGGGACAAACAAAAAAAGAAGAAGAAAAAAAAAAGAGAGGGGGGGGGGGATACAAAAGAAATCTTTCTGAGCGCAATGTTCCTTTAAAAAAATAACAATGTTCCTTTAAAAAAATAACAAACAATGATCCTTTAAAAAATAACAATTATTATTAAAAAAACAAAACAAACAATGATCATTTAAAAAACAAAAAAACAAACAATGTTCCTTTAAAAAAGTAAAAATGATCCTTTAAAAAATAACAAACAATGATCATTTTAAAAATTACAAACAATGATCCTTTAAAAGTAACAAACAATGATCCTTTAAAAAAAATAACAAACAATGATCCTTTTAAAAATAACAAACAATGATCCTTTTAAAAATTACAAACAATGATCATTTAAAAAATAACAAACAACGATCCTTTAAACATAACAATGATCCTTTTAAAAATAACAAACAATGATATTTTAAAAATTACAAACAATGATCATTTTAAAAAATAACAAACAATGATTATTTTAAAAATAAACAAACAATGATCCTTTTAAAAAGTAACAAACAATGATCCTTTAAAAAATAACAAACAATGATCATTTTAAAAATAACAGTGATCCTTTTAAAATAACAATGATCCTTTAAAAAATAACAAACAATGATCCTTTTAAAAAATAACAAAGAATGATCCTTTTAAAAATAACAAACAATGATCTTTTTAAAAATAACAAACAATGATCCTTTAATGAATAACAAACAATGATCCTTTTAAAAATAATAAACAATGATCCTTTAAAAAAGTAACAAACAATGATCCTTTAAAAAAAACAATGATCCTTTAAAAAATAAAAAAATGATCCTTTAAAAATAACAAACAATGATCCTTTGAAAAAAGTAACAAACAATGATCCTTTTAAAAATAACAAGATGATCCTTTTAAAAATAACAAACATGATCCTTTTAAAAATAACAAACAATGATCCTTTGAAAAAAAGTAACAAACAATGATCCTTTTAAAAATAACAAACAAACAAAAAATCGTCCTGAAAAGATTAAGCGGCGACAACGGTAACACAGGACTCAATCCGATTTGAACAGTACAGAACAACTGCTGTTAACTCTTGATTCCCGCACCCTATCACCAACTTTCTGCAGAAAGTGGTGGATAGGGTGAGGGAGTCAAAAGGTTAAAGATTTTGCTTCGCTGGCATGGTAGACAATGCAGAATGCTGGCGGACAGGGTGAGGGAATCAAAGGGTTAAGATTTTGCTTCGCTGGCATAGTAGACAATACAGGGTGCTGGTGGATAGGGTGCGGGAATCAAAGGTTAAGTTTTTGCTTCGGCATGGCAATGGTGAAGTGACAAAGTTTTGCTCGCTGCAGGAACAATCGGGTGGACAGGGTGAGGGAGTCAAAAGGTTGTTTTTGTTTCGCTGGCATGGTAGACAGTGCAGGGTGCTGGTGGACGGGGTGCGAGAGCCAAAGGGTTAACGGAACAGGAACCAGTGCTGGCAGAACCCAAGGCCGCAGGTGTCTTTCCCATGCAGTGCTTGCGGAAGAACATTATTAGCTTCAAGACTAGGTCTGACGTTCCACATGAAGACCCACACCAGACTTTAAACATATCTCAGATCAACAAGGTAGTCCATCATCATCATCATCGTCGTCGTCGTCGTTATCATCGTCAACATCATCATCATCGTCGTCGTCGTCGTCATCATCATCATCATCCATCATCATAATCATGATTATCATCGCCATTATCACCATCACTATCATCATCATTATCATTTCATCGTCATTATCATTTCATCGTCGTCATCATCATCGTCGTCATCCTCATCATCTCATCATCACCATCATCACCACCATCACCACCACCACCACCATCACCACCACCACCACTACCACCACTACCACCACCACCATCATCATCCTCATTTGGTAAGTTAAAGCTTAACTCATTATCAACGACGATGACTGTAGTCACGGTAATAGGTATAGACATACAGATATGTGGATTCAGATATTTATGTAGATTGATACAGAATCCAGGTCTAGATAATGTTCGATTTTCGACCCCAATTGACTCCATTTTTAGCGTGCTATTGGCTCGATGGTAAGACCGGGACCACACAGTGTAGGCCAAACAACATGCACACACACATTGGAGAAAACCAGTTGCTGGAACATGGAGGGAAAAAAGCCTTACCGGTACCAGGGTCAAATATACTGGTCTGGTACAGATAGTGTATCACTCTATTTTGTAAAGCTCTTGATGGGGGGAAACTGGAGTAAGTCAATGGAAGTGTGTTTGCTGGGTAAGTTGAAACTAATCTCCTTAAACAGAAACCAAGCAGCCTCCTTGACGATAACAATGGCTATCTCATGGTGGTCCTCAATCCGAAAATTAAACTCCTGGAATCAGTAGTGTAGTGGTTTAACTCAGTTCCAGTTTGTCTTGTCGGTAAGTTGAAACTAATCCCCTTACCCTCGACAATGGCTATACCAGAGAGGTCCTTAATCACGAATTTAGACTCTTTAAGTAAGTTGGTTATCAACCTGTTTTTTAAATCTCGATGTTCATTTTGAAATCTTTCAGTGTATGGAATATTGTTATATGTTTCATGTATGCTATACTGGACTGACTTGCGCAGTAGCTGAAGACAGGGTGGGAGAAAGTACTTCCAGAGACATATTCGTAGATTCTTATGGAAGACCATGATCGCCAACGCCATGCGGCAGGGCACATAATGATGTTGATGCTGTATGTTGTCTGATGTCCAAAATGTTCCTCTTGTGTGTATGAATATATATTTTTCGTTAATATATTGTATGTTGATATATGTTTATTGTGCAACAAAAATCGAATGAAGAAAAAAGGCAAAAATTTTTCTTATCAACCATATGCCTTGGTATAGTGGTTAGTGCTACGGACTGCCGACTAGAAGGTTATGGGTTTGAATCTTATCAATTCTGTCAGAAACATTGTGGGATTTTTCGAATCCAGTCGGCTTCTACCCAGAGTTAGTACTGACTAATTGTGACCTGCCAGCACGAAATCAGTCTTAACTACCATTTTGGGCATTTTGGGATATACATACCATTAAAACGTGTACATTCTGCTGAATATTTTGGTACTTGAATAAAGCTTGTACTCGAAAAAATGTAGAAGTTATGTATGTTTAAAGTCATTAAGTTGTATGACGGCCATTTTGAGAAAACGGCCTCTAAAGTTTTTTACGTACTCTCCAACACATTTTCCTTAAATATCTTTATTTGGTGGCTTTGACCCAGTTTGTTTCTAATTTTAGCTGTCATTATCTGAAAGATGCACCAAAGAGCTTTCTGTCAGAATATTACATGTGGGGGTACTATACAGGTTACGGTTCATAACAGGAGACAAAAATAGGTACTTTTGGTAGGAAAATGCATTCTTTCTGCTGCGATCAGTGCATTAAAATACCATTTTAAATTGATTAATAATATTTTTTTCAAGAAAAACATTTCTGTGGGGGATAGATTACAGTCTACAGAAATCAATTTTGAGAAAAAGTCAAAACACCCCAGATAGACCCTCAGTCACCTTTTCAGCTCCTATATCTGTTCGACAGACTGCGAGTTAAGACTGATTTGGTGGTGGGGGTCACAGTTGGGTCGACTGGGACCAGACCATAGAGCGTAGAAAGAAGCTTCCTTCCACGCTCAATAGACCATACAATCGAGTATCATCCACTTTTCTGATGTATTATTGAGGATGGCGCTCAAATCTCCTACAAGTCGACTTTATTATGTTAAGTGGCGGGGTGGGGTTGTCTTCGAAATATGCAGTAATGGCTTCACGGATCTATGA
>CM060308.1:4421752-4424252 GCA_030674185.1 Monoplex corrugatus | reverse complement strand
TAACTAAACCAATCAGCCAATCACCCACCCATTCACCCAACCAACCAGCCAACCAACCAAACCAACCAACCAACCAACCAGCCAGCCAACCAACCAACCAAACCAACCAAACTAACTGATTGACTGCCTGTCTGACTCACAGCCAACCAACCAACCAACCAACCAACCAACCAACCAACCAACCAACCAACCAACCAACCAACCAACCAACAACAACCAACCGACTTTCTTTTTGGCTGACTGACCGATTGACTGACCGACAAATGAAATAACTTCCCGGCCCAGTTTTCCTATTAAGTGCCCAAGATAAAAGAATGTATCTGCATGATAAGATGCATATAAAAGAAACATTGTAACCATGATTCATGATTATTCATAATACGTTTGACCGTCTGTCTGTCTGTCTGTCTGTCTGTCTGTATCTGTATCTCTGTCTCTCTGTTTCTGTAACTATTTCTGTCTCTGTCTCTGTCTGCCTGCCTGCCTGTCTGTCTGTCTGCTGTTCTCTCTCTCTCTCTTGACAATATATTACTTTGTATTATGTATATATGAATGCCCAAACCCCTTCAGAAGGGGCTGTGGCATAATCTGAACAACTTACGTATCCGTTGCCCCTCTCTCCCCTCTCTCCCCTCTCCTCCTCCTCTCCCCTCTCTCCCTCTCCTCCTCATCTCTCTCTCTCTCTCTCTCTCTCTCTCTCTCTTCCTCTTTTACTCTTCTGTATCCGTGTTGTCTCTCTCTTTCTCTCCTTGTCTCGGTCTCTCTCCTTGTTACTGGCTCTGTCTCGGTCTGTCTGTCTGTCTGTCTGTCTCTCGCTCTCTCTCTCTTTCTCTGTCTCTCTGTCTCTGTCTCTCGTTCACTCGTTCGCTCGCTCGCTCGCTCTCTTTCAATCTGTCTCTTTGTCTCTCTTTCTCTGTCTCTGTCTTGTAAACTTCACGCTTCCTATACAAATGTTTGAAGCAGCTCACTAGCTTATATTACATCAAACTTAAATTCGTTGTTTCATTCTTTATCTGTCTGTCTATATGTCTATCCCTTTCTCTCTTTGTCTCTTTCTTTCTTTCTTTCTTTCTCTGTCTGTCTGTCTGTCTCTCTCTCTCTCTCATGTGCACGCAGTCTGCACACACACACACACACACACATACACACACACACGCACCACGCACACACACACACACACACACACACTCACACACACACACATACACACGCACGCACGTACACACACACACATTCACACATAAACCCTGCCCCCCACATAGACACACGTACACACACATACACACACACACACACACAACACACATCGCACACAAAACACACACACACATACACACACCCACCACACCCCAACACCCACCCACACACACACACACACACACAAACCCACCACCGCACACACACACACATATGAACAAACACACATTAGAATTATAAAAGAAAAAAACACTGAAAGAACCACTTTAAGTTAAAAGCGACACAACACACGACTTACCTGAATACAAAAAGTGATTTATGTCCCTGATGTTTGCAAACTACGATTAAGGGGGAGGGAAACAACCTTTTCTTTGTCGCTAAACACTTACAAGGAAAGTGAGACGCTAAAATGAAATCGGTTTTCTAATGGGGGGGGGGGGGGGGGTGGGGGGTAGTGACGTGGGGGGTAGTGACGTGGGGGGTAGTGACATGGGGGGGTAGTGACGTGGGGGGTAGTGACGTGGGGGGTAGTGGCGTGGGGGGGTAGTGACGTGGGGGGTAGTGACGTGTTGGGTAGTGACGTGGGGGGGGGGTAGTGACGTGGGGGGTAGTGACGTGGGGGGGTAGTGGCGTGTGGGGTAGTGACGTGGGGGAAGTGACGTGGGGGGTAGTTACGTGGAGGTAGTGACGTGGGGAAGTGGCGTGGGGGGTAGTGACGTGGGGGGTAGTGGCGTGGGGGAAGTGGCGTGGGGGGTAGTGACGTGGGGGTAGTGACGTGGGGGGTAGTGATGTGGGGGGTAGTGACGTGGGGGGTAGTGACGTGGGGGGGTAGTGACGTGTTGGGTAGTGACGTGGGGGGGGGTAGTGGCGTGTGGGGTAGTGACGTGGAGGTAGTGGCGTGGGGGGTAGTGACGTCGGGGGTAGTGGCGTGGGGGGTAGTGACGTGGGGGGTAGTGGCGTGGGGGTAGTGACGTGGGGGGTAGTGGCGTGGGGGTAGTGATGTGGGGGTAGTGGCGTGGGGGGTAGTGACGTGGGGGGTAGTGGCGTGGGGGGTAGTGACGTGGGGGGTAGTGGCGTGGGGGTAGTGACGTCGGGGGTAGTGGCGTGAGAGGTAGTGACGTGGGGGTAGTGATGTGGGGGGTAGTGACGTGGGCGTAGTGACGTGGGGGTATTGACGTGGGGGGTAGTGACGTGAGGGGTAGTGACGTGGGGGGGTAGTGGCGTGGGGGAAGTGACGTGGGGGGTAGTGGCGTGGGGGGAAGTGGCGTGGGGGGTAGTGGCGTGGGGGGAGTGGCGTGGGGGG
>CM060308.1:4398190-4403190 GCA_030674185.1 Monoplex corrugatus | reverse complement strand
GACAGAGACAGAGACAGACAGGCAGACAGACAGACACAAGACAACAGAACAGCACACAGACAGTACACAATACAGCCCACCACAACACACACACACACACAACTACACAACCACATCACACTCACCACTCACTCACAACACTCACACACACACACACACACACACACACATACACACACACACACACACACACACACACACACACATCCTAACTATCACTCGTAGTGAAAAGACGTTAAATCAAAGAACGAACGAACACACACACTCTCTCTCTCTGTCTCTCACACACACTCTCACAACACACACTCACACACTAAGATACTCACACACCACATACACACACAAACACACTCACACACACGCACGCACACACACACACACACACACACACACACAACACAGACACCACACACACACACACACACACACACACACACACACACACACACTCTGTCTCTCTCTCTCTCTCAAGATAAATCCCAAATCACCCAAGCAGGGCCTACCACACAGCCACAGAACAACTTCAATAGCATTTTCCTTACCCCTGGACGATCTAAATCGTCATTCTTTTGCTCTCGTTCTTTCACAGGATATTGGCAAAGGACTTGGGGGTGGGAAGGTGTAGAGAGACTTGTCTACCGGGGGGGACCTTTTACAATGGGTGCCTCCAAGCTGCACGGTAAATGGACACCCCGTCAGGGTTTATCAGCACGGCACCAGCCAGGCAGCAACAGGTGGAAAAGGAAGGGAAGACCATCCGCAATGGCTTTTTTTTTTCTTCTCTCCCTTTTGTCTGTCGGAATGGGCTGTGGGTTTTGGGGTGGGTGTTTGGATCAAATGTTTGATTCACGATTAATAGCGTTACTGCTAACTAGTTGTAATTTCGTGTTATAATATGTTGTTGTTCGTAATGAACTAAGTTTAAACTGGAACAAAAAAAAAACAACAAAAAACAAAAAAACAAAAACAACAACAACAGCAACAACAAAAAAACACGAAAAAGAATAAGAACGCGTATTTAATACAACAAGATAAGACAGGCACAAGTTTTGAGACCAAATAGCCTTTGTCAAGCGTAAGATCACAAACAAATAAACACCAGGTACAAAAATTAGTAGAAAAAGACTTGAAACTTCCCTGCTGCTCCTTCCAGTGTCAGAAAAAGGAATAATCCCACTGGCAGGAGCAGCAGAGGGGAAGTTTCAAGTCTTTTTCTCCTAAATTTTTGTGTCTGGGTTTTGTTTGTTCGGGATCTTACACTTGGTTTTTTTTGCGTGCCCAGCAGCATGTGATCTCATTTCTTATCATGTATCTTCGCGTTTTGTTCGCTGCTCTGCCGAGACACCTTATTTCACAGGTGGTTATTATTTTTTCGCTATGAATTTATCAATATATATCGATCACTGTCTGAAGTTAAAAGTATGTGCCGTTTTCATGTCCTGGTCTGGTGGTGACCTTGGTTGTGCTTTCCTCTACCGCTGCTTTTATGCCCGGGGTAAAATTAGAGTTGAGGTCTTTGGTGTCAGTGGTTCAAGGGGATCGTGGTTGTGACATTCATATTGAGGAATTCTCACGTGGTCTGTGCTAAGATGGGACAGTGAGAAGGCCTGTTTTAATGTAACAAACCCCAGGGATTCGAACCCACAACCATTACCATGTGAATCCGACGCTCAAACCAACTGTAAAGAAGAGTCAGTCACCATTTTCATACACAAAATATTTTATCAAACATCACCCAGGAGAAGAAACGCTAGCAGCAAAACCACCCCGGGTGGTTGACATCAAATTCGAATCTTGGCTTGAACAAGGCAAAGAGCGAGAGAGGGGTTTTTGTGTGAAAGCTGAAGAGAGAGAGAGAGAGGGAGGGGCGGGGAGGTCTTGGTGGAAGTATGATGGAAGGGGAAGGTGCCTCCGGGATGGATTGTTATTCAAACACGGGTATTATCCGGGTGGGTGGAAGGAAAACGGGGTGAAAGGAAGACGCTGAAAAGGGGTGTAAAACGGGTACATGGCATGGCGAGGGTTGGGTTGGGTCGGGTGGGTCGGGTGGGGGTTGGGGAGAAGATAGAAGATCAGGACTATGCATACTGATGCTGGTTTATTGTCTACTCCAGGCTTCTTCTCAAAAAAAATCTGCCTGCCCATGGGCCTGGCCACTGAAGTGTGGCATAAAGAGTGAATTAATAGCGATGGGAGGAGGAGAAGGAGGAGAAGGAAGAGGAGGAGGAGGGGAACGAGGAGTGGAGAGGAGGAGGAGGAGGAGAGAGAGAATGAGAGAGAGAAAGAGAGAGAGAGAGGCAGAGAGAGAGGCAGAGAGAGAGAATGAGAGAGAGAGAGAGGGAAAGAGAGAGAGGCAGAGAGAGAGGGAGAGAGAGAAACAGACAGACAGGCTGAGAGAGAGAGAGAGAGCGAGCAAGCGAGAGAGAAAGAGAGAGAGAGAGTGACAGAGAGAGAATGAGAGAGAGAGAAAGAGAGAGAGAGAGGCAGAGAGAGAGAGGCAGAGAGAGAGAGAGAGAGGCAGAGAGAGAGAGAGACAAACAGACAGACAGACTGAGAGAGAGCAAACGACTTTGTTCTGTATATCTGTCTCTGTCTTTATACTTCCCTCTCTTTCTCACTCTCTGTCTGTCTGGCTGCCTCTCTCTCTCTGTCTCTCTCTCTCTTTCTCTCTCTCTCTCTTTCTCTTACTGTCTATCTCTCTCTCTTTCTCTCTCTTTCTCACTCTCTCTCTTCTCACTTCTCTCTTTCTCACTCTCTCTTTCTCTCTCTTTCTCTCTCTCTCTCTTCTCACACTGTCTATCTCTCTCTTTCTCACTCTCTCTCTCTTTCTCTCTCTTTCTCATTCTCTCTCTTTCTCACTCTCTCTCTCTTTCTCTCTCTCTTTCTCATTCTCTCTCTTTCTCACTCTCTCTCTCTTTCTCACACTGTCCTTCTCTCTCTTTCTCTCTCTCTCTCTCTCTCTCTCTCTCTCTTCTCCTCTCTCTCTCATAATCCTTCTCAGAAATAAATGGGAATTGAAATGCAACGGTCCCAAACCACAAGATAGAAGAGCACTTCAATCTGTCGGGAGACGCAGATCGCCTCACCACCACCCTCTGTTGGCAGTCAGGAATCAAAGTGCCTATGCCTTTCCATGAAATATGAGAAGCGTAGATTAAAGAGAGAGAGAGGGGGGGAGGAGAGAGTGAGAGAGAGGTGCAGAGAGGGAGAGGGTGAGAGACAGAAGGAGAGAGAGAGAAAGAGAAGAGAGAAAAGAGAAGGGATAGAGACAGAGAGCAAGAGAGATGCGAGCGAGATAGATAGATAGAAAGAAGAAAGGTAATAGTTTAGATAGATAGATAGATAGATGATCATACTACATACTACATAATAGTAGATAGACGACAGATAGAAGAGATAGATATATAGATAGATAGAAGATGGATAGATAGAAGTTGATAGATAGATAAATAGATACATAGAAGATACTAGAGTAGAGATAGATAGATAGATAGAACTAGATGATACATAGATAATAGAGATACATAGATAAATATATAGAAATAGAAGATACATAGATAGATACATGATAGATAGATAGAAGTAGATAGATAGATAGATAGATAGATAGATAGAAAGAGAAGAAAGAAAGGTAGATAGATAGATAGATAGATAGACAGAAAGAAAGGTAGATAGATATATAGATAGATAAAGATAATAGATAGATAGATAGATATAAGATAGATAGATAGATAGATGGGTAGATAGATAGATAGATAGATAAGATAGATAGATAGATAATAGATAGATAGGTAGATAGATAGATAGATAGATAGATAGATAGATAGTAGATAGATAGATAGATAGGTAGGTAGATAGATAGATAGATAGATAGATAGTAGATAGATAATAGATAGATAGATAGATAGGTAGATAGTATAGATAGATAGTAGTAGATAGTATAGATAGATAGATAGATAGATAGATGATAGATAGAGATAGATAGGTGAGAGAGGGAGGTGGGGAGAGAAGGAAAAAGAGAGAGGAGGAGAGAGAGGGCGGCAGATTGAATGAGAGAGAGGAGAGAGAGAGAGAGAGAGTGGAGGGAGCAGAGAGAGACAAGACAGACAAGAGAAACAGAGAGATTTGTGACAGAAAAGACAGAGAAGACAGAGGGGAGACAGAGAAGATTAGACCGTTTCAGTTCTTCAGTCGTAACCGTTTACGGTTAACTAAGCTCTATACGGCATTATTGTGTATTGTATATTTTGCAGTATATAGATCACAATGAAAATGTTTAACAGAATTTGAACAACTGGCTTGTTCAACTGATTTTTTTTTTTCATCAAAATTGGAAAGCGTGTTTTAGCTCGTAAATTTTGTTGTTTGGAGTTTGGTTATTCATATTCCTATTCCTATGTATAATCATAGTCATATTTATATTCATATACAAATTCATATCCATATCCACACCCATACCCATATTCCATATTCATATCATATCCATATCCATATCGGTATCCATGTCCATATCCATATCCATATCTATATCTATATCCATATCCATACCATCCGTATCCGTATCCATGTCCATATCCATAACTATCCATATCCATATCCATGCCCATTCCATATCCATATCCGTATCCTATCCATATCCATATCCATACCCAATCCATATCCAATCCATATCCATATCCATATCATCATCATATCATATCACGATATCCTATCATTCATATCATATCATATCATATCCATATCATATCATATCCATATATCACTATCCATATCATATCATATCATACATATCTATATCATATCATATCATATCATATCATATCATATCCATATCATATCATATCATATCATATCATATCATATCATATCATATCTATCCATATATTATGTCCTATCACATATCCATATCCATATCATATCGATCCATATCCATATCATGTCCTATCCATACCCATACCATACCACATCCATATCCATATCCTATCCATATCCATATCCAT